>CM023454.1:155152386-155532106 GCA_013339765.2 Haemaphysalis longicornis
CGCGTCTAGCCTATAGTTTTCTTCCCTGCCCGGGAAAGGTTGTCAAGGTCCGAGCGGCGGTTCGCGGTCTCTTGTGAAACCACCGTGTCTGTATATTGTCAGGGGTATTACCGCATTAGTGCACGCGAGGTGCAGGTGCGTTGTTGTCGAGGGAGTTGCTCTCGCTGTAAGGTCATTCGAAGGGTCACCGGGATCGCAGGCTTACCGGGCCACTGGGGATTGTTCGGGATTCAAGGTTGAACCCTTAAAAGAAAGCGCATGCAAATTGTCGCCAGTTGCTTCATCCCAAGGTTTAAGCTATCATGGATCCCAGGCAGTTGTATGCGAGGAAAGGCGACCAACGACATAAAGACAGAGCAGGCTGCAGTGTCCGAGCTATCCAGATCAGATTTCACCACCCCATCGGCTTTCGAGGATTTCTTTTTCTTTGAGAAGCAAACCCTTCCATCCGAGGCACAGGATGAGCTGTCGCGGTACCTGCTGGTACCAGTTGACTACCCGCTATCGCAGACGAAAAACTTTGAGGGACTGACCCAACTTCTATTCAAGTACAACACGTCAGTAACCTCAAGAGCTTCCGTCGAATGGCTCTTCAACATTGCCAACGCAGTGTTCATCAAAAAATGGGTTCGTCTGTCTGACTCCAACATCGAGATGCAACTCTTGCTGAGTTCGAACAAACTACTGTACTTAGTTGCGACTATGCATTGAGGCATTTTTTCCTCACTAATTGTTTTCACTATTTTTTTCATTCATTCTACATTTTTCTTCTGTCATACCCTGTAGCTTTCTTATGTGCTTAACTATTGCAAATAATCTCTCATTTCGGTTCCACGATACGTGTGATCTTGTTCTCTCATTACTTTTTATTTATTTGTGGTTGTTTTTTTTTTACTTTAGAATGTCGCACTTGGTGTCTGACTATACTTTTTATGCTGTAAATGTTCTTTACGAACGTGATTAGGCCCTGTCTTATTTCCTGTGCTTTTCCCTTGTGCGCATTTCTAACCAGCGCAACTGATTCGTGCGTCCCGTCCAAATACTTGGCTATCTTTGGTTGTTTCCTTTATCTACTACCCTGATTGTGTTCGGCATACTTTGTAATTCTTGTGCGTAGATTTCGTGTGTGACTAGCTCTTGGCTTTTATTTTTTTTCTTTGTTATCGCCTTCTGACCTAAACTTGGATTGCGAATCTCGTTGTCCTTACCTGTTCTGCTGTGTTTTGTTACTCGCGAATTTGTGCTCTATGATCCGCAAAGCTTCACGTTTGTTTGATTGATTGTAGGGTGTAATGCGTCAACGCAACGCAGGCGATGAGGCACGCCGTAGTGGAGGGCTTTAGCTTAATTTTGACCACCTCGGGATCTTTAACGTGCGCCGAAATCTCTACACACGGACGTTTTTGCTTTTCGCCTCCATCAGAATATCGGCCGCCGCGGCCGGGTATTGAGCCCGCGACCTTGTGCTCAGCAGCGCTACGCCTTAGCCACTGAGCCACCACGGCGGGAGCTTTACTTTTCTAACCCCCTTACTAAATTCCCTGCAAAGGTGCCTGTAAGGTATTCTAAATAAACTGTAATATTATATCAGCATTCATTAAATGCCTATGTATTGTTTCTTTCGACGCGGTTTCTAATGCAAGACATTTAATTGCGTTACTGCATGTGAGCAACTTTATATTCGCATATCTGAAGCGCAGTAACCTTAATGCGCATTTGTAAGACCGAAGTGGGAAGGGTCATGTATGTTGCACCCATAAAAGACGAGCACCAAAATAGCAGTTAGACATATCTGGAGTTTGCCCCGTGCTCTCTGAAAAAAAAGTCGGCTAGGAACGTTTCTTTGGATTCTTTTTATCTCAAGATAAACTGCTGCCGCCGATGTTCATATTCTTATAATACACGTAGTTCGGTGTGAGTTTTGAATTTCTCACTTTATCTCGCCTAAGGGATGCGACACGATAGTTTAATTTAAAAAAAAAATGGAATGCAACGTAAATGTAGCGACACGTTCCAGTGTTCGAAGTGGAACTGGAACGCGTTCCTTTCGCTATAAAGGAACTTGTAACGGGAACTCGTTTCAATATTCGGAAGGAACGAGGAAGGAGCTTTCTGTGTGTGGA
The DNA here is from genome assembly GCA_013339765.2 of Haemaphysalis longicornis. Classification (NCBI taxonomy): domain Eukaryota; kingdom Metazoa; phylum Arthropoda; class Arachnida; order Ixodida; family Ixodidae; genus Haemaphysalis; species Haemaphysalis longicornis. The sequence goes on from CM023454.1 coordinate 155,154,510, forward strand.
AACCGTCGTGAAAAGTTGGCTTTCTTGCAGTGCGTGATGCAGCGACATCGAAAGCTATCAGTGAGGTACAGAGCTCTTCTCTTCAAAAAAATCGCGAAAAACTTCAGGAAAGGCCGCGGCCCTCTTGGACAGCTCTTTCCCATTGGCCACGGCATTGTCATACCTGGAAGATTTGAAATTTTCGAGAGTTTTGAAGTATATGAAAAGTTGGGGAAGTGAGTACACGTTGTCGGGATGCATCCCACTTTTCTCCACGCACGGCGTCGCGGACTCCCCTCCTTTGTAAGGCGAGGGTATCCTCGCTCGGCTCCCACTTCGCCTTTACGGTGGTCTGCTAGGTACAGACATTGGACAACATCCCGGTGTACGTCACACCTTTTGGCCGCTGCAGGCGTGTGTTGCTTTTGTTACTTTTTCCAACCCTTGTGGGAGCGCGGCACGCACGTGGTTAATTTGTGCATGCAATGATTGCGTCATTCTCTGCTCATGGAGACTGTCGTCTTGGAGGTTTGTGCTCTCCAGGGATTCTCCGACTTGCTTCGGGTTGGGCCTCATCCGTGCTTTGGTGGCTGGCGCCGTTGAAAGTGAGCGGTCGAATGCCAATGCCACCCGTTTAAACTGAGGGGTTGCCGCATAGCTACAGTTGTGAACCTCCCTTTCTTTTTATTAACAGCAGAGCTACTTGAGCTGCTGGTATGTTAGTACGCAGGCACACTTTCGTTTAAGCGCGGCATATGTGACTAGGGTTTCCCGTATTTTGATGTTACACAAATTAACGTGTCTTTGAAGCGAGACGCAGTGCAATGCGTGTTATTAGAACGCGGTCACCCCTAAAGTTGCGAACCACTCAAATCGTTCATTTATATATCAAGCCGATCTGCCTCATCACTTGGGTATGCGTTTTGAGTAGATAAGTTATCGATAGGCACCATTTTCAAGACAAGTACAGTCGAATTAAGTGTGTCCGTGTGTGTATCTGTGTCTGTCTGTTTGTCTGTCTGTCTCAGGGATTACCGGTGTCAACGCACGAGAGAAACGATATCTTTTCATTATTTAACCTAAATTGTGTGTCTGCTCTATAGCGTGTGGTAAAAAGGTTCGCTGTTCAGGTCTACAATTAGGATTCAACCAGTGGATACGAAGAGATGGGTATAGAAGAAGGGAAGGCTAATAATCCGATGGAGTGATGAAATAAGGGAATTCGAGGGTGAACTGTGGACTCGAGCACTGAAGGTCAGGAGCGGTTGGAGGTGAGGCCTTAGTTGGGCGAGACCTCAGTCCTGCAGTGGACCTGAGTAGGCAGATAATAATAATAATAATGATGATGATTATTATGATGATGGTGATGGTGATGATAATTATGATGATGATGGTGATGATGATGATGATGTCCATACACCTTCAGAGAGTTGAGTGCATAAGGAGGTTTTTTTCTTGGAGTTGGGTCGACATGAAGGTTTGTGATAGCGTCAGCTGTCAATGCTAGCAAAGCTTCCCCAATTTTTATAGCTCCCGGTATCCCTGCGCACTACACAATGCCCTTTATTTCAGAGGCATCGAAAGCTTGTTTTTAAAAAGACCGCGTACATGATGATATCGCGCTGCATTAGCGTGCAGCGTGGCTGGTTCCCTTTGGTAATTTGTTCATAGTGCACGGGCCCATGGCGCCTTTCTCACTGCATGATATCATGGCTACATGCTGTAACGCAAATCCTAGGGCTTCTCAGACGAACTGTGGCACGACGCGAACGGCTAAACTTAGCACAAGCAATCTCCATAAGTCAGAATAAATATGGGCTTACATACACTTGACTTACAGAAAAGGAAGCACGGAGGTGAACCGTCTGGTTTTAAAGGTTTATCGAGCCGCCAAACAGGTACCGCAGGATCTAGTACGCACAAACGACGCATAAACTGCGCACAAAAAACGGGGAGAACAGGCACATTCAGTACGGCCGCAGAACTCATAGAGGTACATCTCACGGAACAGCTTGGCCACCAGACCAGCAGTGCAGCCGGCAGCGCCCTCCCACACAATCCTTGGCTGCCGAAGGAGCTTCAGCTGAAATCATCCATATCAACCGTAACAGGAGCGAGAACATCACTCTAAGGCCCCTTCATCGTGCAAGCCGGAATACACTTGCAAGTGACGTCCTGCGTGGTACAATCGACCTCGTGAATAAAAATATTGTACGAAAATAATTTACTCCGGATTGCAGGAACAGAAAGAGTGTAGTCATGTACTGGGTCGGTAAAAAGCTGGAAGAAAAGAACCGTGGCGCATAGAAAATTTACGAAAGATGGGCGATCCCACGTATCGCTATGAACCAACCTAAAGCTATGCTGTCAATGTTGCATCCCTTTGGTGAAATGGACTTGGGGAGGGATTTCTTGAGAGCGTTATATTGCCTGGCGTAGTTTTTTCAAAACTGCGAGCAATGGTGAATGCGGACAAATATACGAGACTTAGCGATTACTTTTTTCAACTTTATAGCATTAGAAGAAGCAGACACCTGCTCTTAGACCAGCAGAGAACGTGATAGACAGACGGTTTTCCTCCAGTCGCTTTTGGCCCTCCATTGTTTGTCCCACACCCCTCCACTGAGTCTCCTTCCTTGCCCATAGGGAGCATTGAGCGGTGGTTGGCGTACGCAAAAGCCAGCTGCGCATTCGGCAAAGTTGCAATTTTTTTTAACCTCCTTGGTTGCAACCCACGAACTGCGAAAGGCCGCTCGGCGGCTGTTGCGGCCGCATTGCGAAAGGCATGCCTTATCTCGGGAAGTGTCCCAGCGGCGCACCCGAGCAGAAAGCAGCTGCAATAAGAGCCGCCTCCCGTAAATCCGAGAAGAAAGCCAAAGGAAGCTCCTCTTTATTAGCCATTAGTCTTGGCAGGCCGGCCGTGTACTCTAAGGAGATTAGCCATTCGTAGTGAGCCTCGCGCTTTGAACCAATCCAGCTAGCTGTTCGCTTTGTGGCACTTGACTAATCGAGCTCCTGTTCCAGAGCCCCTGCCTTGCATTTTCCCACACCTGTGCCAGCTCTCAAGATCTCGTTTGGCCGCGTCCTCTCGGCATGCCCACGCTTCCAATATTCGTGTTAGCTCTTTGTAGCACTCTAATATCTTGTGTGGCACTTCTGAAATGTGCTGGAACTGTCATATGCTTTCTACGCTGTCCGCCAATTTTGGGCGTTCCAGGTCTTCCTGCGGCAATCTCCACGTTTTACCTTCGTCATTTAAAAAAGGGCGCATTATAAGCACCTAGATGCCATCCGGTCGGCTTTGTGCGTCGAAGCTGCCGTGGCGACACCTAGTGGTCAGTTTCTTCCTCGAACCAAGCTGGCAGCGATGTAGCTCTGCTGGGCTCCCTGTCGGCTAAACAGGCGCCGCAGTAGGCCATTATAGCAACTTTTTTGAAGTGCAACGTGAATAGTCACAGCTCACATGAATCAGACAAAATAAATAAGAAAAAACTATAAATAAGGAAACAAAACGGACAAAAAAATGGCTGCGGCACAGCTCAGCTATCCTTGGATATGCAAAGCAAAAGCTTGGCTTAGCCTGGTTGATTCTTGGTTTCGCTGGGTTAACCTTTGATGTAGCTGTATTGCCGACCACAGCTCAAAGTCGTTCGGTCCCGTGCAACGCTCTCAGAAGGAGGCCCGGCCTCGCTTTCATTCTCGGCGAACGCGGCGTTCTTCTTCCACGGCGAACGCGGCGCAAGGTGAGTCACATAGCCCTGGACGACCCAGCGGCGAATGCGTGCACTCTAAGAAATTGGTGCAGGTGGGTTTCACGACAACGCCTCAGAACGACCATTCAGCGTGCTTAAAATAACGAGGCCCAGCATGCGATTAAAGTAAAAACTGGGTAAAAAAGCGTACAAAATCTGCGCTGGGACAACTGCGCAAGGCATGCGTGTGCGCCGTTGTTCCAAAGCAGATCCTTGTTTTTAATTTAATCGCATGCTGAGCTTCGTAAGTTTCAAAATGCGCACATTTAAGCACGCTGAATGGTCGTTCTCGGGTGTTGTGACGTCCACCTGCACCGATTTCTTAGAGTGTGGGCTGCGGGTTTGGTCGTTCTGTTCCCGTCGCGGCCGCTACATGAGCAGAACGACTGAAAACGGAGCCTTGTGTGCAGTGCCGAAAGCGGGCCCGGCGAATCACGCGATGCGCTTCAAGGGGTCTGTCGCAGGGGGTTAACTTGCGCGTCCTGCGCGAAACCGCTGGACTAAAGTAGTAAAGCTCTGCATTGAAATGCTTTTGGGCTCTCCTGATTTTTTAATTCCGCTTTCTAAAGTTACATAGTATGAGACAAATGGGGGATGCCTGTGCTAGTACCGGTATTTATGCTGTTTCTGCTGTTGGTATTCTGTGAGACGGAATTGCTTCAGGTCGCGTAGCTTTCCTTCTTGGCCGAGGACCATAACACCATCCGCCTAGGCAGCGCTCGCAGGTCAGAGCATCCCAGGAATTTGAAATGTTGGCAGTAAATTCTTACAATTGCACAATAAGACAAGAAATGAAGCACAGGCAGCTGTGACAATATTTTTAATGTGCAATTTATGCCTCACCTTAGGCAGTACCGACTTCGGTGTCATGTCTATTTAAAAAAACATGAGCGTTTATTTTTCTTCCTCGTGTGTTCCGCTGATTATCACAGTTTCTAACAACGACCGAACCACTAGAAATGGGTAAACCACTGTGGAAAGGGCTTGAATTCCAAGAATTAAATTCCAGCAACTGATACTCTAAGCGTTTTTGTATGCGTCAAACAAATGTCGATGAAGACTTTGCCCAGCGCGGACACAAACTACCCAACTGTTGTTCTTCTTCTTCTTCAAGGCGCACCATAATTGGTATCATGTGCCAAGTGCGCCTCTCGTGCGCAAGATATATAGTACCAAGCGAAGAGGGACACATTTGATCGATTATGAGGTCTAATGCGCCGACGCAACGCAGCCGATGAGGCGCGTCGTACTGGAGGGCTTGGGATTAATTTCGACCACCTGGAGATCTTTAACCGGCGCCAAAATCCCGAACACAAGGGGGTTTTTGCTTTTTGCCCCCGTTAGAAAAAAGGCCGCCGCGTCTTGTAATCGAACCCGCGTCTTTAGTGTCAGTAGCACAAGGGCTTAGCCCTGGAGCAGCAAGACGACACATTTACGAAAATGAGCTCTTATGGCGAGGTATTGTAAAACAGGCTTGTTTGTTTTGTGGCTGCAATTTCAGACTGAGTATAGTGCTTACAAACGCGAACAGCACGCATAAAGCTTTGATCTGTCTCATATTACCTGTTTTATAGCAATCTACATGTTTATGAGATGCTACATTTCGTTATGAGAGCTCTTGCCGTGGGCTCGCAGCTGCATTTATTGGTTTGCTTGTAAGGCTTACTAATATCTGAGCAACAACTAAAGCAGTTTTTCTATTGAGTCTCAGTATCCGAATGGTACGACCGCAAGATTTTGTGGAAACTGTCCGTGCTCGAGACCCTGTAATGCTAATTTTCTCAAGAAACGTGATTTGTTCCCGCGATTTGTTACCGTAAATATTTTCATAGGTCAACATTCCTTTCCTAAACAAGGCGTATTTTACATCTGTTTATTAGCCAGCCTCGGCATATCGACATTTTTTCCTAATGTTCTGCATCGCGGTGGAGGTGCCGGGCTTAAACCATCTCGGAATGGATTATTCCTTACGAGAGTGTATGTTGGCGGACTGAATACGAACGTGATGACTTAAAGTCCCCTGTAACTTCTTTGATGGCGAGGCACCCGTTCGTTGCTTCCCGTTGGCGAAGCCGCGTGCGTCAGTGTAACCGAGAGAACGATCCTCTAACAGATGGTAGGATGAAAGGGTACACGTGGAACACTGCGAGAATGAAATATGGTGACAGCAAGAGAGTGCGACAAGGAAAGGGGAGAAAGCTGCCGCGGAAACATGAGGAGAAAAGTGACAGAGGAGAGTTTCGCGTAGGGGAAAAGCTTTACATGAGCGGAGACCTGTTCGCGGCGGCTGGAGATGAGATTAGCACCCTCTGTCTTGTTCGTTCTATCTGAAACCGACCTCTCAACCAAGGCTGTAAGTATGGTTCCGTGGAAAGCACGCGATGCCGGAAGAGGATTGGGGAGGGACCTGTGTAAAGGCACCGCGCACTGTGAAAGCCGCCCAGCGGACTGCGAACGATTTGTGTGTGGTTCGCTAGCACAGGAGCGCCGTAGAATCAGTGGTCCCACGGCAGTGGCTGCAGAAATTTATCACAGAAATATGGTGTTTCAGCAGCGGTTACAGTGCTGACTCGTTACCCCGTTCTCAATTGTGTTGTGGCGGTCTTTTGTTCCGGCTTGATTTGAAGCCACGTACAAAAGTAATAAAGCGTATATAGTCGCAGTGCAATATTTCAGCCACTGCACTCAAACTTCTGTTGCACAAAGTTATAACGGTAAGCAGATTTTGTTCTAGTGCTTTTTTTTAAATCTGACATGGTTATAAAACGTAGAAAACTAGAGGCTCTAGTACTGTCGTTAGCGGCCTCGATGCACCGAAGCTACATGCCGCTGCTAAAGGCATGTCGGGTAACTTGGAAACTGGATTTATTGATTTTTTTCTTTTCTTGGCACGCGCGTTTCTTGCGTGCTTGAGCTACTTGACTCAATCAACACCCATGCTATCAGCCTGAGTTTCAATTCCAGGACTAAACGCTTTCCATTTCCAAAGTAATGAAATCGCGGCAAACGCAAAGTGGAAGCGAGAAGAAACCCTCTCCGCTGCGGCGAGCAAATGACGTAGAGCCTGCTCTCTGCTGGTGATAACTATATCTTTCGAAGTGCTTCCAGGCGTGACGATTAGAGTAAAAGCGTTCATCGGGAGTGCTGCAGAGGGACCGTCAAGGAAGGCCACATTATTCGTAGGCTTCAGGAAAAATGATTTAGGACGTTTCTTTTATCACAAAACTTTTATTAACAACATAAAACGCTACAGTAACTATTCTTTACACTTCAGGTTATCTGTACAACTTTTGGGGCGAACCATTCCGCTTGAGCGGTTCTCTATATCGGCTCATCGACCAAATTCACTGAAGCCTAATGAAGCTGCACACTACCACCATCCGTGGCTCCGTAGCCGCCGCCACCCGCCCGCCGCCATATCCTCCTCCTCCATGTCCACCATGGTGACTGATCAGGATAATCTTCTTGCCGTGGCCACCATGTCCTCCCCCACCGTAGCCTCCCCCACCGTAGCCTCCTCCACCGAAGCCTCCTCCGCCGTAGCCACCGTGGTGGTGGTGGTGGTAGCCAGCAGTCACATACGACACGGCTAGCACCACTACGAGCAGAGCCAAAATCTGACGGAAAAGAAAGGTAACGAATTAAGACCAGCTCATAATTTTCTCCAAGGTAACAACATTTTGGTTTAGTGAATGAACGAACACCCCTGCTTTGTTCCCACAGCGGGCATATTTTATTTAGGGTCAGTCAATGCAGAGCAAAAACAGGCCGCACACCACAACCGACACATAATGTTAAGGGATAAAGGACAAACCTAGCATGCTCCAAAGTTGGACGTAAATTCGTGGAACAAGCGCATTAATAAGTCGATTTATTCTGCCACGATTACTTTGGTTCCCAGTTTCCGGTTAAGCATCTGCCAAACAAAATGAGGTAATGCTTGATACCCGATGCTATGATTCCTTACAAGACCAAAAAACTGCTGTGACAGCAGATCATGGAGAAGCTAACTTGGTAGATTATTCCTAGATACATTTGTACAAGATTGTGCGTGTTTAAGCAGCGTTGTAACGATCCCTTTCCCTGGACATTGACGTCTCTTAAAATTTGTGGACAGAAAAAAAGTTTCGAAGCCCTCTCTCTTAGAGATAGGAGGTCATTAGATGAGTCACTCCACCACACTTCGCTTTTGCGAAAGCACTGCAGTTATCCTTGCGCACTTTACGTTAACATCTCCTGAAGGAGGCGATATATTTGCAAGACCTTTACCCCAGTAAAAAGACGGGGAAGTCAGCCTGCTGAGAACTTTGTTAAGGCTACATTGTGCGCTCTAGCTCATGTAATCATCAACATCACGGCTTAGCACAATTGTAATTGTAATGCCTTAACTCATCTATAATATGTGACAGAAAAAGAAGCACTATGCTCCGTTCGCGGCTGCTGCATCAACTTCAGGAGTGATGTAACACTGTCTTACAATGGGCCTTAATGCTGTATTGACCTTGATTGATTGATTGATTGTGGGGTTTAACGCGCCGACGCGACGCAGGCGATGAGGCGCGCCGTAGTGGAGGGCTCCGGGTTAATTTTGACCACCTGGGGATCTTTAAAGTGCGCCGAAATCTCGTACACACGGGCGTTTTTGCTTTTCACCTCCATCAGAAAAGCGGCCACCGCGACCGGGAATCGAACCCGCGACCTTGTGCTCAGTAGCGCAACGCCTTAGCCACTGAGCCACCGTGGCGGGTGCTGTATTGACGTTGAGCTTCCACCAATTACGTGGTTAATATTACCTTTCCTTTGCAGATGCGTAGGTTTTACAGGTGAAAATAAATGCATCATTAAAGTAGCGAAGCGTAACGATGATACGAAGGAAGCGTCAGTTTCGGACGCAAGTTCCCCGCTAAAACGCACATAAATGAGCAAAAAAGCATCTTATTTTCGCTAAGTATATTACAAAGTCTACACCTCTAATCAGTGGTCCTTTTATATCCGGGCTCACGCCGAGGAACTCTTGAAGGAGTTTGAAATATTTTAAGACCACCCTATAACAGTACCTCTTAACTACAAGGCTAATCCTTTGATCTCTGCCCGGAACTAGACCAGTAGAGGGTTACCATCATAGTAGCACCGGGATGCCAGTTACAGCTCTTTGCGAGCTACACCGACGTCAATAAAAACATGCCATGCATGTTGCCGGACAACTGAAAGCACGAGTAGGAAATTCATACCGCTGTCTTCATCATCCTCGGCTTGTGTGGGCACAACACGGATGCAGAGTGTTGGTACGAGGGCAGCTACCGTCTACATGCTCACCAAGGCGCAGCGTGGGTCCTTATATACGCCGACTCCTAAAGTGCTGCCGTAACTAAACCAGATCACCAGAACCCTCTGGCACACAAAATGGCGCGAAGAGGCGAGGAGACACTGACGTCGATTCCAAAAAACAGTTTCACCCTTGCTTTTCGAAATATTACAGTGGTGACGGAGTGAGACAGGTAATGCGTAGAATCAAACAATACCGGCGCGTGAATGGGACTAGCCGCCGTGGGCGCTTAGGAACGAAACCGTGACGCGCCAAGGCGGCGCCAGTCGATGATTACGATGGCCGCAAAGAAAAAACAATTCACCGCAAGTATTGCATAAGACCTAATAGCGTTCGCACTTCCCCTGGGAACTGCTCATGGCATTTGGTGTATGCTCCTTTTTCCATCGTTCAGGAGCCTTGCAGGCATTACTTATTATCGATGGGAGAACTGGGCATCAAAGATAAATAACCGTAGTTATAAACGGGCGACAAAAGAATAATAATCAATCAAAATGCCCGATAGAGGCGTGAAATGCGAGCATTGTGGGGCATAGAAGAGACTCTGAAAGCCTCCGGTCGATAGTGGTTGTCCTTTGTCCAGCACTCCCATACGGGCTGTGGTTGATGATGATGAGGACACGTCTTTTGGTGATAGGTAGAATTAGTCACATCTACCATTATACCCCCCACCAAAAATCGAAGCTCCTTTCTTAAGAAAAAGATGGTTAAAATGCGAAGCTTCCTGCCATGTAACCTCACCTAAAATCAAAGTCCGAAATCCACACTTTCTACCGTGTCGGAGTGGCCAATTCAGATAAACGTCGGCTTCATAACCGGAGGGACCCAGGTTTAATTCCGGCCAGTCGAAGCGTTTTCATCGTGAGACGCTTGATGTTCCCTGGGTTATCATAATCGTCATCATCATCATCATCAATTACCCCTCCGTTGAATGCATTATTTGATCTGCGCTGACCTTACTGAAGAGCTGGGATGTGAGGCAAAGGGACGACGATTTTGTTGCCCAATGGGCCAAATGAAACGTTTCTGTCCGTCTTATGGGTATGTGAGGGATATGGTCCTTGCGAGCGTGTCACTCTTCTCTACCCCGTACTCATCCGCCGTAGTCTCTCCTGAGAACACACTCTAATCTTGTAAACACGAGGAGAGGGAGGTAGGGGGGCAAGCCCCTCTAGACGAGCCTACCCTACAGTTTTGGCTGGCGTGACCTTTTAGTGCTTCGGGGCTTGTGCAATAAAGCGGGTGGTTATTTCACTTGTAGCCAGTACAGCATGATACACAATAGGTGTCTAATATGGGTCCTAGACTAAAGTGGTCAGCGTTGGCTAAAACAGCTTGGCGGTTTTAAATAAGAATTGGTATCGGTAGAGGATTAATAGCGGTGCTGTTCACCTGAGTAAAAGGTTATCGTCCTCCCGTTAGCCAGAATGAGGTCATGATGATGGTGACGACGATGAGTCACGACGTACGTTGAAAGGTAGATGGATAGATGGAAAGGAAACTTTATGCTCGCGGCATGGTGGGAGTGAACCAGCCGCCTCGGTCCAGGCGGATGCGACTGGTTCAAGTCAAAGTCATCTCTGTCTGTCCCTCTCCCTGAGCCCACCCCTCTCTCTCTCTGGTCCTCTTGTATAACCGGCGTCAACACATGAGAGAAATAAAATTCGCGTAATTTTTTGCGTAAATTCTGTGTCACCTTTATACGGTGGGCTACGCTGTTCATTAAGCTTCACACTGTGGAGCAGCTTATCAGTTTTATTTTTCTTGGAGCTGGGTATAGATCATGTTTTGTGAAAACATCATCTGTCCCAGCTAGGCAAGGGTGTTTAGATTTCACAACTGTCCGGTATGTCTGCGCACTAGACAGTGTGAATCCCTACGCTACCCTATCCCGGTTGTTTTTCAAGAACCATCCCTAAGGTCACACGCAGCAGTGTTGTTCAGTGCGAAACAGAACAATTGTGTTGAGGACACACAATAAACGAGCAACCAAATGGTATCATATAAGAAGCGCCCTTTCTCGCAATGGGGATGTAATAGTCTGGAAAGAGTGACGCATGTCAAATTGTGCTCAGATGACGAGGTATTGTAAAAATAGGCTTTGTAGGCCAAGTAGGACCACTGTTGTAGGCCAAGGCTTCTAGACTGCCAAGAATTCAAATAAGCTGAATTTTCAACTGTGACTGAATTTCTTTATCACATTAAGAAAAAATAAGGTTTTGTCTAGATTTCAGGAATAAACGCTTCACCCTCCCTTGAGACGTCAGCTTCAACATTGAATTTTTTTTGTGGCCAATGCACACTCGGCATGGCCCAGAAAATATTGATAAAAACTGTACATTTTGTTACTCGCCTTTCGGTCAAGGTGTAGTGTCTTCATTCAAAGAATGCTGGCATCAAAGCGTTGATCCGTTTCGTGTCAACACAAGTTTCAGCGGAACCAATATGTTTAGGAGGGAATGTGTTTCCGTGCTGAACACGAGCGTGATGACTTAAAACGGGCCGTGCAACACGTTTGAGAGGGAAGCTCTTGAAAGGCCATGAAAATAAAATACCAATTTGTTTCATTGAAACGACCGCTTGGTCGCGATAACAAGCCGACAAATATCGCGAACCTCTAAAAACAGTCGAGATACGAAAGAAAACATGAAGCAGTGACGATCTCCCAGCTAGGGTCACTGGATAAGGCCGTGATCCCTAGCCACGGCACCATTACCGTTGTCTTAAAAAAGCGACGCTCAACCTTTTCTTGTATTGACTTGCAACGTATATCTCTATTTACTATAGACTTGAGCATCTATGTTCATAGCTACAATTTCTCGCAAGGCGTTTTCATCAGCGTGAGTGTATTTTCAGGAAGTAGCCTTTTCTTTCGGACGAACATGAGAGCCAGTGCGCGGCGAAGCTGTCAGTTGGACTTGGTTTTTTTTTCAGAGTTTTTTTTTTCAGGGTTGGTTTTTTTTTCAGTGCGCAATAAACCTGCGCGGTCGTGCGTTTTCGGTGCTGCGACAACAGCGTGTTTCTGCAGTGAAGGACAGCGGAACGACCGGAACAGCGGAGTACAGCAGAAGCTGAGTATTTACCGGCACGGTTCTTTCTCGTTGTGTCGGGTTTACGCCAAGATGACGAACACGGGTACAGGGCTGGTACAGTGTGGTAGCTGTTCGCGGCAAGTATATGCAGAGGAGCTTCAGCGGGTGGAGCCGGGGCAGACGAAGAGGCAGGTACAGTCAAAAGCTACGTTACGTCCCGGCATCTGGAAATATGAATACGTGCGGATAACGCATTCTTATCGCCCAATCGGGCAGGGAAAAATGAGACGTTTAAATCTATTCTCTGTGTTTCATGCTTGATGAAAAAGCCCTTAGCTGCATGCACATGTGTTCTCTGGAATCATTTTCTCATATCTCAAGCAGCTACCACAGCAGACCACAGCGCAATCAATTTTTGTCAGGGAGTGGATCCGCCAAATGTACCAACTACGAAAGTTCACCGACATATCGCTATACCGCTCTGCAAGTAGTGAGCGTCACATGTTCCCGTGTTTACTCTCATTGCGACTGTACGTGTCGTTTACGCTTAGTGGTATCGCGGCTAGAATGCGTAGAATCGGATAACTCGGGGTCAGCTAAGCCGGTTGCAGAACTGGAGGCAGCGCGAAGTAACGAACGCGGCGAACGGAGGGCCATTGAGGGAAAGTTAGAAGTTCAGAGAAAGCTAGAAATGATCGTAAGTTCGCCGCAAAATGACGAACACCTCGGCCTGTGCAGTGGAGCGGACGCATGCACCGAGGCGACACACGGGGCGGAAGATATGAAAGGCGACAGCTATTACCACTTGCTGCATGATAGGCCAGCAAGACCGGGCGATAAGCAGGGTACCAGTAAAGAGCAGCATGTAGCAGATAGCGTGGTAATAATTGCGGGAGATTCTAACCTGAAGAGGAGCAGCGCTGCCGAAACGGAAAGGGTTGAGGGGGATAAGCATGTGAAGGTGGGGTGTTTGCCCGGTCAAGCTATGCAGACGGTGATGGCAAACGAAGGGATAGCTGACCTTGTCCAGTGAAGCTAGAAACTTTGTGGTGATTGCCGCAGGGCTTACCGATGTTCTCAAGAGAGAGGAGGGAAAACTTGGCCAAGAGATAGTGAAGGGGGTAAACGACCTGTGACCGACGGCCTCAAATGTGCTCATTGCAGTCTGCACCGTGACAGAGGTGACAAAGCAGGGTGTTCACAGCAAATGGCCAGTACTCGCTGCTAACACCGAGTTCGTGAGGCGCGGCAGGGAACTTGGACGTGAAGTGATGGACGCGGACAGGGTAGTGAGCAGCATTGGACGTAGGCAAGCTCTTCAGTAGGGCGGGATTCACATGAGCCAGAGGCCAGGAAACAAGTTGGGGTGGAGCTTAGGTGGAAGAGTGGTAGCTTTTTTGGGGGCCTTGCGAAGCTAAGGAAGGCAAACTATTCGACAAAGGGCAAGCTAGGGACGTATGCACACTGAACGGTGGGAGGCAGCCAGGCCTAGAGCTAACCGAAGAACCTATAGACATAGCTGACAGCATAGACAGAGGTGATTTAAGTAAAAAATAGAGCGAACAATTTTGTAAAAGACAAAATAGACCCCCTAAGCGGAAAGCTAAAGGGAAAAACAAATGTCATAAATATTTAATTAGCTACATAAGTATGCCGGAAGGCAGAAAGCCTGATAAGTAGGCAGAAATTCAGAACCAACTTGAGCGGGAAGAAATAAATGTGTACGATTTAACCAAGACACCTCCGATACCTAGAAGCCCCACTTGTCATAGACAATTATGTCTGGGAAGGATGCAACAGGACCACAGGAAAGAACGCTATAAGTGTTGGCATGCTCATTAAACAAGGGACCGACTGGCAGAGAGTGCAGGAAAGCTGTAAAGAGCATGTATGGGTTAGTGGCACCATAGGGGGGAAAATACATGGTTAGGAGTTGTGCACCTTGTGGAGTGGAAGTAGTGCTAGGGAGTACAATGAGGAAATGGTAAGCTGTTTCAGAAGACATATAAACGAGTTCCAAGATTCGGGTGAAATAATCCTATTTGTAGATATGAATGCCCACATAGAAGATTTGGATGAATGCACAGTTCAAGAAGTTTCTATAGTGATGGATCTATGTCAGGAAAACCAGTTTGTAAACACGGAAAGCAATTGATTGATTGATTGATTGATTGATTGATTGATTGATTGATTGATTGATTGATTGATTGATTGATTGATTGATTGTAGGATTTAACGCGCCGACGCAACACAGGCGACGAGGTGCGCCGTAGTGGAGGGCTCGGGATTAATTTCGACCACTTGGGGATCTTTAACGTGCGCCGAAATCTCGTACACACTGGCGTTGTTGCTTTTCGCCTCCATCAGAAAAGCGGCCGCCGCGGCCGGGAATTGAACCCGCGACCTTGTGCTCAGCAGCGCAACGCCTTAGCAAACACGGAAAGCAAGTGTGACTGACAAATAACGTGCGAAAGCGGTAACAGATAGTCCAGCATAGACTATAGTCTAGTAGCCGAGACAGTATATTGTCACGTGGATATTTATCAAGCAGCGATACCCTGCTTGCGGTGTGCGTGATCGCCGTGCAGTGTTCAATCCCCAGCGAGTGTTACGTTCCCTCTCCTTGCCAGCCAGGTGTTCGAAGACGACGACGCAGGTGTGCGGGTCCACCGCTCGCGGGCCAGAGCGATTCAGCCATCTTCGCTGAGACTCGCCGTGCTGCCTGTACTCTTCAGTGTAGCACTACGCCTAATAAATAGGTACATCGCCATCCTGCAGCTATCTACACCTCCGTCTACTAAGACGAAACAATATGAATGGCTGCGGGAACTGAGGATCAATGAAAATGAAACAGGCAGCTTAGGAAGGGAACACAAGCGTCTTACCTAGCAATTTCGAGGCGTAACCCGGACAAATTTAGAAATCGGTACAACCGGAGGAACTAATTTGTACAATGAACAGTTAAAGATCATTGCTGTTATGATTGAAGACGAAATCATTAAGTACGTAGACAAAAACTGGGATTACGACGAAATGATTGCGTTCAAAGCGTTAGATGAATGAAGCCAAGCAACGAAACCAGTGGAAAGGGACGAAAAGCCGAGAAGACGGTGGAATAAGCAAACAAAACATGCTATTGACCAGCGAAGAAAGGCGTCGAGAGAACATGGAGAGGCAAAAAGAACTTTTATGGAACCGTAAGTAGTGAAGAAAAATGGAATATCTACCGGGCAAGAAAACTAGAAGTGCAGAAACGGTGCAAGCAATGATCACAGAGAAAACCAAACAATGGATGGTAGAAAGACCGAAGAAGAACAAAAGCGCATCCAAGAAGTTTTGGAACATGCAAAATTACTAAGATCAAAAACGATATCCATCAGAAATTCTGATTCATGAGGAGGAAAGCATTTAGAAGTAGAGCACGCGTTGGCGCATACTCATCTTGTGAGTAGTGAAAATTTAGGGGAAGCCTGCACCGATAACATATAACATCGCGCCACAGAAGAGTACGGAAAGGGAAATAGTTTGAGCAACCTTTACTGGGAAAAAATACAAAGCGAGAGGTTTCCCCCCAGACAGCAGTGGGCCCGGATGGAATACCGATGCAGTTGATAAACCAACTTGAATCTAAAAGTAAGGCATCGTTTATGAGAGAAATAGATAAGGTGATACAAACCAACAAATACCTGAGAATTGGCTAGAAAGAAGGATGAATTTAATACATAAAGGCAGAGGCAACAAAGCCAGCATTGATTCATACAGACCACTCACTGCAACGTCAGGTATAGATTTGTATTGCAGGCAAACAATAAAATTTCAGCATGAATGGAATACAATTAAATCCTTGAGGAACTGCAAAATGTATTTAGAAAAGACAGGCGACCGGATGATAATTTGTTCGTGATAACACAATGCACTCAAATTGTGAAAGCGCAGTATAGACCGTTATGGATTACGTTCTTGGGCAGTGAAGGAGCACATGAAAACGCAAACATAGAACTGCTGTGGAGAATGCTGAACGTTCAGGGATTAGATGACGAGTTAGTAGAATTCCTTCTAGCAATCTATAAAGATAATAGAGTGCACCTGACATGGGAAGGGCAGAAATGCGCACAGCCGGTCAGCACCCATTGGGGACTGAAACAGGGATGCCCTTTGAGCCTAATACTTCTTATGCTTTACATGGCAAGATTAGAAAAGGAACTAGAATTAAGTCAATTAGGGTTCAACTTAACGCATATATTGCAAGGCGAAGTGGTACAACAGCGTATTCCGGGAATGTTATACGCAGACCATGTTGTTATTTAGCTCATAACCAGACCGGTACGCAACGGAAGCCACCGTAATCGGGCTATATTTTAGCGTAGAAAAATCGAGAATAATGGTTTTAAATGACACTAACACTGACGCAGTGTCAAACCAGCATGGCGAATTATTTGGAGTGAAGGAATATAAATATTTGAGAGTGTCGATAAACGAAGGGGATAAGCACTTAAAAACTCACGAGGAGCAACTTAAAGGTAAGGGAAAGCGAAACGCAGCTATAATGAAGCATAGAGCTCTGTGGTGGTATAAAAATATGAATTAGTGAGAGGAATGTGGAAAGGAGTAATGGTTCCGTGTCTCACATTTGCGAATGTTGTACTCTGCTTAAAATCAGACGTTCTATCAGGCCTTGAAGTGAACCAGAAAACAGTAGGCCGTTTGGCCTTAGGCACGCATGGAAAAACAACTAACGAAGCAGTGCAGGGAGACATGGGCTGGGCGTCGTTTGAAGTCCGAGAAGCGCAGAGTAAAATACGTTTTGAGAGGAGTATGAGAGCAAAAGATCAATGTAGGTGGACAGCTAAAGTTTTTAGGTACCTATACTTGAAAAGCGTGGACACGCAGTGGCTAAGGAAGACTAGGAGACTTCCGATGAAACACGGCAAGAACAGTGAAGAATCTAAAACAGCCAAGGGAACCAAAAAGGAGGCAAGGCAGATAGAAATCAATAAATGGAGAGGAAAAAAGTTACACCATCTTTCTGTAGGGGAATCTTGAGTAGTATGCGAAGCAGCCATGGGGTCCACTGAAGTTCCCATTAGTTTTCAGTTTGTCGTGTCCGTTGACGTTCAGCTTCACGTGCCTTTGTTGTATCAGTAGCTTCTTTACGTAGTTTGAACGATTAAAGGACATAATGCGCGTTCGTAGCACATACTCCCGCCTCGGTTTGTAGCGCAGTGGGACCACGGATTCCTGTTAAGGTCGCCGTCAAGGATTTATTATCAGATTTCACGTGGAAGTTCTGCCGGAGAAGCCATGGCTGGCAAACAAAGGTTTCTTTGTTCCGTGGTCAACCAACAGTGATCTCTGCCCTTACCCAGAGTCCCTTCAGCACGTGTTCCTCTTTTGCACGAACGCAGCGCATTTCTGGCATGAGGTCAGATCAGCATTTAGAATTTCTCTGTATCCGACTTGGAAGGATGTGAAGTTTCTCACAAGTGAGGAATTCAGAGATGACAAATGTGTGGAAATTGTCCTGCTGTTGGGATTGTATGCAATTTGGCGGTTTCACACGGACCACGTTCCAGTGTTTGGTGGAAGCAAAGTCCGCCTGGACGCATTTTTGTGACGCGTTTGCCTACACCAGCTCTCTGTTTAAAAGGGCAGACAAGGAGCTATCCAGCAAGTGGACAGTAATGGAGGCGCAATTGCACAGACGCGTCCATTCTTGATTTCAAGATGAACCAGTGTATCTGTGTGTTGCATTTCGCTGAGTGTACTCTGTTATGACAATGGTCTCTGATGTATAAAGGCGAAGACTGCCTTTTTAATATGTATATAGCACCCGATTTTAAATAAAGCTTTAAAAAAGTTTGTAGCCAGTGGGAAGGGCGCCACGTACCTCCAGTCACGGCCAGAGAGTCGTGGGATTCGAAAACCGGGCGCCGCCTAACTATTTTTTTATAGTGGCCTGCGCTGACGTCACGCCGAACACTGGCGGGGCTGAACAGACGCGCATGCGCAGTAGAAGTGCGGACGGCGGACAACGACAACAAGGGAGGGAGGGACACAGCCCGAGCTTGAGATGCTTCGCATCTAAAACGGAAGCTAAAACGTCGTTAGAAATGTACAGGGCTGAGAATTGGGCATCAGGATGATAATTGCAAGGGCAGTGGTTTGTTTTTGAGGCTTGAGCAGGTTTCTTGCGGACTAAAAGCTTTGTGATGAAGCATACGCAAAATGATTCGGTATGCGGGGTCTGCAAGAAAGAAACAGAAACTATGCGGCACATAGTGTTAGAATGTGAGGGTATCCATCCAAATATACATGAGGGAAATTGACAGCTTCCAGAAGCCCAAGGATTTAAGGGAGCACAGAGAAAGTTAACTTCAGGCCTGTCGAGGCGACGAAAAGAATATTAGAATGCTGGTGGACGAAAAGCAGAGAGGGGAATGTTGCCTAGGAGAGTTTCCACCTGTAACAGGAAAAAAAAGTATTTTGTGCCTAATAAGCTTTTTGTGCCTTCCGTAAGCACCGCTAGTATTAAACCAAGAGTATAAAACATAGGTATGTTAATTTTTTTGGTAAGATGACATGTAGTCACCCCGCTACAAGGGTAAACCAATAGCAATCAATCATCATCACCATCATCTGCTAAATGCACTCTGTGCCAATGCGCGCTACTGGCCGGTAACGGCACGGGTCGATTCTCACCTTCAACTTTCGATGTTTCGGTGATTTTACTACCGAGGATTTATCTACAGAACAAAGAATACTCCGAAGAGGTCAAGGTAAGTGAGTAATCAGCCTCGACTTTTTGTCTTACGTATTTAACGAAGCAGAGTTGCTCTGTACTCTAAATTTTTCACTGCTTAACAAGCGTGAGTGTCGACGATGTTTGCAGGCTTGTTA
Source organism: Haemaphysalis longicornis (assembly GCA_013339765.2). Lineage (NCBI taxonomy): Eukaryota > Metazoa > Arthropoda > Arachnida > Ixodida > Ixodidae > Haemaphysalis > Haemaphysalis longicornis. Next base: position 155,173,496 of record CM023454.1, read on the forward strand.
CAAGCGTAACGCGTTTTCAGGCTGAAAAATCACGCTTCTAGGCATGACTCGCGGGTGCGTAACCACCTGCCAAGAGTGAATACAAGGTATTTTTGCACGCTTGTTTTAGGCGTGACGAATTATCACGCTAAGCGCTCACGCTTGCAATCTGTGATGGCCAACCTTCTTAACGCTTAGTGAAGTGGAAAAAACGGGATTTGTCCTTACAACCTGATGCGGCATTCTCCATCTGTGTATAAAAAACGCCTCCCTGACAGTCACAAATGGATAGAACGAAAACTGAAAGAAGACAATAGTTTGCTGTGCAGTAAATTATAGTCTGGGTACATTGGAGCCCCCACCAATCACCAATAAATACGGCAAAACAAACGTGATCTTATTTCAGCTTTCTTTTTAAATGATTTCTGACGGCCAGAGAGGGCCCGTCCTTATACACAGCTGGAGAATGCCGCATCAGGTAAGGACAAATCCTCTTTTTACCCTTCATTAAGCGTTAAGAAGGTTACCAGTCACGGATCGACAAGCATCACGTTTGTGATTACGGTGTTTAATTCTTCGTCCTACACGGCCCCAAACTTAGTAGGTTTGCAGAACTTGGGGGTTCGGATTGCAGCTAAATGTCGGTTGTGATAAACTCAAGCGGCGTTGAAAGGCAGTGGCAACAAAACAAACGTTCACGAATTATCTTGAGCAAGTGCACCTAGCGAATCCAATGCATTAAGCCTGTGATAGCATTTCTTTCGGCACCTATACCCGTACGTTCGTGAAAAAAATTAAGTTAAGAAATCTGGCAAAAGATCGCTGCAAAGGTTGACATTTCAATCAATGCTTAGAGTCAAAGAAAATATAAAGAGATTTCAATTTGAGTGAAACTTTTTATTCACAATAACTTACAAAATGCTTCCAAAGAGAGAAATCTGAGAAAATAAAGACAGGAACTATAAAATAGGCTCCAGGTAAACTCTTGGTGTCGATTTAAAGCAGGACGAGAATACTGTATAAATTTAACTTGGACGAAGTGAAGTTCAACAAATCGCGGTAGCATTCTTAGGCGACAGTGGAATTTTGTCGTTGCCATTACGTGTATCTAGTACTTGAACGAATCCTAGTAACTGCCTAAAGCAGGCAGATACGTAACGTCCTGTAAGTACACACACAAAGACAAGCACCAAGCCTTTTTCCAGGGACCTGTCCAGTTGCAAAACTTCACGATTTCTCTGAGTTTCTGTCGCATACCAGCTGTTTCACGTCGCCTTATACAGTGCACAGGCCAAACGATGTGCACGGGTGAAACCGGCGAAGATAAAAAGCGGCTTCAATATAATACTTATAGCCGGATGCGGTTGCACTCTTCTGCAACCGCATCTATGCAAACTTCTGCCGCGATGTGCAGCACAAACGAGCACATTTTTGATAATGGTCATCATCATCATCATCATCATCGCCAGCTTATCTATGGCCATTCCAGGACAAAGGCCTCTCCCATTATTCTCCAATTATCCCGGTCCTGTGCTAACTGTGACCAATTTATCCCCGCAAACTTCTTGATCTCATCTGCCCATCTAACTTCCTGCCGCCCCCTGCAACGCTTGCCTTCCCTAGGGATCCACTCTGTTACCCTTAATAATCAACGGTTATCTTGCCTTCCCATTACATGACCTGCCCACGTTCATTTCTTCTTAATTTCTACTAATATGTCCTCAACACGCGTTTGTTCCCTGACCCATTCCGCTCACTTCTTGTCCCTTAATGTTACACCTATCATCTACCGTTCCATTGCTCGCTGAGTGGCCCTCAATTTAAGTTGAACCCTGTTAGTGAGCCTCCAAGTTTCTGTCCCGTAGGTGAGTACCGGTAAGATGCAGCTGTCATACACTTTCTTCTTCAGGGACAATGGTAGGCTGCTATTCATTATCTGAGAATGCCTGCCGTATGTACTCCACCCCATTCTTATCCTTCTTATGCACATTCCTATTCTTACGCAAATTTTTAATGCGGCCTTAAAGGGGCGGTTCTATACAATGGAAGAGAATTTTCAACGCTTCGTAACGTGCGCGTCGACAGTGTGAATTCGCGGTAGAGAATATTTCTCGTCATTTTCGAGAGTGCCCTGCGGAGGACGGAGAGAGCAGGTGGCTCTTTCAACCGCGGTGTGGCGCCTCCTCGACCGACAACCGCCACCGACGCTAACCGCGAGCGTGGCCGCGAAGTTTACGCTAAGGAACCAAGAATGCGAACCCCATACGCCGAAACCGACGAAACCAGGGCGGTGAACGGAAGAAACGACTCCCGAGCCACAACAACGAGAAACTAAATCCTTCCTTCTTTCTTCGTCATCGTCCCCGGTCGACCGCGTGATCGGTGTCAAACATAAGCTACATAGAGAACTAGGCCTGACAGTAAGTAATGCGAAGTTCCGAGACAGTAGGAAGATCTACACAATACGCAATAAACGTCGTCATTCGGAAAATAGTTCAAAGTATATAACAAAAAAGACAGGAAATTATTTTCTTACATGGATATTCCAAGAGGCCGTGCATGACAGCTTACTGCCCACTGTAATAGCGTCATCCGGCCGGTAAAGTGGAATTCCCGGCAGCCGACGATCGGTGTTCTCGCGCCAACCGCGCGGCGCACCACGCCGCCCGGCCAAGGTCAAATCACTCATCAGGTTGTTTCTTCTTCGCCACTTTTTGTCAAAATAAAGCGAACAGTCCGCACAGCGAACTCTTGACACGACGCACAAAGCGCCTGCTTCGGCCGATGCCTCCAACGGCTCGAACTCCGTTTTCCCGCCAAAATCCCCGCTGATGCGAGCGCCACCTTTCAATCCCTTCGCATGACAAAATAAAGAAAAGAAGCGCAACACGCAGCAGCGCGCCCCAAGCCTCCATGGTAATTGTGTATCAGGGTATGCATATGCGTGATTCGGAAAGGCGCCATCGCTGGCGCGAGATTTTTCTGAGCGTGGATTTTACGGCTTCCCCGAGTATCTTGCATCACGCGTAAAGAAAGCGAATGTGGCTTTCCCTACCGCTTCACGCTTGTATGGAAGAAAACCACGCGTATTTTGAGTCACGTGGTGCCAAAACAAAGTTTACGGCGCCAAGGAGCGTGTTTCGCGCTTACTCTGCGGGAAAATTTTTAGAGTGATATATAACCTCGGTCCGGTAAGCGGTTAGCTCTAACGTTTTTAGTGAGTAGTTTTGAGCGTTGCGTAGACTTCTTTGCGCCCGGGTGCTTCGTGTATAAACACAATCAATTCTTGCGCAATTTCAAGCCCTTTGTTTAGCGAAGCGTTTTAGTCCTGTTTTGCTAGCCGGAAGTTTTGATTTCAAATGAAATGAGCGAAACTCGGGAGTGCGAATGTGTTTTTCTCTGTAATATACGCCTCACGAAATGTGTACATTAAATTCAATGATTGACGTGCGTGTAGCATTACACTAAAATAATAAATCCAGTGATTCCCTGGCGTACAGCATAAGACTAAAATGCTGTCGGGACGGTTTTTTTGCGTTTCGATTGAGGTTACCCACGACGTTAGCGAGTCTTCCTGGCCGCACTCCCCGCCCTGTGAATGTGCGAGTTTTCGGAACGTTCAATTTGTTCATCAAATGTTAGAATGGACAACGTGCATGGAAATCCAATTTGTTTATGTCAGAACAACACGCATGTCGTAACTCTGGTACAGTAGTGTGAACCGTGCCGGTTGCACTTCGTCCTTTGATATGCCAGCACCGAATACGTTTAGTAATCACTCAGAAACTCTAAAACTATTGAAAAATGGCTGTTAAATTTCTTTCGGATATGGTATGTGCACGTCCAGCTTAATGACCTTTCTAGCTTGTGCAACACACCATGGTGATCGGAGTTACACACCATTTGGGGTTTAGCAGGTTGAAGGCAGAAAGTCACCTTCTGGTGTCTGGCCTTTCGTCTGCTAATAACCGATATGTTGCAGGCTGCTAAGTGGGGCAACTTGCATTCAATATTGACTTATTGGTGTGGCCTACTTCAACGACCGAGGTTGTTTTCTCATTTGGCATCACAGAGTGTGTTTCAGTTTATGAAAAAGTGGGTGAACACATTTGTTCAACAGTTTTTATTGGTCTTGCTATTATGTGCACAACGGAATTTCTGTAATCTGAGCTTGACATTTTGTGACTAGGGATTGTTAAGGAGATGGTTAATAATATTAACAATTTTATTGTTCATGATTCACTGTAAAATACGGGCCTGCCTAAGGCACGAACTGGGCTTGTGCGGCAGAGCCTGGCAGCTGGGGAACATCTAGGAAACAAAACGTAATAGCATACATATGGAAAGAGAAATAAACGATAAAGAGCCAGGGGGAAAAATAGAATTTAGTTAACCATTTGGAGAAGATGCGACTTAATTTGCTCGCGGGTAATGTTTGAAAAAAAAAATACATCAGGCAAATTGTTCAAAGTTCGGACATTTTTCTGACATTTTACTGACATTTGTTAGGCTGTGTAACATTGTATTTATGCAGATGGAATTCATTCCAACTCGACATAACACTGTAAATAGTTGATTAACCTTACAATTTCAAAAACACGGGATAGGAGCTGATTCTTATTTGTTTTTTTTTTTAATTCGACTTTTGCCATGCGGCATATAAAGAAAAGACAAGACATTAGGTAGAATAAACATACCGGGTACAAAAGCACAGGTAGTCAGGAAATTGATGACCCTGTACAAGTCTAAAGGTAGGCATGGAGTCCGGTCTTATGTAAGAAGTTCAGCAGCGACCTGCAGTAGCGGTCTTCGTTCACCCACCGGTTTAAGTCCCCCGGTTTATCCCACAGAAGACCAACCACTCTTAGCGCACTGTCCCGAGCTGTTCTGGTTCCTTTGCACGTCCACAAGAGATGATTGACATCAGCTTCAGCCGCCGAAGCCGGACACTTGGGACATGTTCCTGGGTCTTCTGGTGCGGGTCTCCAAGTCCAGGTGACTGAAGGTGTGAGAGCCACCCCAGCCCGAAGCCTCCTCAGAGAAACATCCTCCACCCGGGAAAGATTAGGGGGCAGGGAGCAGACACGGGGGAATTAGGGCACTGTATCCCTTCTCAGAAAGAGATTTCATGGCAAAAAGGGCGCGAGCGTGGACACTAGGAAGAGGGCTATGGGAATTCAGATTCAAGGTGGGCCGGAGAGTGCGAAAGATTGTCCGCTAATTGGTGAAAAAATTGTTACTGTGCCCCTGTACCCAATGTACGCGTACCATTAGCTGTGCTGTCATGTGGAGGCTGTGAATGTGCTGGCAAATCAGGGGATTCTTTTTCACTTGCTTTAGGTGCTTCACAGCACTGAGTGAGTATTTGTTTATTGCACACTAAAGGTATGTGTATACTTAAATTTTGTGGAAACGGAAAGGTGTTGCACACCCTCAAATGCTGCCAACCAGGGACGTAGCCAGAAGGGGGGGGGGGGTCGAAAAACCTCCCGAAATTTTTGCCAGGCAGCGTGTAAGGGAGTCTTAGGGTTCCTTTCGGCTAAACTCGTCCCTTCCATAACCCATAGCCCCCTCAGAAAAAAAATTCTGGATACGGCCCTGATGCCAACCATGTCGTAAAGGTTCTATTTCAGCCGCGGCAGCCAATGTGGGATGAAAGCATAAAAAAATCAACGAAAGTGCTTGCGTGTGCAGCCTTTGCAGCTTGTTAAAAATCTATGGGGGTTGGAAATATTCTAAGGCTCTCGGTGCGCGTTAAAGATCCCCAGGTGGTCAAAATTAATCCGGAGCCCTCCATTACGGCGCGCCTCATCGCCTGGGTTGCCTCGGTGCGTTAAAGCCTGCAATCAATCAATCAACGACACTATAGTGTTGTTAGCAAATGACTCGGTAGAACTTAGCGACGAGGCCGTAGAAGCAGCTATATAGCAACACTGATAAGCACCAAAATGACAGATGTTGCTCACTACCGTGCCTCAATGGCGGTACTCCATACCTTATCTAGTGACACTAGATAAGGGGTTTTCCCCCAGCCACTTCCCGGCGATATCTCGATGACATCACAGAATGTTGTTTGTGCGATTGGAGGCTGCCGACGAGAGCCATCAGCAAGAAACAAATTGGATATTGCAGCTGTTGCCTGTAGTTCCGCTTCATTGTACAGGTGCCGCCATAAGTAATTGGAACAAGGCCTTGTGAATATCACAAAATATTTTCTTTACTGGGTTTATGCTAGAGATTACCAGTGTACAGGAAGCTTTTTTCTATTAGAGGGGACTCCTTTAAAAGTACACCAATGCAGCCAGGCAGTTTCCGGGGGAAGAAATTCCTGTAAAGACGAGACAATGATCGAATTACTTCTCACATCTTAAGTGTCAAAAGGACATCTTAAGTGTCAACGCGCAGTTAACACATGTATTACGGTTTCAAAAGCTGTGCTGTTTAAGCTCCTGGTTTCGCCGTCCATAGTCAGAAAAATATATTAAGAAAATGCGCAAAACGCTACGAATAGGAAGAAACCGGTACTGGCTCACTGCGCTATGTTAACCTGACGTAGAAGAAATGGCCGAGATGTTGGAGGAACACAGGGAAACGCGTTACCCGAAGTGCTCAAGGTGTCCGCTATGAAATATTCCGCAGGCGGGAGAGATGTCGGCCCAAGAAGCCGCGTGGTTTCTCTTCCGTCAAGACACGTCCGAGAAGAGTCAAGGAGTCGTTCACATTCTCACTTCCTTCCCCGAGAAGCGAGTTCGAGTCCGCAAGACCAAAAAGGAGCCCGAAGAACTTCCTCCCTGGTAAGGCCGCCAGCTATGCTATTTCTTCAGCCTTGCGCCAATTTGTGCAAGCTGCCCCAATTTTTTTAGTGCTGGCCTATACGGCGTCACTTTAAGACATTTACCCCGGTTGTTATGGAGCTGCAGTAGTTAGCAAAGTCTAGTTCTTTCAAACTTAACGAGCATAAGTCTGTCTTGATGGGCCCTTCAGGCCCCCGTTAGTCCGGTGCTGTCGGCGTCGTTATCGCCGTCAGTGTGACTGAGGGAGTGGTCTAATAACACATAGAAGGATGATAGAAGAAGAGGAAACTTTGTTGAGCAAAAATAAATTGTGGCGTGGCTTTCCAGTCCGGAAGTCCACGGGCAGTCCTGGCGCTGACTGCTCTGTCAACCAGGGTAATCTGGTAGTCGAGGCGCGGATCTGGATCACATGCTCTCCCACTGCCCAGGAAAGGGTTGGAAGGGGCGAGGGTCGGGTTTTCAAAGCGAACATGGAAAGCAGAGGAGGAATGAAAGGCGGTGGTCACAAAGGGAATGCGAGGAGGAAGACGTATTGGGAAGAGGCATCGAGTGAGGAAACAGCTGCCTGGGGCGGCTGAGAGAAGACGTTAAGAGCATCTTTTCTGCCCGTTCTACCCGGAGGCTTGCACTTAATCAAGGGTTTTAACTATAGTTGCAGGAAAGCACGAGCTGCATGGAGAGGATGGGGAAGGGCCGGTGTTATGATAACCCGCAGTGCTAAGGGGCCCGGCGCGGAGAGAAAGAATTCCTCGTCGGATCAGAGGTCCCGGGAAAACCGATGCAGGGATCCGCCTGTTTAATGCGGCGTTTCTTCAGCCGTTACTTTTTGGCCCCTTCTAATTTTTGCTGTGGTTACTTTTGTTTCGGCTTGATTTTCAGTCATGTATCATCCAAATAATGTGAAATATCATCCGAATAAAAATATACCAGCAGTTCGCTCCATATAAGCATTACAAAGAATTTTTAATTGCTTTGTTTTAAAAATTTTAAATATTTAAAATGTGTGAGGACGTACACAACCAGCCGCCCTGATACTTGAAATACGACGCCGCTAAGATATGCAAGCCAAGCACTACTACTCTACGTATATCGGGTAACTCAGAAACTGGCTCAACAGATTTTTTCTTTCTTGGGCAGGACATTTTTTGTGTGCTTAAGCGACGATACTCAATCGACATCGTGGCTAAGGGTCGCCCTTCCTTTCCGTTCTATGAATAAATTCTTGCCATAGATGCTTTACGTGACATAACGAAAAACTTAAGCCAAGAACGGGCGGAAGAATCCCATGCGGTGAGCAAATGACACAGAGCTGCTATTTGGTGGCGATAACTAGCAGCTTTCGCAGTGCTTCTAGGCATGACGGTAAGAGTAGAAGCGCTTTCCGGCAGAGTTGCTGACGGCTTTTAGGAAGGCCTAGGTACACTCAAGATATTATGACATAAGAATAGTAACATGCTTTTTTATCACACAACCTTATTAGTTGTATAAACGGTACAGGAACAGTTACTTCCACTTCATATTCTTTGTACAACTTTTGGAGCAGAGCCACGCTGGAACAGATCACCCGTATACTTCTGGCTGAAGGTCACTGAAGTCGGTGGAGCTCAGGCACTACCACCATCCGTGGCCGCCGTATCCGCCACCACCGTAGCCACCGCCACCACCGTAGCCTCCTCCGCCGTATCCGCCATGGTGACTGACGACGATGATCTTCTTGCCGTGTCCACCATATCCTCCACCGCCGTATCCTCCTCCTCCGCCGTAGCCTCCACCCCCGTAGCCTCCACCGCCGTAGCCTCCACCTCCGTAGCCGCCATAGTGGTGGCCAGCACTTACGTACGACACGGCCAGCACGACTACGAGCAGGGCCAAAATCTGTTGAAGAGAAAACAATAAATTCAGACGACAAAATTTTCTCGCGTTGCGACCGCAAACATATTGTATAAAAAAACACCAAACGCCGCGAAGAATTGCGCGTGAAGAAAATTCATCGATTGCGTTGCCTTCTGCTCTTTTTTATCATGGCTGGTAGATTTTTTTCAAGACACCAGCCCCTGCGTCACAACTGGCAAAGTACGAAAGTAGCGCATCAATTTCGACGGAAAATGACAAACCCATAAATTTTGTCTCTATTGGCTTCCTCAGCGTCTACAAAACACGTTGAGCTAATGCTGTGATGCACCGATCTCCGATTTCTTACGAAACCGAAGGCGATGCTGGGCCACCACGGCTGCTGGGAAAATTAGCTTTGATAGATCTGAAAAACCCGTCCTCAGTACTTTGTTCCCGACTGTGCAAATAAGTCGGGCTGGTTGTAATCTATCTATGCACCGGGCTTTAATAAAAAATGCCTTGACAGAAGCATGTCTGGAGAGTTCTCAGTTGGATATTGCCAGAATTTTTTCCTGGTCCCACATATCGGCCTAGAATTTATCTGCAGGAGTGCGCATCATCTTAGAAGCACTACATTCACACAAATCTTGGCATTCGCATATAGCGAACACGAAATGCTCAAGCTCCATTAGGAATAGGTTTAGTAGAACTGCGGCTAGACCCCGTGTAGACAGGCAAGAATTAAATGGTACAAAGTGAAAGCTACGATCTCTGCCTCCACAGAAAGAAACTGCCGTATTTATTTGATTAGGTACAGTGTGGAGAGTAAACAAATCGCCGTATATAGAAATAATATATATATATATATATATATACTGAGGTTCGAATATAAGGCGGGATGAGACTGACACTACGGATTTGGAAAAAAACTTCGGCTTATATTCGAATAAATACGGTATGAATACTTCATTGGCGGCGTCTAAGAAAGCTTTAGAAAGTCAGACTGCGAAAAATCGTTATACTATTGGATGCCATCGATGCGTTGTGGAGACGACGGCAGTGGAAGACCACTATTAATACCTTATCTTGAGCAGAAGCTGGGGTATATTCTCTTTTTCTTGCGTTGGCTGTAAGAGTGTCTACTAGGACAGGAACAACGGTTGCGGCAAATGTAGGGCCGCCATTCGGCGACCGTTAACTGTTGTTGCAGAAACACGGATCAGAGGCGTTTTCGTGAAGTAGCGCCTGCAATTATGTATCTGTACAAACTATGGCACAGGCTCGCAGCAATGGGCTAGCAGAACTGAATCCCCGGCCACCCATCCCGCCTAGCCAAATAGGACAACCGGGAATGAGTATGCTATAAAAAGTGGAGTTGCCTTCCGCTGCTACTTATCCGACGGCTGGAGAGTCGAAACATGATTTTGCATTCGCATTTGTTCACAAGGGACTTTGAAACGGGCTTAGGCACTTTGTTCGGATGGACACTTCCATGGTGTTTGCACGAGTAATATCTGATGGCTCGCCTAGTGTCCCTGAGTGACAGTAGAAATCGCCAACGGTAGGGCGTACTCAAAAAATATTTTATGCGCATTGCTCACTGCAGAAGGATCGACCATTTGGGCAAGTTGGTATCTTGAACGGCAGTGTAAATACAGAGGCAGGAGGGAAAGAAGTCGGCAGGACGACGTTGCGAGTTGTGAGAACAACGTCGTCCTGTCGTCTTCTTTCCTTCGTGCCTGTATATTTACGCTGAGGGTTGTTCACCTATAACTATGCCGTAAGTTTCGCGTTCAAGGTGCACAAGAAATTGTTACTGTTATGAAGAAGCTGTAGTGAATGGTTCCTTAACGATCTTTTCTTGGGTGATATAACCGGCACCAATTGTTACGGGTACAGCCGGGCTTGCATTTAGCTTCATCAGTAAGACGGCGGCGGTGACTCGGAAGAGAAAGTCAGCGAAATATTGCTTTCTTCATAATTTAACGAGCGAGTACTGGGTTTGAAATGCAACACTTTGCTGCCGGAGAAGAGGAGCGTTTATCCCTGAGCACTTACGCTGAATATTCCTTATGAAATTTACATCTAATAAATGTGGCGTATTAAAGCAATATTCGAAGTCAGCGTGTCGCAACGTTGTTTCGGGCTTCATTGTGAAGCTTAATTCGTTTAATACGTAATACGACTGCTTAACGCGATTCTAGGCCTCCCTTCATCTGTAATCGTCGAAAAGCGAAAAAAAAAAAACGCCATTCGCCGTTCGAGGCTCCAGCACAAATTTCCCTACATATCGCAGGCTTTAGTATGGTAATACAATTAGACAACTTTTGCAATTCATTTTAGTGCCGTTAATGTAGGGCCCACGTTGACCGGTCGTAAATTCTGTTTCAAATACTTTGCTATTTTTCATATTACCGTAATGCTGATCTCCGTGAGCGAATCTGGGAATACATGCCTCAGTTAAATCAGAAGAGCGTCATTATATTATTCTGTCCTCTTGCCAAGAACAGTGCCTTTCTACCTACATCTGTCAAAGTAAACCCACCACGGCCAACCAGGAAAACTGAAAGTACAGGCTTTACAAAATCATACCACTGTCTTCATCTTCCTCAGCTTGTCTGGCACAACACTGCTGCAGAGTGTTTGATACGAGAGGCAGCTACCGTCTGAATGCCCACCGAGGCAGAGGGGGGGTCCTTATATACTCGGAGTCCAGAAGCGCGGGCGTAACTAAACCAGAACACCAGAGCAGGCTGACACACAAATGGCGGCGGGAAGAAGCGAGGAGAGATTGACGTCGATCCCACAAACCCTTTCACTTTTGCTTTCGCAATTTTGCAGTGGCGACGAAGCGAGACGACTAATCTGTAGAATCAAGGCAAGACTGGCGCGTGAATGGACTGCCGCAGTAGGGCGCGTAGGCACGCAAGCGGTGGAGGCGTCGTCGACGGCCGCGATCCTGTTGTGTGCGCCGCTCGTATTCCGCTTCCTCGGTCCAATAAGCATGTCACCGGACGAAGCGCGGCACTCGCGCGGTCAAAGGCAAAGGAGCAGGGCACACGGAAGTGCACGGCTTCGCCCTTGGCTGTGCTTCTCTGTCGAATTTTATTTGCTGTACGTATAAGCGAAGAAGAAAAGCGATGTCGGCTATGCATGCGGTAGTATTTCATGCCGGTGGGTTTTAAAAGATATTTCTGAAAGCACCTGCCTCGCACAGAATACAATTTCGTAATACGACTGAGAGCTATTCCAAACGAAAGGTTAGGGAAACGCAGTAGGTGCTAGTTTGCAATGTGTAACCACAAAACGTCCAAGTCGTCTGCGTGCAAGGGTTTCTAAAGTTGCTCGCGGCCAAAGCGATGTAGGAACACCATTAAGCTTAGATATTCTTGAAGGAGGGCAAGATAGTAGTTTGAATATTTCGTGTTGACTTATAACGAAAACGCTGAGAAACTCAAACATGTACTCCCGGAAAGGACAGATGAGGATTGAGACAGTAAAGCGGAAGCCAACAACTTTCCATTATCATGAAACGGAGCCTTATTTAGGATGTGTAACAACGGTGAATCCTATATGAGGCTTCTTTACATGATTATGAACAGGGTTTGGGAATAATTGTGCCCGTCCTCATCCGTTTTTTTTTTCGGCCGTACGTCTTTGTGATTCCCAGCACACTTGCATGCTTCAAAATTAAAAAAAAAATCCAGAAAACTCTGGTAGGGGCTGGTCCATTTCTTTCCCTTTCCTTATTTGCATGGAACGCAAACAAAGGTGTTGAGTTTCACATTTAAAGCGAGATCTTCGTCAGCGTTCGTTGTCTAAGGGTGTTTCTTGCACCCATTTTAAACTCAAAAAGTAAAGGGGACCTAGTTAAAGAACCTCGAAGTAAACGCAGCGATTACTGCATTGCGCTGGCTTAGTACAAATTATACGTCTGAGCACGTCACGGGAGGCGGTTTTTTTTTTTTGCAATGTTTTGAATGAAGTTGGAAGGCGAAGCAGTTGTCGAAAGAAATAAAAGAACCCGGACAAAAAAGAACCCGGATACAATCTCGTTGCGGTTAAATTTCGTTCGGTATTAGTGACAAAAAAACGAACAAAACCGCGGGTAATTTGTTGTTCACGTGACCTTGTTGGGAAGGTTCTTTGTAAAACGGATCCATGTTTCACCCATAGCAAATTCATACAGCCACTGAGACGTACTTGATGAGAAAGGTCTCGGTTAAGGCGTTTGTCATCTGTTTCGGATGGCTAACTACATATCGAGTGAGCGCGTACTTCACGCCTGAAGCCATTGTGCACAGCACCGTGACCACATCGCGTTTCCAGTGTATCAAAGTGTACTGTGGAGAGATGTGTCCCTCCTCTTTGCCCTACTTCCGGTAGGCATATAACCCATGGTTACCTGGCGAGGTGTCCCACTTATTGAAAGAGAAAGTTCCGCTTGGCCGCAGCAATTGCCGGTATATTTTGCAAGACGAGAACCACCGACCCCACCAGAACAACAACAGTGACAACGATAAAAACAACCGTAATATCGATGTCATCGTGGAAAAAAAAAGGCTGCTGGTTCGCGTGGTCGTCATATGTCGTCACAAATTTAGGCGCACCTGGAGGTTGTACCCCGAAGATGTGTAAGGGTTGCACGGGCAAAGGGAGCAAATTGCATTTGGCTTCCGTGTGCTTCCTAGAATCTCAGTAGGCAAATAATAATACCCATTTTCGGACCTTATGTACAGGTTTATAAGCACGTCTAAGCTAACTGTCATTCGTACGAGGCACGTGAAGAGGTTAATGCAATGGCACTGATTTGGAACCATGCAGAACATGCTGGAGAGCACGGGAACACAAATGAAGGCATGCTACGATACTGGTGTGCATGAAACAGCAGGCACGTATAAAAAACCTGCCACGAAACCCCAGCCGTGGTATGCGTGTTATGGCATCGTATAGGAATGCGTATACGCTTTATTTTTATTTATTTATTTATTGATACTGTAACCCTCACTTGAGGGTCATTACAGGTAGGAATACAAACAAGAAAACAATACACAATGAAAAGACAGACATTAGGTTTCGTGTTGCCGGTAATACAATTCTAGCGAACACTCAAACGCTTTGGCATTTGCACTAGTAACAGCATACTATGGAAGTCTATTCCACACTTCTGTGCTATAAGGAAAAAAAGAATTCTTAAACCCATCTAGACGTTCCCAAAACGGCCTTGTTAGGTGACTATGGTTCAACCGAGCTCCTCGTTTGGGTGCAGGTTGTATGTATTTGTCTTTATTTTCAGTTCGCCTCTTATAATTTCAAACAGGAGTTTTAACACTTGCAGGGGTTCTAGGTTACATGATTTTAACAAATTTGTGACGGATTCTGTCCTCCGTTACCGCGAGCAAATGAAGCGCACTGCTAGCCTTTGAATTTTTTCTAGTTATCACTCAGTGACTTCTGATGAGGACTCCATACAGAAGACTCATATTCCAAAATAGGGCGAACAAATGTCTTATATGAAAGTAATTTGACATCTCTAGGGGCATGTTCGAGTTTTTTCCTAAAGTAAAACAACTTTCTGTAGGCCTTTGAACACACCTCCTCAAACATGAGTGTGCCACCCCCAAATCGCTGGTAATAGTCACCCCAGGTATTTAAAGCTGTGTGTTCTGGTCAGAAAGTTATTTCCGATTTTATAATCATTTGCGACTACAGATTTCAATCCTCAAGTGAAGCCAAATTTTTGCAGGAACACTTAATGAAGTCAGCAAGGGTTTCGGTATCACTTTTGTTTGGATTCTTTTAATGCTGTCTTTAACTGACCACGCAAATGTACGATTGCTACCGAGTTGGTTTTGTTTTTCCGCATGCGTTTTATTTTTCGTTTGATATGGATGGTTGTCCCGGGTTATCCCCGGATTACGCTGTTTCGTTTTCTTTTTACGAGTTGGAACAAATTTATCCGGGCAGTGCTTTACAATGCTTTTGAAACGCTGCCATAACTCTTCTACAGATTTTGAGACAGAAGCAAGTTCAAACTCATGAAGGGACAGTTTCTAAATAATCAAGTATAGACGTGTCGTCGGCCCGTGCAAAATTTTTATCTGAACCGGGATAAATGGCCGCTTCTGCGGCTTTGCGTCTAGTTGGATATTAACAGTTATCAGCTTGTGGTCCGATATTCCCTCTTTAACCGATAAAGTACTATGTGTCACTCTGCGTGATAGGAACACTAAATCAAGCAATGTTTATGAATTAGCAGTTACTCGCGTATTTTCTTTTACAACCTGTGTTAAGTTATGAGAGAACATTATTTCCCACATTTTATCACCACTTTCCCAATTTATATGCGGTAAATTAATATCGCCAGTCAGTATCAGCTCGTGTTGCCATTCTGAAATTTTCACAAGAAAATGTTTAGTTGGTCTAGGAAATCGGGCGTGGTACCAGGGCGCCTTCAAATTGCTCCGATAATAAAAACCACTTTTTCGACGAATATTTTGCACCAAACCGTTTCGGAGAGGGAGCAATAAATTCTTTCTGTCGTAACAGGCGACTTCAGAAGAATGGCCACGCAACCTCCACGTGAATCCCTATCCACCTGTGTACAAGATATCCGGGGGGAATAATACAATCGTCGGGGATTGAAGGGGTCAACCATGTTTCGGTTATGACAGCAATTTGTGGGCTATGTGACAGCAACAAGAATTCGAGTTCCGTGACCTTATTTACAATGATGCGAGCATTCAGTACAAGTAGGCGTAGCTATGCTTTTGGCGCAGAAGTGGAAGGGAAGTGTTGTTTGACGCAGATGCGGCATTCGAGCGGGTATCAGGGGCAGCTCTACCATCCCTCTTGCCTTTGCTGTTCGAAATCGCACAACGCTCATTCTTGTTCTGATCCCAAGTGTAGAGCTTATCGTTTATTTTGAGCTTATCCTGATTCAGAGAAACCTCCATACCGCTATCACGCTCAGCAGCCGAACTTTGCCATAACGTCTTCCGCACTTCCCCTGTTTCACTCGCATAGTCATTACTAATACTTATGAAACTTCCCTTCAGCTTCGGACAGTTTTTCATCACACGCTCCTTTTCCCGGTAGTCATAGAATCTCATGATGGCTGGCCTAACCTTCCCGGGCTTTACCTTTCCCATGCGATGTATTCTCTCGATCGTCTGAACTTCTACACCAAGTTTTTCTTTAAATATCTTGTCCACGACCGCAACCATTCAATCCGATTCTGATTCTATACTTTTTTCAGCGAGACCGAATACCAAAAGGTTGTTTCTCCGGCTTCTATTCTCGTAGCCTACAAGCCTTTCCGCCTGCTGCCGGACATTAGATTCCAAAGCATGGATTCTAAGGTTCATTTCATGAATTAAAGCAAGCGAACTGGTTAGCTTATCTGTTTTAACGTTTACTTCAGATATTTGGTCTTTTATAGCATTCAAATAACGTTCAGACGTGGCCTGGTTTTTCAAGATCGTTTCCAAGAGCTCTTCCGTCTTAGCAGGCCCGGGGTTTTCCTCAATGTCTCCCGACATAACCAGCATCATCTCAGCAGACCAACAGTACACTATGTAACATCTTCGAGGCCACGGCAGGATCAACAAGCATATATCATCACTACGACAAAAGGCTATTTCATTGCGGTAACCAACCTGCAAAAGCAGCAGCAGCGGTTTAGACATGCTGTCCGCAGGACTTATGCCGTGCCCTCTGAGGCGGCTCATGTCTCGTCGCTCCTTATAATCGGTCGCTGCAGGTGACGTTACTCGAGTCGGTAAATTATCGGCATTTTCAGGTTCCAGGGTTCCGCGGGGCGGCAGAATGTAAGCATTTTCATCGTCGCAGTTCGTCGTCGTTGCAGTCAGGCCAAAAAAAAAAACACGGCGCAGCCTGCAAAAGCAGCAGCAGCGGTTTAGCCATGCTGTCCGCAGGCCGGGTGCCGTGCCCTCTTATAGCAAGCGTAGGCAGCCTCCCATCTGTATACAATTGCCGCACACGAGTCAGGGCTGCGGCCATCATACGAATCCGTCACCCTCACGAACAAACATTGGCCGAGTATCTCCATACTTCTCTATACATGTGGCGGAAAGACGATAGTTTCTTGCCTCCACAAGTGCGTAGCTTTCTCTCTTTTCTCCCCTTCGAACGTTTACTATACCCCTCTAGACTGTTCAATGAGGAATGCAGGGGCGGTTCGTTCAATTCAATTTTCCCGCGTTCGTATTGCATGCGCGCCATCTGTAGGTACATTACGCGTCTTTTCAATTTTTTTTTGTTTTTGTTACGCTTGGAACATCACCTGGCGAAACTTCTGTTTTGTGGTTCTGTTTTATTTCGCCTCTTCGACACTGCTTATTTTATTCGGAAGTTTTGTATTTGTCATCGCAAGAACCCATTCAGCGTGTAATCTTAAACAAGAGAACGTTGGTAGTCTAAGTCAAGTATATAGTTGCGTGTTACGTGAAATTTGGTTCAGGTTTACTTTGCGCAGAATAATGCGGACGTGTAGGAGTTGTACAAACAGTTTTACCGGTTTCGAACGATATTCCCTAGACATACATTTTGTTCAAACATTTTTTTTACGTTGGCTTGGGCGCTGAATCGAATACAGACAGACAGACAAAACAGTTTGCTTTCAGGTTGGCAAGAACGGCTTGTCATTGAAGCCCTGAGGATGTAAAGCAAAAGACGCAAGATACTTTATTTTCAGTTAAAAGGTGGTGGTGGCATGGTGTCCTACTCATTGGGAACCGAAGACATTAATACAGAGAAGATAGGGAGATGTTTCGTAACGCAAGTTTATTTTTCTGAAAACAACGTACTCTATAAGGGTGCACAGCAAGAAAATTTAATGCTGCAAAGTGCCGCTAAGAACTCGATTCATTCCATGATAGTGGGTCCGTTTCGTTCCACAAAGCCGCAAGGCGGTGGAGGCAAAGCCAATGAAACAACATACAGAATTTAAAGCCATCGAAGTTTAAGTTCACATTTCAAATTTTCCGGATTTTTGCACGCAGAGTAGCAAGGAAAGGAATGGCAAATGCTTTTGCTGCTCAAACTTAAAACATCGTCCGAAAGTTGGTATTTTTAGCAATTAATTAAACATCTTCATGCACCAACTTTCACATTACTAGCTAGTTATTGGGCTGGTTGCATAGCTTCGCGTTCAACCACCGTCGTCATCTTCCCGTAGGGGAACCGCCGAAGAAGAAGGAGAAGAAGACAAAGCTGCGAAGAGGAGGTCATGTACGTTGCTCTCAATCGGTGCACCAACGGCAACAACCTTTACCTCACCAACGCTGACGGAGAGTACCGATTCTGCCACAGAGACGACAACATCGACAAGAAAATGATGGACGAGTTTCGGCGCCTTGAGAACCACCGCCTACTCACCGTAACACAACAGTACTTGCGTACCTTTGCCACCGGTGTGGACCCGGACGCGGAATTCCCTCTGGCGCTACTAAACACCAGATCACTCAACATAACGGCAACACAATGGAACCACACGGAACCCCCATGATGCTTCGTATCCTCATCAGTGTTCCCCACGGGAAGATGGTGTAATATTTTTAGATATTTCAGACGGCAATCCCTATTCACTTTCCGTGGTATTTCGCTCACTTGCGTCCTTCGCTTTGCTTGAAGGCAACATTGGCGTAGCATAGTTGGTGAGGCATCAGCTTTGCAAAATAAAGGACCTGGGTTCGACGTCGGCTTTGAAAATTGTCTCAGTGGAAGAGCACTGCCAGCGTAGCACCTTTTTGTATGAAGCCTCTTTGTAGGTAGTTCAAAGAAGCATTGCCAGGCCGGTATCAAGCATGGAAAACTTTGGTTGCCAAGACCATGCTTTACCGGTTATGCCAAAAGAAATGCTACGCTGTCTGGTTAATCCATGCGAATTAAACGTTGGCGGTGAGATCTGCACAGCACGCGTTGCTACAGACGCTGACGCCTCGCCTGGTGCGCAACGACGATGACAGATTTGTGGCTTGCATGGGTGCCAAAAATATTCAAAGAGAATCAGGATCGCTGTCTAAAATGTCTAAAGAATAAATACGTCGCGCGGAATCCATGACCACACACACTACATATTGTCACACAGCCAAAGACGACGCAGTTGTCTTCAATAAAAAAACAAGTTTACTGGAGCGAACTTGGGCACCCCTAACAACTCCAAGAATACACAGGCGGCGAAGCAGCAGTCAAAAAATGGACGTGCGAAGGCGAGCGTCGGCGAGTCGAATACCGCGGCGTCTGCTCTGCACGCTTTTATCTTTCGGCGCAAGTGTTTGTCGAACCGTCAATTTACACCCAGAACATTGTAGATCAAAGAAGATTATTCTAGGCTAGTGACGTTAGGGCGAAACGCTCTAGTTATCAGAATGAGATAACCTGTGCGGCATCAAAATAAAGAATGGAACTCGCGCTTCGCTTGGGACACCGATAACACAGCCGGGCGCGGCCGCGCAGTAAGAACAAAAATATAAACCAACAAACCTAATACATGGTTCGCGGCAATATGTACACAAAGGAGAATGACCTAAAAGGGCGTACCCTATATTTGAAAGGACATATTCCGCGGCTTTGTGGATAGAAGCCCAGTATTTGATGATGATGCTTAGGAGCTTCCTTTTTTGTAACGGGTTGGCGTTGCACAGCGACCTTAGTTGTAATGCCACTTTACCATCCTCTCTTCATTAAAAAAAACACCATTTATGGAATTTTTGTGCTAGGTTGACTTCTTTGTTCATATGGTTCCACAGATTCTTCTCTGCTCTCTTCCCACCGACGTTCTAGCCTTTTTTTACTTAACTCTACTGCTTCCCAAATCACCTTTCTGTTAACATTAAAGCCACTGGCTTCCGGTAGCTGGATGTTCCCCTCTCCGATGACTGGAAAGACTCGTTTTCACTCCGTTACTATACGTCGCATGGTTTCTGGATCCCTGCCGCTAACTGCGTACAGTTCTTCCTGTACCGGCTCGCGCATTTCACGTACGCACCCAGCGCCGTCAAGTGGTTCGCTTTGAATACTCCCTGTATCTTTCGAGGAAATCCTAAAGGAGCCCCGCTGTTCGGACTCAGTAGCCTCAGTACACTCAGAGGTAGAACTATGGGTTTTGGCGCGAATATCCCGCAGTGCAAATTTTTAAAAGAACTGTGACTTTCTAGTTATTGTAAAAAAAATTCTGTCTCCATTTTACAGGCTATTTTCGAAAATAAGGGTGCTTTGGTAGATATTAGGACGTTTTGGGGGCGGGGCACGCTATATTAGCACATGTCACTAACTTTCGCCGTCTACAGGAAGTGCCTGGCTTCTACTCCTGCCGTGACAAAATATGGCATTTGCAAGGTCATCTGCGATTACACCCACACCCACATGTACTTGGGCCACTTTCCTACGCTCAAATGACAAAGTATTCAATAACGAAGCGGTGAAACAACTGTGTCTAACTTGGAGCCAAAAAATTCCTGATATTTATCATTTGGAAATCTATAGGTTTGGAAGTTTTTTTACTGGAGTGGATGGGTGTAGTTTTTCAGTACTTTAAGCGGTAATGGACTGATGCGTATCGCAAATTGCCTCAGAACAGGACAATTCATTCAGAAAACATTCAGATTACATTCACTGCAGAGATGTTCAGACAAAACACATCAGCTCATTCTCATCTTTCGCCTCTCTCCGCCACATTTTGCCTAATTTAGCCGTTTCTTCCCAGTAAAACATTCACGCCATGCTCTTGATCTGTTTCCATGCCCGATTTCCAAACAGCAATTGGCAGAAAATCAGCAGTCGTGATGCCGAAATGCGCTGCCTTCCGTGGTTCGGTACAGTTACACACGACCAAAATAATAATGGCAAATCAATTGTGGCTTCCGCTTGAGTGAGTGGAAGTACCGCGACTCAAGAGCATTGTGACGCCTGCAAACCGTGTGCGATAAAAGTTCCAGAATTCTTTAAAGTTTTCTTTCCATGCAAATGCAGTACCTGTGAACCTTCATTCACATTCATGAACCTTCATGAACCTTCGTAGGAGCCCCTCCTACGGCACACCTCATCGCCTGTGTATCATGGGCACGTTGAACCCCACAATGAATCAATGAAACTTTTGCAAGTCTCTGAGGTACCATCATCCACCCTATAACGCCACCACGTGCTGCAACCCTAGCCAAACATTCACCATCCCTTCCCAAAGAAAGATTAGAGAAGCGTCAAAGCTTTCTAACATCAAAAGTGCGTCAGAAGTGCGTCAAAAACTTCGCCAAAAGAGCGTCCAATATATCGTCAAACCACCAAAGACCCAAATCGCGAACGAAGCACGATTATTCGCGCACTAGGTAAACGCATCTACGAACACGATCTTAATGCACACATATACCGATACGTGGAATATGAGACAATGGTATGCTATTGTACTTCTCCGTCATCACCGATGCGTGTATTATCTCATCTAGAACCATTCCTTTTTGGCGATTTTAAATGCAGAGCATTTATTTAACTCACAATGTCACCCGTCCGTTGGCGATCGGCGTCCGCAGCCAGCCAGCACGTGCGCCCCTGCCCCGCTCCTCCTCGCTCTCAACAACAGGTGCGGGCGCGCATGCGCGTGCTCCGGCGCTGAAAGAGGCGTTGCAGCAGCAGGTGCTACCTCCTCTCCCTCTACTGCGCGCGCTACGAATATACTCGTTGCCCGAGCGAAAGATCCGCGTCCCGACGTTGACGTTTGGCCGCGGCTTCTCGTGCACGAAGTTCGGCGTCGGCAGCGTTCGACCTGCGTTCGGCGTCCAGCGCGCCGTCTCGCCGTCTTGTCTTCTGCCGCCGTCGATGAAGAGGATGGCACGATGTCTTGAACTGGTACTGCAACGCTGACGTTGGCTCGCGTCGCGGTACTGGTTGAAGGTGTTGCTTCCATCGCTTATGAACTTCGACGATGGCGCACTGCCCTCCCGAGAGGGATAATAAGAAAGAAAAGAAAAGAATAATAATAAAGATCCAACCGATTGCCCCGCAGAGAGGGTGTGGTGCAAACGATGGCAATAAATAACACGTTACGTACTTACGTCTCTCGTCTCTCTCTCTCTCTCTCGTCTCGCAACCCAACTACCCAACCCCTACGACAACAACAACTACAACTACCACCGCCAACTACCACAACCTACGCCACGTGATCACCCCAATGCTCTGCATTTACTCGTGTCCCTCGCGCGGGGGAATGCGACGGAGGTTTATTTTAAGTATTTATTTTGACGAAACCGGAGCCCGGTTACACGCTTCCGCCGTGTGCCCAGATCTTATTAGAGCCTTTCTGTAGACTCAGCCGGTTTGTGGGGAAAGGCATTAGTTTTCTGACAGGACGCCACGAGTCGTACCAAGAAAGCTTCCGCTTTTATAAACGTTGCACCAGCAACTACAACGACAGCGACACCAGCAACCGTTCTTATGTGGGTATAAGCGCAGCACGTCCTGCATACATCTCGCGCGATCTGCTCGTACGCTTTCAACACTCCGGATATTTCCTCCGGCGACTGCTAAAAAGAGCTCCGTGTTTGGTTTCCGTGGCATTGGGGAAGATGTGCGGGTTCTGTTGTTGACGGCGCGGTTTCGATGCCGAGCAATTGTAGCATACGTTCGCGAAATCGGGCGACGTTTAAAGTGAAGGTTTTTTATGGCTAGAATTCCCTGAGTTTTTGCTCTGCGAAGTCAGAAACGCGTTCAAACAAAGCTAACTTTATTGCGAACGCTCAGCTTAAACGGGCTGCACCTTTTCATTTATGTAAACTTTTCCGAGAAACAATTACGTGATCGCATCTGAGACGACTCTACCATAACTCTCGCTCTCATTCACTGGTCGTAATGGTTCACAGTGAAGTGGTAAACGACGCAGAATTACTGTCTTGTGCCAGCCAATACACGGGCGTACATACCCAAGGAAAAAAAGTTTGGTAATACGGCTGTTTCTGTGGTCTAACCTCCTCCCCCTAAAACAAAAAGACGCATGACAATGGGCGGCTAACACGACTTTATCATCTCGCCGTGTTTCTCTCGTTATATTTAGTTTATTAACCATAAATGGCTTCGTACCGGTATCAAAATTGTTTGCTCCCCTGCGTCATGTGCTCAATGGGCTTGCTGGTCATCCATATTTACAGATAAATGGGTCATAATGTTTGCTTTCCTTTTAAAGGAACACTAAAGGCTGAATAAAGAGTTGTTTTAACTGAAAGATGATACGTTTCGTAGCCATCTCAGCTTTTGCTCGACGAGCAATGATGCGTTATTTGCTGAGTAATGCGTATATAAAGCTGGCGTTTCTCTCACCCGCTGCCCTTTCATTTTTTCGTGACGTAGCCATGGCGCCACAAAATAGGAGCGAACCCCCGGCGCCGTGCTCACTCTAAAAACTTAGGGGGGGGGGGGGCGGCGCAGAGCGGCGCGACCAAAACAGCTTGTGGCGGCGGCGCACAAGTCTACGGCACCGTTTCTCTGGCCAAGGAGGCTGGTTTGGACTTTTAATTTTTCTCCGACGAAATGAGAAACGCGTTTACGCGTTCAAGGGGCCGGTGTGCCCGCATACTCCGGTCAACGTTGCTCCGGCCTCCCAGACCCCCATCGAACCGGCTGCGAGCATGGAGGGCTGCGGCGAAGCTGCTTTTGAAGAAACACGGGCCGTTTCGAATATCAAGCCCACCATCCTGACCTCCCAGCTGGCGCCTCAACCTCACCTCTTCTGGCGATCACAGCCCCCTCATATCTTCTCTCGCGCAACGCGAACCTAGCGCGAAATAAACCCTCTTCGCGGCAGCCGTGTCCAGAGTCGTCGCCCGTGCAGAACGACGCACGCTTCACGGATTATCAACGGCGGCTCGAGGCGAACGGGTGGATGGATCAGGCACCCACTCGCCGTAAGTTCCTTTCGCGGGCGATTATGTTCGAACCGAGCACACTTCCCCAATATCAGCATTTTAAATCGAGTGTTACTTCTCCTTCTTCTCCCCCTCCACCATGCGCGGAAAAAGGGACATTCAAAGCTCGGGAGGCTCGATTAACCACCTGCAGTGCATCTGGTTCTTTTTTCCGATTATAATCAAGAGACTTTAGCTGCTCCCTGCCGGGTACATTGCTTGCAGAAGCTCGGCCAATCCCCGTCGTAGATTATTGACTTCGCTAGTTGGGCACCGATGCTTTTCGAAAACGAAACTGAAAGCATGATAGCTGACGGAATAGTGAGGGAAGCAGCCTGCCTCGCAGTGTATAAAAGCTGTAGTCTGTGCTTTTACATACGATGAACTCTCTCTCTCTCTCTCTCTCTCACACACACACACACACACACACACACACCACACACACACACACACACACACACACACACACACACGCACACACGCACGCACGCACGCACGCACACGCACGCACGCACGCACACATCGCACACACACACACACACACGCACGCACGCACACGACACACACACGCACACGCACACGCACTCGCACCACACAGAGAGAGAGAGAGAGAGATAAAAAAGAGAGAGAGTAAAGGTTATTCAGTTTGCCAGCTGTGTTGCTTAGTCGTCGGCCGTGAGCCCTTGGGCTCTGGCAGCGTCCTCAGCCAACTGGAATGCTCAGAGTTGATTTTCTGGGCTGGAGCTGAACAGCACGGTCTCCCACTGCTCACTGTTAGTGATTGTGCGGCCATTTGTGATCGCCTGCGGACATTGCCATAACATGTGCGCCAGGCCCACTCGTTCCTGACATCTATGACACTCAGAGGAGTAGCGCCCTGGGTATCTATAGCTATACACAAGTGGGTTTGGATACGAGTGGGTCTGTAGGAGTCGCCAGACCACCGAATGCCGCTTGCTGAGGGATTGGTGCGCGGATGGAAAGCAGGCCCGGCCTAAACGAAAATGACCGGTGATGATACCGTACCACAATAGCCTGTCTCTGACTGACATGGGGAGGAGTTCCGCATCGGAAGTGCCGTCCGCTCGGTTGGTAAAGCCTCGAGCGGCTTCGTGCGCAGACTCCTTGCCTGCAAGGCCTGAGTGGCCGGGGGTCCAAATTAAGTTGACCTGGCCTGTCCGGTTTTCGAGGTGGACACCAGAATTCAGGATTCCGGACGGCTCCCTTGATATGTATCCTTCAGATAAATTTAGAACGGCTGATTTGGAGGCACTGATGATTGTCTTCATTTTTGAGAAGGCAGCCATGGCTAGAGCAATGGCTGCTTCTTCTCCAACCACCGAGTCTCTCGTGCGGATAGAGCAGGAGGCGATGGTGTTACCCTGGTTGTTGACTACCGCTATGGACATTGCCTCGCGACCAGCGTAATCGGCCGAGTCCGCGCAGGCAACTTTCTCGACATTCGCAAAGCGTCTTTGAAGAGCACGGGCTCTGGCCTCTCGCCGCTCCTTTTCATGTATAGGATGCATGTTATGTATAGGCTCCTAGCCTTGTTATGTATAGACCCTTTGCAAAAAGGCGGACAACACTGAGAATTCAGCGGTGGTAACACTGGTGGTGAACGCGACCACGCCATTAGAAAGGAAGCAGGTCGTAGCAACGCCGTTGCGGTTGCACGTTTTCGCCCACGGCTTCACGAGTTTGTTGCCCCACGAGTATGTTGCCCCATCGCCGTAGTCATATTTCTCTCCTAAAGTGGTGTTTTGCGCTACCTTTCGAAGATTAACGCTGGTCAAATCGCTTCCGCTTATCTACCCCGCTGCACAACGGCTCGCCTGGGGCGAGTCGAGACGCGCCCTTCTTTTCTCCTATTTCTTCTGTGTTTGTTCCTTCCTCCGAGTTCCTCTCAAGGTCGATTGCCTCTGCTCGCTGCTGACGCACGCGGGCGACCTATCGCTCCCGCATTAGCACCCATTCACCGACGGAAAAATTAAGCGCCGCAAGTACAGAGGCGGTGAATCGCAAACATGACCTCTAGCAGAGACATCAAAATCAGTTTCATTATGCATGCTTTGGTCATTTTCGCGAATAGTTTTGAAAGTTTGAACATACGCAAAGCGGCCAGCCGCCGCTACCACGGGGCAAGGGCGCATCGAGTAAACACAATCAAAACTCGACAACCAAACAAGGAGGCAGCGCTAAGGCTATTCTTTATTAGCAACAAATCCTACCTTTGATTGCTGCTGTTTTTCAACACTGACGATGGCGTAACGTAGGAGTCTACGCTGACGTATGATCACTCGTACTCGTAGGACCTTTCAGTGGTCGACCTCGAAGAATAAAAATCCTGAATATGCCGCTCGTCTATCGAAGGAAGGGCGGCAAAGTTATTTTCCCATCATGCAGTGGGAAACACCACTTCGCGGAACGCGTATGCAATTACGTGGATGGTGGACGGTAGGTACTCCGTAGAAATTCTGTGCTCGCAGCGTTTTCGCTTCCTTTCTAATGGCGGCGCAGCGGGTGCACAGTGTTGCCAGAGTGGCTTGCTGCTTTTCCGCCAACGATTTGGCCATTTTGCAAAGGGTCTATAGGATGCACGCGGGAGCGGAGAGACGTGAATGTTTTCCTTTATTGTTGACGGGATCGCGAAACTAGTAGGCGCGCTGTGGTGGTTAGCTATACCCAGCGAGTCCAGTATGTGGCACCCCGTTGTACTGTGGTCAGCCGTACGAGTTGCCCTAGCCGTTGAGCCTCTATGAGTTCATCCAGACTATTTGTAAGGCCCAGGGCCTCAAATCGCTCGGTGGGCGTGTTTAGTGGGAGACCGATGGCCCGCTTGTTGGCTCTGCGGAGGAGAACGTTTCTTTAATTGCCTCTGCCCGCTGTAGCCGGAGGTACGGAGTGGCGTACGTCACCCGACGTACTACAAAGGCCTATACGATGCGTAGGAGGTTAGCTTCTTTCATTCCGTGGTTGTGACCAGCTATCCTGGATTTTAGGCTGGTTGTTTGGTGCACAACTTTTTCGAGTGCTAGCAAGGATTCGAATTATGTCCATTCGCTTGTATTCGAAGTCCCAGAACGCGAATACTCGAGACGATGGGAATGCGGTGCGAACCGGCGGCAAAAAGTTGGACTGAAGGGGAGTGGAAGTAGATTTCCTCCCTCTACTGGTAGGACGGCAGATAAGAAGTTCTGATTTTTCGGGTGAGCAGCTGAGGCCCCGGGCAGCAACGTATTTTTCGACTGTGTTCATGGCTTGCAGGAAAGTTAGGAAGAGGCAGAACCTGAGCTAGTTGGATCATAATTGAATAAATACTGGTCAGACTAAATTTAACTGGAGAGTGTCTTCAATGTGACCGTCACTACCGCCGCACACGCACAGTGTTACATCATCGGGGTAAAGACTATGCTGGAGCTATTCTATGCTATTGAGGAGATTGGGCAGACCCATCATTGCCACGTTGAAAAGAAAGGGGGAAAGAACCTAGCCCTGGGGGTTCCCCTACTGCCTAGGTGAATTTTGTCTGATTTAAGTCCGCCAATCGTGATGGTTGCTTTTCTATCGGTGAGAAAGTTGCGAATATAGTTGTGCACCCTGTTCCCGACCCCCAGGCTGTTGAGATTCTTTAGAAGTGCCGAATTTTTTACGTTATCAAAGGCTTTCTACGAGGTTGAGCCCGAGCACGGAACGGGTATCTGTTGACGAGGAGCGCGCTCCGTCAATAACGTCGTGTTTCAGTCGAAGCATCAGATCCTGTGTCGAGAGTTTGGGGCGGAAGCCAATCATGGTGTGCGGGTATAAAGAATTTTTTTCCATGTAGGCGTTGATCATATTTAGGATGACATGTTCCAGGAGTTTTCCTACACACGAGGTGAGGAAAATTGGACGAAGGTTTTCAATGTGGAGCTTTTTGCCGGGTTTAGGGATGGTAGTGACGTTGGCCGTTTTTCATTGAGCGGGGATGTGGCCCGCGTCCCAACACACGTTAAAGTAGCGCGTGAGAGTCTCGACGGAGTCGTTGTCTAGGTTGCGGAGTGTCTTATTTGTTATGCTGTCCGGCCCTGGCACTGAGCCGATCCGGAGAGCCGCAATGACGTCCCGTACCTCGCTTAAGGTGATGAACTACTTATGTCAGCAAAACGTTTGTACATGGTTCGCCAGTGCGAGCTCTCACCGTTCACCACTTTGTGACGTAAGAAACCGTGGTACCCAAAATCGTACGGGGCGTCGTCCCCTGTTTTAAGGTTTCTGGCATTTTCTGTCTTATAAAAGAAATGCTTGTTTCGAGAATGGTGTATTTAGATTCTCGGCACCGTAATCGATTGATACAGGCCAACTTGTTTCTACAATTTAGTGTTTTTTAAAGATGTTCTACGCATTGTTGTGGCAAGTAAAGGTGCTTTGGATTTCAAAATTTTTCAAGAATTCGACAGTTGATTTTGCCCAGTTTGAGTGGGTAGGACAGACTGAAAAAAGCTGTTGTGCGCAATTTCACCGGTCCCCGGCCCTCACAGTGCAATGCAATCGTAATTGCTCAAGGGCCAATTCAAAAGTGGTACGCATGCATCACAATCACTGATATTAAAACAGTAATTACTGTGTGCAACCAAAAAAAGATAGCCGAAAACACTAGTGCACGAAAGTCTTTATTGCGGAAGGAAAAAAAAAACAATAGAAAATAAAAACAATATAACAGATTCAAAATTTCTCGACAAATTACAAAAGGTGGCTTGTGATTCAGACCAGATACATCAACGAGCACAGTGGGGCTGTAACTCGAAATAAGCAAATGTGTAACAAGGTAGCAATATTTATACAGACGGTAAACAAGTGCAGTGGAGTCTCGATGAACAGAAATCACATAAACGGAATTGCCGCTTAAACGGAACAGTAGCCTGTAAGTTAGTTGGTTTTGTATTCACATGACGTAAAAAAACTTGCGGTGATCGGAACTAAAATTTTCGCGTCACCGTGTAAACGGAACCAGAAATGGAACTTCTTGCGAAACCCATTGGCATAAGAATCACGTTTTTACTGTCCCGGAGTTGAGTTTTTTTTTCTTCCTCCATGTTTTTTTAGCCTTGTTGGCCTCGTAAGCCTCGTCTCATTAGTTCTCAGCCACGTTAGCGCAACGAATGCAACATCCCAGTTCTTGTTCCAGTCATTCGGTCTTGATTCAAGACGCCGAGGTTAGAGGGCTCATCTCCTGCCCCCTCGTTCCTGTCATCGTGCTGCTATTCGCGCTTTATTACCGATTTGCCGACTTCTAAATTCGGTGTCCCGTAAGCACTCGCGAAGTACAGGCCTCTGGCCTCCGTGAAGATGCAGTTGAATGGACTCAAACAAAAATAATTCATGCATTTTGTAGTGCACAGCGACTCATGGTTGCCAAATCAGCTTTGTGAGTGCTGTGCCTAAACCTCTTGTAGTTTTCTTGCTTTGTGAAAAACTATCAGCTACATTCATCTCCTAGTGCCTAGAGTTCCATGAAATGGTATTAAGAGTGCCTACGCGCAAAAATTTGCACTTTCACACATTTATCTCAGTAAGCGGATCTCCTGTTAAACGGAACTAATTTTTTCGGTCCCTTGAAGTTTCGTTTATCGAGAGTCTACTGTATATACATTTTAGGCGGTTTAGGTGGGCGGTGCAGCCATTCAACACGTTATATTAAAGCTCTGCATCCCGCCGGAAGTACCAGGCTTCTACCTACACTCAAGCGGAGTGTCGCTTTGCGACAGCGGGTAACACTCCAGTCCGCGTGTGGAGCGTGGTATTTCAAATGTTGGGTGGTTTTAGGGAATAAACCATTGTTCTTTTGCTGATAACCGTTCGCATTATTCAGCCTAAATGAAACACCAGGCGAGTTTTTAGCAAAATTAAAATGCAGAATAGAAATCGTACCAGCGTTCTTTTAGTCATAAATGAACGTTATTGTGGCTTGTACGATTACAAATAAAAAAAGAAAAAGGCTGAAGAGTGCTTAGATAAAAGCAAACAACAAAACAAAAAATATCAGTTCGAGCTGCTCTAAGCCAAACAGAATTAAAGGTACATACAGATAACGCACGAGCGGTGCGGACGCGGGAAAATAGAATTCACCAAACTTCCATTGCAGCAATCGCGGGAGGAATCAGAGCGGCGGTCGAGAGTGGAAGGGGTGGGGTGGGCGAAAGAAAATTTGGTGACGTGGTTGGGGCAGCAGAAGAATACTGTGTTTGAACTACATTTGCAGCGAATAAATCTGACACGCAGTCAATTTTCGTTGGTTTAAAAACCACAGGTGGTCAAACAACAATTACGGTTCATTAATGTCCCATAAAACGCCGAAGTTTTCGCGACGTCAACTTGAGCACTGCTGCTGTGGTGCAGACTCGCCAACACGCCACGAACATTGACTTAACCTGTAGAGTGCGGTCCATTGTTAAAGGGAACCGACGAAGGCGTGCCCGCCGCATTCCGCGAAGCGCCGGCGCCGAAAAGTGGCGAGAGTAGGAGACCGTGGCCTCCGCGATTTGCTGCCGGCGGCGCGCCGCCGGTAGCCGATCGCGGAGGCCACGAGGAGACAGAGTGAACTTACGAACTGACCGCACGGGGCGGAGCGGTCGCGCATTGTCTGCTTCGGCGTAGCAGACGACGCTTAGATGGCGCTCTCTCGCTCCGATGGCGAGAGATGGGAAAGTTTCGCTCTCGTAGGATGACACGAAACTAAAGAAGTAAACCTAACTGTTCTCGCTGAAAAATAAGTGCACTTTTTTGAAGTATTCTGCACTTCCTAACGCATGGTGCTCCAGCTTGTAGCCCTTTTTGTCGGCTGGTGGCCGGGCGTTGT
Organism: Haemaphysalis longicornis; assembly: GCA_013339765.2. Classification (NCBI taxonomy): domain Eukaryota; kingdom Metazoa; phylum Arthropoda; class Arachnida; order Ixodida; family Ixodidae; genus Haemaphysalis; species Haemaphysalis longicornis. The sequence goes on from CM023454.1 coordinate 155,203,852, forward strand.
ATTTTAAGCCCCTGAATCTTTTGTCGCACTAGTAGCCTGGGTTTGTGTAGAATGCGGAACCCCTCCTGATAAATACCGTATTTTCGCGCGTATAACCCGCTTTATATAATCCGCACACCCACTTTCAGCCCGCCGGAAAAGAGCAAAGGAATCCTCGTGTATTGCCCGCCCATTTGATACAGCAAAGGCTGCACCGAAACTACTGATCAAGCAACACATCACCTACTGCGCAGACAGAAAAAGCGTATACAGTAGAAGCTGGTTAATCCGAACTGCCGCCCTGGTCCCGGCACAGCCCCGTATATTTCAAAGGGAGAAGACTCCCGATAATTCGAATGCGTCGGTATTCAGAACGGTTAATTTGAACTGAGATCCGCTGGTCTCTATCGCTACTCGAAAAAGTCGGTCCAGTGTGATTGCAATGTGTTGCAAAATCCAAACAAAACGAAATTTACAATACATGCAAAACAACGAAACAATCACAACAAAAACAACAAAGCATACCGCGCGTGCTACGCTGCTGCGACAGCTTATTGCGCTTCCGCAACAAGTGCCGCTCCGCCGACGCCAGTGCTGTTGCCGCAAACGAGTCACAAACCTGCCAAAAACGTGTAGTCGCACCTAATTTGCGATTATGAATCCAGAGGTGGCTTCTGTGTGTTCGGCTCACGCAGTGTGGCGTGATGTCCATTGATTCTAGCACCCGCCCGTTAATTCGAACAATTTTATCATACCCTTGGAGTTTGAAATAACGAGATTTTACTGTATTTAGCAAGTGGAATACACTGAATGCAATGCGAAAGTCATAATTCACTAATAAAATTCAGTTGCTACAGTGCGCTCGTCCTTGTTTTCCATCATTGTGCTTGTATGTTTTGTGCAGTCTTAGTCAGTGTTACTGTGCAGGCGCTTCACGGCACAGCGCGCATTGCCGTGAAGCTGCACTAAAGGATAAACCCCGCGTATTATTCGCTCCCGTTCTTTGCAATTGAAATTTTCGCATTTTCGGTGCGGGTTATACGCGCGAAAATACGGTAGCTGTTAGGCATAGCGCGAAAATTCGTTGGCCACGCTTGCCCTAGATAATATTTCCATCCCCAGAAAAGGCAATACCACCGGCAACGAACAGAGTCACAGATAAACGCTGCGGATTTATTCTTGGACGCACATTGTCACACTGGGCGTACTGCTTCGATGAGATTTAACTGAAAGCAATCCGGGACTCAAATACTTGGGGAGCATTCCCAGTGGTACGGCGCGTGGTACACCGCCCGTGAACCGAGCAAGAAGGTGTTAGACCATCGTATTTACTTTCGAAAAGAATGCGTAGAACAGAGCCAGCAACTAACCCTCTTCAGAGGTCGACCATCATCGTCGTTACACGGAAGGTGCATATTCTGTCTTATTTTGACCTACATGCACCCTTCTCCAAATCCGGACGTCTTCCACCGTGCCGGAATGGCGGAATCGGATAGACGTCCGTTTCGTAACGCAAAAGACCCAGGTTCGATTTAACCACGGGAAGCCATCTAATTTGTCTTAACTTCACCCACTCTGAGCACGAGGTCGCGGGTTCGATTCCCGGCCACGGTGACCGCTTTTCTGATGGAGGCGAAAAGCAAAAACGCCCGTGTGCACGAGATTTCGGCGCACGTTAAATATCCCCAGGTGGTCAAAATTAATCCGGAGCCCTCCACTACGGCGCGCCTCATCGCCTGCGTTGCGTCGGCGCGTTAAACCTCACAATCAATAATCAATCAATTAACTTCACCCACGATGGTCATCATCGTTAGACAAAGGTGGCTTTTTTGTAGAGCGTTTTGGGTGTACTACAGACGACACCACTGAGAAGCTAAAAGCTTTGGTTTAAAAGAACAGTTTACCCTAAAAAAAAAGTCACGGTTCTAAAGGTGGTCGAACGCTGGCCGTTCGCGCGAGGTCCCGTGGTTCTACCCATTGGTCTAGTGAAACCGCACAGCAGGTCTATTTTAACAGTTTCTCAATGTCTCAATGCAATTGAAGCAGTGTTCAAAGCGAACCAGCAGGTGGCACTGGGTGCGTGCAGGAAGGGGCCTGTTTGTACACACAGGCGAACGGAATCTCGCATATTAGATAGCGGCACTAAAGAAGCTTAGTGCCGAAACGTGTCTCTTTAGGAAACTAAAAAAGTGCACTGAGATAAGTATCACAATATTTTGAAGAGGGCACAGAAAGAATCATTACATGAGGTTTTCATCTAAATGTACTTCTAGTGCGGCGAATGTACATGGCACCCGAAAGAAGGTCATCCTTGTTTTTTTTTTTTTTTTTTTTTGTGTCGACGTCTGGCTGCCTTTTGACACGTTTTCTTTTTCACCAGGTTTATTTCCCCATGTCTCGGCGCAATAAGACGTTACAACCAGCGCCCACCCCACAAAATGGACGCACAGCTTGAAGTGAATTACGGATGGGATTATTGCGGCTCGAATAAACTGCCAAACGAAGTGATTGTTGTCTCCGGTTTCGGTGACGTTATCAAAAATAGCGATTTTTCTTTTCTTTGCTGATTGCTGCTTCATATGTCGGCGTATTGCTCCAATCTGCTTTTTATTTTCATTTCTTGTTCATTGAGACTGTATGCACTATATACAGCTTGTAAACTACGCCGTGCATAATTTCCCTTTGGGCGCTGAGTGAATTTGTAATAAAGACCTGCGAAACGTGACTGAAATGCAAGGAAGGCAGTGACGCGTAGCATTGTGCATCTGCAGCCGTGACGACGAAGACGCTGTGTGGCGCATTGCCACGCCCAGTCTGACTCATGGTCGCCTTGCATCTTCCATGGTTCATCTGAATAGTCCTGCCGGAACATGGATAAATATGAATAAATAATAATAAAATGTTTGTGCGAGAAATGAGATCGTAATTTCGCTGAAATGCATTTACTTTGCAATGCGAAATTACTAACACCCAAAGGCGGCGTGCGCGAGGAAAAAAAACGCGCTAGCGTCAAGTTAATTCCAACATCGGCCTCCTAACTTACGCCACAGCAATGTCAATCTCCCCGGGCGAGGTTCAGGTCAAAACGTCGGGCCTTAATCCCTGATCAGGTCGCCTCCATTGACGTAGCGTTAATCTCCCCCATCTACAGTCTCACTTGTATACCAGATGCGAACTCCCCATAGGCCCCATGTAGTAAACGATGGTCAGCGACTGGCCCCCTGGCGCTGGGGCAAACAGGGCCAAGCACGGGAAACGTAATACAAGTTGACAACCCTGTCGTCTGTCGCCAGAAAGTGGAAGTAGAGTCACTCTAGTGGAAGTAGTACTCATGTGCTTGCGGCTGCTGCCCTAAGTCACAAAAAGAGAAACAGATAAAACATCAATATCTGCCCGAAGTTATGTCTTTTTTTTTAATTTTGAAAACAAGCTCGATTTTATTAGGTGGTGTTATAAAGTTGATGTTAAGCAAAGAGTTTTTGTCCCCTAGTTGCCACTCGGGTACACTTGCCACTCAGCTTCCACAAAGCAGTGGAGGTGGGGCCAGATCAAGCAACTCCGGGTGGAGCCGCCCAGATTCTGAACTGAAGTTTCGCTACTGGTGTACGTTGCGAACTCCGCCCTACGTTTGGCAGCCGAGATTCATTCGACGGTGCACGGTATACCTCATCGGTCTAAACATCGTAACGTTGCCCACTGTACTCACTAGGTATCACCATCAGCGCCGCCGGCTGGCTCGGGCAGCCTTCAGCGAGCTCCTACCAAAGTGCGCCAAAACTCGATCAAACGAGTGAGTAAAGAGATGTTCTTATTCGATTCATCAATCGGAATATCTCAAGACCATTCGAGCAGAAAAAACAGCGCGGAATTCGGCCAAGAAATACAAAAACGGCAATTGTAAACATCGGATGCCATATTAACCCTAATTCCGAAACGAAAAGAATAAACTTTTAAATTCCGGCCTCTGTCAACCCACAAACTGTGAGAAAACAAATATAGAAGAATAGCGCAGAAGAAATAGAAAAAAATTTGACCGGGACCGAAGTTTTTACGAAGAAAATCGAAAATTCAGTTCGCTCTGCGAGGGCTGTTTTCCCGCCCTGCATGGCTGCACTGTCCAGGCTGGTGGGCCAAACCTGTGATAACTTTTGAACGCGGTGACCAAATTCAACGAAATTTGTGTCAACAAGGTCACAAAAATGTGCTAATAGCCGTAGGAAAAAATTCGAAGAGCCAGAGAGGTCGGAAAATCTCAGAAAAAATGTCAATACGTCAGGTGGTCAGTGGCCTCAGGGTTGAAAACCTAAAACACAGGGTTGCCCAACCAAAAGCCTGAATCCGCCAAATTTGGTGGAAAATCGCCTTCTTGGCTTGTTTTTTGAAAAACGAAGCGCAGAGAAAGAGAAGAACAAGGAAAAAGAAGAGATGAAACAGAAATGAGTGGAACAAAGAAAAAAACGAGAATTTCACAAGATCACAGCGATGGAACAAAAAATCGAGTTCCGCAGAAGAGCAAGGACGTGATGATGGGAAAGAAGGCACAAACGCCCGTAACCAGGCTGCCCCAACCAGGCACCTCGGGGGTCGTCCAACCAAATTCACCGAATACCAACGAGACTACAAATGAGAAGCTGAAGAAAAAGACGAAAACGAAGGAGAGTCGTCAGGAGCCACACACGGCAGAATCAAGACACAGAGCTGAGAAACGTGACCTTGCAGAAGAAGAGGATCTTCAATGGTTCCAAGAAGAAGAGGAAGACGAGGAGGACAAGAGGAGAAGCAACTTGGACAACCAAAGAAAGGGTTGTGAAAGATAACTGGGAAGAAACAACAGAACACGAAGAAGATAGCGAAGAGGAACGTTGGGAAAGTGCTAAAGCCAACCCACATGTTGAAGAAACAATGACTGAATGATCCAAGAAGGACAGCCATGAAAGTGAAGCAGGGAAGAAACCAGAGGAGGCGCGCATTCTCACACAAATAGCCAAAGCTGACAAGACAATGATGAAGGCGCTGTTCAAAATTGCCTCTTTAGTAGGTGAGAACAGTGAAGTGCAGGAACAAGTGGACAATGTTCTCACAGCACACAGTAAACTCAAGAACATCGTCATGGAGCAGAACCAGGAGATTGCTTTTCAGAGGGGTCGAATTGCAGAACTCGAGCGCACAACAGTACAACCTAGAGGGAGTCCTCAGGTGCAGAAGACGGAAGAAGATGGTTCAAAACAGCTACAACAAAAGCCATCTTATGCACTGGTTGTTTCGTCGGGAAAGCTGCAGAAAAGCCAGGTTGCGAAACTGATTAAGGAACAAGTTGACCTTACACGGCTGGACATTCAGGACGCCACAATGCGACCAGGTCGAGAGGGAGTAGTCATTACAACAGACTCAAAGGAGGCAGTTGGCAAGTTGGAAGCACAACTCCAACGTAAACCCGCGCTGCAACAACTGCAAGTCAAGAAACCTAACGAGTACTTGTACAACATCAAAATGTTTGGTATTGACGAAGATGCAGTCTTTGACACCCTAACAGAGACGGTGGTCAAGCAGAATCACTTGACGTATGAACCAACGGACCTCAAAGTACAGAAGAAGTGGAAGGGAAGGCAGGGAGATACAGTCGTCATTGCTGTCAACCGGAGAGGAGTGAACGCTCTACAGAAGAAAACTCACGTCAACATCGGATGGGACCGCTTACCAGTGTATGAGCACTTTTTCGTCCCACGCTGTGTGAAATGTGGCGAGCATGGACACACTGTGAACGGATGCAACGGACCAGCACGTTGTCTCAACTGTGGACGAGAAGGACACCGTCAGGAGGAATGTGCGAACACTGCACGGTGCCGTGTCTGTGAAGGAGAGGGGAGAAACAACACGGAACATTCGACGATGTCGTGGAACTGCCCTTCGTACTGCGACAAGTTAGATGCTGAGAAAAGGAGGATTTTGGCCCGGTTAAAGTAACAACATCGCTACAAACACAACAGGAAACGACAACTCCGAACTTCAGGTAATTCAAGTAAACTTAGGTAGGGCTTTTAGAGCCAATGAATCCTTAAACAATTTTCAAAATAATCAACAATATGACATATCGGTAATCCAAGAACCTTACTCACTTCATGGTAAAGTAATAGCATTTCCTATAAAACATAAAATAATAGCTTGTACTAAGAATCCTAAAACAGCAATCATTATTCATAAAGAAAATATTTGTCTTTCCACTAATAATAGAACAAAACTTCATAGCAGTGAAAGTTAGAAAAGGAAACAGAGAAATAATTCTAATAAATTGTTGAAACGATTAACACCGAAATATCTAAGATAGAAAACTTAATTGGTAAGTTTAACGACTCTGACATTTTACTAATGGGGTATTTTAAGGCTAAAAATGAATTATGGGGAAGTCACACAACTGACGAAAAAGGAGAGAAAATACTAGAGCTCTTAGTCGCTAATAACTTAACGTTACTTAATGAATATAATTGACCACCAACTTTTAAAACAAGCAGGGCTAAAGGTTGGATTGATTTATCAATAGCAACCTCAGAATTGCATAAGCACCTTAAAGAATTGGGAAGTCCTAAAAATACCCAACTACAGTGATCACAGATATATAAAAGTAGTTTTTGGAAATGTGAATGTACCAGAAGTTTACGGTTTAACACTTAAGGAGAATTAAAAGTGTTACAGCAATTACAGAAAAACGAATGGTTTGCAACAAAACAGCATAACATTGAGACCATTCAAGATATAGGAGATGTGGTAACATCACTCTACGAAAGAATTGAAGAACTAAAGAAAAGATATAGTAAAAGGAAGGAAACCCCAAAACAAAAACCGAAACAATGGTGGTCAATTGAACTTGAAATAGAAAGAAAAAAAGTAAGGGCATGTAGAAGAAGATATCAAAAAGCTAAAGGAAACGTAAGAAAGGAATATAAAGATCAGCATTATCGAGAGCACGATATATACAATAAATGATCAACGAGGCCAAAAACGAAAGCTGGAAAGTTCTAAACAATAAACTAACAAACAATCCCTTTAATCTGGCCTATAAAATAGCCAGGAACCAAATCAAGAGATGGTAACCCCACAACATCACCCAAAGAAACCATAGAATATCTTTTAGAAAAGTTCTACCCACCACCCAGTGAACACCCACTAGAAACTGAAACGGAATTAAGAAAACGACAATACCAAGATAGCAAAGACTCAAGACTTCAACAACTTGCAAATAGTTACAACGACGATATTCCACTTACTGAATGAGAAATAACACTAGTAGTAAATATTTTAAGGAAAGATGTTACCCCAGGACCAGACGGCCTTAAAACGGCACTTGTACAAGCTATGTATAGGAAACACACAACATTTTTGTTAACCTGTTTAATGCATGTTTGAAGATTGGATATTTTCCACAAAAATGGAAACAAGCAAAAATAATTTTAATCCCTAAAGCTAACTCAGAAGAGAAGGCAGAGGATAAAAAATATCGACCAATCGCGATAAACTCAATCCTAGGAAAAGTGTTGGAGAAGCTCATTAAAGATAGAAAATACTTTTTTCTTTTTAAAAACAAATGTTTTAACAAATATCAATTTGGCTTTACACACAACACCTCGACGGTTGAAGCACTACAGGAAATAGAGAGAAGAATACGACGAGCTAAAATAGACAAGAATAACGTGTTAATAATATCTCTAGATATTAAAAATGCCTTTAACTCCATTCAACCGAATATAGTGACAAAAAGCTTAAGGAATGTAAATGCCACAGTAATTTGATGAATATAACAGACAGCATACTTAGAAATAGGCAAATGGTTTTTCAAGAAGAAAACATAGAAGTCATAAAAGGACTTCCGGCAGGGTCGCCCCAAGGGTCCCCTTTAAGTCCTTTGTACTGGAATCTAACGGTTGCAGGATTACTAGAAATAAAGTTTCCTGAAAAAACACATGTACAGGCCTTTGCAGACGACATTGTAGTTATAATAGAATTTGAATCTAGAAAGGAACCTGAAGATAAAGCGAGTGAAATATTGAATACTATAAGCAAGTGGTCAAGACTTAGTCACATAAGTTTAAACAACGACAAAACAGAAGGTATAATAATTGGGAAACAGTACGGAAATCACCCACCGTCAATAAAGTAGGAAATGATAGAGTAAGAATAGATACGAAATGAGAATTTTAGGCGTAATATTTGACAATAAGTTAACATTCATACCACATCTAAAACATATAAAGGAAAAAGTAGCAGAAATAACGTACAGCTTAAGTAGAACATTAAAAGACGATAAGGATGGAGATAGGAAGTTAATACAAATACTATATAAGAGAGGAATAGAAAGAATGATTACTTACGCCTCACCAGTATGGTACACTAAGAAGGTAATTATATTAAGGAAGCTAAGATCAATACAGACTCCCATTATTAATGATAACAAAAGCATTCAAAACGACATCCAATGCATCCCTTAATGTTTTAGCTAAAGTACCACCCTTACACTTAGTCATAGAAAAGGAAAACGAACAACATGCTATAATAAAAACCGGTAAAAGCTTCAAATGGCAAAATGAAGTATTCAGTCAGGACTAGATAATGAAAAAATACGACCACTGGCAGGACCATCCGGCCAATAAAATTGGAATTACAATTACTAAAAACGAAGAAGAGTCAGATTACAAAATATACACGGATGGGTCGAAAAAAGAGAAAGTAAGAGCTGCATTTGTAGTACTTAACAGCAATAATGATATAGTAACAAGTAGAAAATATAAACTTCCAGAGTATAGTTCCAACTATGATGTCGAAATAACAAGCAATAAAGAAAGCAATAGAATTTATAATAAGTAAAAATGGAATCATAAATATCAATTTTTTACTGATAGTTGGTCTGCTTTACAAGCATTAAGAAACCCTTTAAATACCAATACCATAATTAACGAAATCAAAGCAACACTTCCCAACAATAGGTTCGCATCCATCAAACTTAGTTATGTTAAAGCTCACTCTAACTCCTTAGGAAATAATCTAGCAGACGAATACGCAAAAGAAGCAGCAATAAACGGAGAGCGAACATTTTTTCCAATAAAGAAGTCATTTATTGTTAAACAATTATACGATAAAGTAAATCAAGAATGGAACAAGATCTGGAATAAGGAAGGGAAAGAAAGTTATGCATATCATTGGATTAAAAACGTTACGTTAATTCCAGAGCATTTTCCCACAAATTTCTTTTCCTCACAAGCAATTACAGGCCATGGGCGATTTTCATTTTATTTTGGAAGATTTAAAATAACACAAACGTCTTTATGCACATTAAGAAGAACATAGAGAGCTTTGACCATTATGTAGAGATTGCCCTTTAGTAATAGAAAAAAGAGAAAAGTTAATTAGAAAACTAGGAAAACAGTTACAGAATAGGAAACCTGAAATAATTAAAAAAGAAGTTGCACAGAGAATATTAGAAGAAATGGTATGTAAAATAATTGACTTCACGCTACAGGCATAAGAGTAATAAAGTAATACTAGAGAGTATCCAGTTGAACGGCAATACAAGAGCATATGGTAGGGTGATGGGGCAGAAAAGCCAAATTGGTGAGGATACCTCCGCCCACATCGCCCATCATTCTTCCCGAAAAACGCATATATAAAATAACCAGGTACAAACATTACACGAACACTACTTAATTACAACACTGAGGATCAAGGACATTTGGAACCCTAACAACAATAATATCAGCCTAAGGCCAAGTACTCCTTTTAACAACAACTACTACTCAAGGCAGAGGAAGATCTACTTTAGGGCACATACCCCAAGCTGGAGGAACAACAATAACAATCAACCAATCAAGAAACAAAACCCATACTCAAGTTCTGCAAACAAGACCCAAGCTTACAAGTTTGTGTCGTCGTCGTAATTTAATCAATATGAAGATCAAGATCAAGAATCAAGAAACATCATACACGTAAGAAGTGGATATGAACTACAAGACGTAGAGCCAGAACAGCACAGAGTTCATAAATAATCCTTATTCTTTGTATAATTTTAGCATTCTGGCCAAACATTTGAATGAATGTATTATTCTTTTGTCTGGTTTAATTGAAAAAAAAACGCAATAAAAGCCGCTGATGGTCAGGCCCGTTCCCGGGCGGTAGTCGCTGATGGTAGATCTATCCTATCCCCATCACCCCGTCCCTTTCAAATCCCAACCACTTTTTGCCCAATACCCTAACCCAAATTTCTCTCCCCACCCCTTACTTTTCTTCTCCTGCGATACTTCTGTGGTGCAGGCCTGGAATCTCTTTTCCATCTTACACAATGTACTCACTAGGTAAAAGGTGAAATTAAGTTTAAGCCCAAACACAAAAAAAAACTCAGTTTTTCAACATTAATTAGACGCCAGCCATTTTCTTTGCTTTTGGGCTATCTGCTTGTGAACGAGTGAACCCTTCAAATGAATGAATGGACGAGTGAACCCTTCAAATGAATGAACCCTCCACAACCCCGATAATTTCGCCTCATTGTGGGTGTGTTATACATTTGCTTTCTACTTGACACACAGCGTCCAACATCCGTACTGCCACAACGCCGACCCCACCGGTGACGTTGACTAAAATGCGCTGCAGGCTGTTCAGAAGGTAGTGGTAACACCCACGACTTCCTCGCGGGTTGACCTTGATGCTCATTCGTTTTCCTAGGCTCCTGATAATGATGATGATGCTTAGCGGCTTCCCCTTTGAAGGGGGTGAAGTTGTACAGCCGCCTTTGTCGCAACGCCACTGTACAATCACCTCACCAAAAATATAAACAAAATAAACAAAAATAATATAAAAATAAAGAGAAAATACCTTTCCGAAATTTTTGTGCTAGTCTGACTTCTTTGTTCACATGTCTTCCCAGATTTTTCTCTGCTCTTTTCCCACAAACATTCTAACCTTCTTTTACTAACCTCTACTGCTGTCCAATTCACTTTTCCGCTAACCTTAAAGCCAAGGGCCTCCGGAAGCTGGATGGCTCCCTCACTGAGGACTGGACAGATACTTTTGCACTCCATTTCAATATGTCGCATGGTTTCTGGCTCCTTGCCGCATCCTGTGCATTGCACTTCCTTTACCGGCTCGCGGATGAGCGTTTATGTCCGCAAGCAACCCGCCCGGGCTTCAAAAAGCAATGCCCTCCATTTGGTATTATCGAAAAAATTTTCCCTTGCGATCTCCCGCTTCCCGATTCCTGTAGATATCTAAGGACTTCTTCGCGTCCATTCTCTTTTTCCACTTGTTTGTCTCTGATTATTTCACTTCATTTTTTATTGCCTTGGTCGTTTCCCTTGCACTTCCAGGTTTCATATACTTTGTCCTGAGCCTTCTGGTTCTTTTCCTCCACTGTGTGTCTACGCTTTTCATGTAAAGATACCGTGACACTTTGGCCGCCCATCTCTGATCATCCATATTTCTAAGTCGTTCTTCAAAACATATTTGCTCTGTGCTTCTCTCACTTCGAAGGATGCCCATCCCATGTCTCCCTGCACTGCCTCATTTGTTGTTTTACTGTGTGCTCCTAATGCCAATCGACCTACGGCCCTCTGATTTACTTCTAGCCCTGATTGAATCTCTGATTTGACACACACTACTGCGTTTGAAAAGGTGAGTGCTGGTACCATTACTCCCTTCCAGATTCCTCTCACTACTTCATATCTGTTATATCCCCTCAGTGCTCTGTGCTTCATGATAGCGGCGTTTCTTTTGCCTTTCATTCTTAAAAGCTCGTCATGAGATTTTAGGTACGCCTGACCTTCGTTTATCCATATGCCGAGATATTTGTATTCCGTTACCCACGTTATTGCTACTTGTTGAACGAATACCGTTTCGTTACGGGCGTCGTCATTAAAAACCAGATCACCCGACTTTGCTGTGCTAAACTCTAACCCCAGTTCAGTGGCTTCTCCCCGCAGATATCTGTGAGCTGTTGCAGACACTGTTTGCTATAACTGCTAGTAGTACTATGTCATCTGCATATATCAGTCCCGGGATATGTTGTTCCACTTCCTGTCCTTTGCGGCTATAACATAGATTGAAACCTATTTTACTGCCTTCAAGCTTTCTTTCTAGTCTAGCCATGTACAGCATGAACAGCAATGGCGACAGAGGACAACCCTGCTTTAAACCTCTATTTGTGACTACCTTTTCCGTGCACTTTTGGTCCTCCCAGGTAATTTGCACCTCGCTCTCATTGTAAATTCCCTGCAACAGCTGTATGAAGCCCTGGACTAATCCCTCCCGCTCACGTATGCTCCATATATTCTCTGTCTACGTTGTCGTAGGCTCCCTTTATATCCAGAAATGCTATCCATGGTGGTCGCTCCTGGACCATTGACACCTCTATGCATTGGGTTAGGACAAATAAATTGTCCTCTAAGCGTCTGTCTCGTCTGAATCCATTTTGTAGTTCTCCCAGTATGCCGTTCCCCTCAGTTCCGCTTTTATTTCTTGCATTTCCAGCCTGTATGCCACTGAGGTAACTGTAATAGGCCTGTACGAATCGGCACCAGCCCTGTCCCCTTTACCTTTCTGATTATGATGATGATCAGTGGCTCTCCCTTTGAATTGGGGCGTCGGTTGTCAGAAACCCACTTCCCTGTTTAATTACGCTTATTTGCCCTACTCCCAGTAACCTAATAGATTTGCGTCCTCCCTCCCATATCCACCTCTTTCCTGTTTAAAACTCATCGCTCCCACCCCCCTTTTTTCTCCCCTCGTTGTTCTAAATTCTCATCCGTACGATTACTCCGTCTGCGTTCCCATACCTTCCCTACGTGCGTCGGCGTCCGTACAGCTGCGTCTCTCCTCCGCTCACCCCCTCTGCTCTCTCCGATAGCGAACACTCTGGCTGCGTTCCAATTGGCAGACAGATTGGTAGATGTGGAGGAAGAAAAAGTTGGTAGACAGTCTACGAAGCAGTCTAACTAGGCGTCTAAAGGAACAAAATTGGAACGGCGTCGCGGTCGCAAACGCAACACCAGCGCAGACGACAGCGTCGTAGCAGACATGTTGAGTTGCGCAAGCCGCAAGTTTTGTAAGTAATATTACCGTTGTTGCGCTGTGCGCATGTGCAGTACTCTCTCTCCCGCGATCTCCTCTCCTTCGGGTGCGCTGCGCATATACGCGGAGTGCCGCGCTCCGGCCCGTCTCTCAGTAGACGGTCGTCCGCGCTACGTTTGCTCTCTCTCTCTCTCTCTCTCTCTCGCATTACCCGACGATTGCTCACGCAATTCGAGTAATCGACCCAACGGAAACGCACAATGGAACCCCTTTCAGCGTCGCATCACACCAGGGTTACCGCGAGAGGAGGTGGGCGTCTTTCCTCCATCACCACTCCAGTCGCATCTTCGTCACCTCTATGGCCTTGAAGTTAAGGTTCCTCCTCGTCCAAAATCCGAAAGCCTCCGCTAGCATCGTTTCCGCCTCACCCCGAGGTGGTCGTATCTTTGTGCAGCCCCTGACAATATGGTCTGTAGTTTCCCGATCACTGCCGAAATATGCACAAGTTTCATCCTGCTGCCAGTAGCTGCCCGTGTATGCCCTGGTTGTCATGCACCCGCCCGTGCCTCGAAGAGCAATACGCTGCCTCTCGTATTGCCAAAAAATCCACACTTCTTAATTTCCCAAATTTGTGCCCTATAAGTCTCCAGCAGTTTTTTTTTTCGCGTTCCATTCTCTGTGCCCACTTTGCCGTCTCTGCTGCCTTTACCTGCTTTTTAACTGTTGTGGTAACAACACTTTCCCCTGCCGACTTTCCGTACGGTTTGGTCAGCTGTCTGGTCCTCCGTCTCCACCGCGTGTCCACGCTCCTCATATACAGGTACTTAAACACCCTCGCGGCCCATATGTCACGAAGTCGCTCCTCAAACTTTATCTTGCTCTGCGCCTCCCTCGCCTCGAAAGACGACCAGCCCATATCCCCCTGTACCGCTTCATTTGTAGTTTTGCTGTAGGCCCTTGGGCCAATCTGCCTACCGCCCTCTGATTTACCTCCAGGCCCGCTTGGGCCTCTGGTTTCATGCACAGAACCGAATTTGCGAAAGTTAATCGTGGTACCACGACCCCTTTCAGGACTCCCCTTACCAACTTGTATTTGCTGTATCCCCAGAGGGCTCTATGCTTCATTATAGCAGCGTTCCTTCTTCCTTTCGGTTTAAAGTGAGCCTCGTGCGCGTGCGTGTAATCTTCGCGGTCGTTCAGCCATACTCCTAAATATTTATACTCTTTCACCAAAGGTATTTCTACTTGTTGCACTGGTACTGTTTTGCGCTCCGCGCAGTCGTTAAAGACCATGATCCCCGACTTCTTTCTGCTAAAGGATAGCCCTAGGTGCGTCGCTTCGCCGCATATATCCATCAAGCCCTCCATACTTATCCGGTTGCCCGCCATCAACAATATGTCGTCTGCATACATTAGTCACGGAACCCGCTTTTCCACCACCTGCCCGTTTTTCATGTATGATACGGCGAACCCCAACGTACTGACTTCTAGCTTCCTTTCTAACCCCGCCACGTAGATCATGAACAGCAGCGGAGAGAGAGGACATCCTTGTTTGAAACACTTGTAGGTGTATACAGGCCCATTGTATGTTACCCCCTCCCACACTATTTGCAGTTAGTTCTCCCGGTATAGCTCCCTGAGTAAGCTAATGAATTCTGCCCCAACTCCCTCGTCCTCCCGGATACCCCATAGCCGCTCCCTGTCTACATTATCATGCGGCGCTTTAATGTCCGAAAGGCTAACCACAACTGTCGGTTTTGCATCTTCGCCACCTCTATGCATTGGCTTACCACAAATAAGTTGTCGTATAGTCTTCTGTCCTTTCGAATCCCATTTTGAAGTTCCCCTAATATTCTATTTTCTTCTAGCAACTGCTCTAGTTCGAACTTCACTGCCTGCATTGCGAACGTGTACAGCACTGACGTGACGGTTACTGGCCTATACGAGCTCGGGTTTGTCCTGACTCCTTTGCCCTTGTACACTAAATTCATCCTCCTTATTTGCCACGTGGCCGGTATTGCCTTTTTTTCTATCCTTGTTCTGACGGCTTGTAGTAGTTTTCCCTTGCTCTTTGGTCCTAACTGGTTAATCAACTCTATCGGTATCCCATCCGTGCCTACCGCGGTATTTTGTGGGACATTTGCCTCTGCTCTTTTCCATTTCAGCCTGTCCCCATCAATGACATCCCGGCCTACCAGTCGCGACATCTCTGTGTCGCTGCGGGGCCTCTTCATCCACCTTACCGAACTTCTCCTTGATGATTTTGTGTAGGTAGGCCAATGCTTCCTCCCCCTTTAGCATACGCCCCTGCTTGTTTTCTATACCATCTTCTGTGGTACTCGCACGTTTCTCTAATGCCTTCACATGGTTCCAAATCCTTTCGGTGCGTCTCTACCCCTCCCTCACATTTGCGCTACCCATCGCACGCTGTCCCCCTTTATTTTCTCTGGCGCTAATTGCTGCACCTCCTGTTTAATTTGCTTATATTGCTCCCATTTTAGGTCCACCTCCTCCTGAAGTCTCCCATTCCTCTCGACCTGCCTGTGCTGTCTAGACGCCTGTTTACACATCTCTATCGCTTCCTTGACTTCTTTGTTCCACGAGCTTTTGGGTATTTTCTTTCCTCTCCATCGATTGGCCCTCTCTGGCTTGACAATTGTTTCCTGCATAGTATTGATGCGCCTTTCATATTCCCACTCTTCTCCAGGATTTCTTTCTATGTCAGCCTCTATGATTTTGGCTATAACCGCAATTTTCTTGCGGTTTAACTTTGTGCGCTGCCCCGGTCGACCCGTTTTTTCGCCCCCACCCCTCCCCAGTTTTCCAAAACTCACGTTTATACGCTTGTGGTCACTACCCAAACTGTGGCCCCCTTTCTCATCTAGGCTCATTTCTTCCAACCATTCATAAAGTCCTTCTGAAATAAGGCAGTAGTAAATACTCGACTGTCCTCCTACCACACTCCCACGTGATTTGACCCTCGCATTTTTGTTTCCTATTTACTATGAACAGCTTTTATTACTCACACATATCTAGCATTAGATTTCCGTTGAAGTCTGTGTACCCGTCTAGATCTTCAATGTGGGCGTTCATGTCGCCTACCAATAGTACCTCCCCGGAACGTTTCAAATCCTCGATATCCTTCTTCAGACACGCCACCAGTATTTCGTTTTGTTCTTTGCTATCCTTACCCGTTCACAGGTACGACACCCCTAAAGCCATCTCCCTACCCTCAATTCACCCTTTACCCACACATGTTCCTTACAGTCTTCTTTCACTCTCTTCCAATTAGCCCCCTGCCGTATAAGTATTCCTACTCCGCCTTTTCTCAATCCAGCCGTCCTATTACAACCTTCCCATGAATACTCTCTGATTACCGGATGTTCTTCCAAGTCCCGTAGTTGCATCTCGGTCACAGCGTATACCTGGATATCTTCCTCTTCTAGCTGCTTACTAATCTCCATCCGCTTCTCTCTTTTCCTGCCACCATGAATGTTTATGTATGCGATCTTCAGTTTACCCCCTTCTTTTTTACACACCGTCGTCGTCCCTTTCGTTTGCCTGCACAAATCTGCACCGACCCCGCTATCTCCCTTTTCTCCTCGCATTTGTCTACTCCATCTTGGCAAAGGCCTGTGGCCCCCCTAAAAAAGCCACAGTTCGCGCCGCGTGTCGTCTTCCGGTGGCTGTTCCCACCTGCCCGCTGAAATGAACTCCGTTACGTAACGCTGGCACGCCCTTTTCCGGCCCACCCATCGGACATCCCTATTGATGTCTACGACAACGAAACTCAGCTCCCGTATGTCTCGGTTTACCGCTACAACTTCCCTTTCCACTTTGCAGCACAGGCGCCACCTCCCGGCAGAAAGAAAAAGCTCTACGAAGTCCTGCGAACGCGCATTCGACAACCATCGCCACCTACCGACGTTTGCTTCAGGAAACCGCAGCACACTCTCGTCAGAATCGCGAGGCGGCGTTACAACCAGCAGCCCATTTTGCGTGCCCACTAGTTCCCCTCTAGTATTCTCGTGATTTCTAACCTTCCCCGGCCGCACATTTTCTAAAAACGTTTTTCAACTAATTTTTTCCTTACTGCGTCTAGTATTGTCCAGCAGACAAGATCAAATTGCGGAAAATTTGCAAATACATTTGATAACCGCTTGCAGGAATTACCATTTCGATAGACTTAAGCTAAGGGATAAGAAAGAGGGGATGCACGCTGGTCTAAACACGGAAACAAACACGAAGCGGCGTTCTTGCCGCGTATGACAGGAGGTTTCAAGTCTGTACGTGTGTCTGTACTCTAGTCGGGAACAAGTTAAAAACGACAGTAGGTCAGGTATTGGCGGTGAGCTCGACCACGGGCGGCGCTGCGAAGCGCGCCTCCGTGACGTCAGCTTAGGGATCCTCGCATATGTCGTCTGCTTCACTCGGGCTCGCTCTCCCCGCTATTTCTTTGCGCTCAGTTGACGTCTGATGCTTGTGCGCACCAGATTTTGCGAGAGCGCAACTTTTTATCATAACAACAGACTTAAAATCACATAAACTAGCTCAGGGCGTGAGTTTAAGTATACTTTTGGATACCGCTACGGAAGAAACATTGCCGGCGTCACCCCATTCCTTGCGAAGCCGGTCCTATGCGGAGCGGGAAGAGTCGGAGCTAGGTGTCAACTTCTGTATTGAGCAATCTTTCTAACAAAGAAAACAGCCAGGTGCTAGTAACCGACAGCAACGAAAATACAAGACCAAAACAAATTCCAGGCCTTTGGGGCTGTCGGCTTTGGCAGAAGGCATTGCGATTCCCGGTAATCATATGTAAGGTAGAACAGTTTTTGCAACCTTGCCGAACGCTCGAAAGTGTTGCATCACATCACTTTACGTTGTCATGGCATTAAAGTATGCCGACATGCGCTATGGCACGCAAAAAATGTAAATTGAGTTCCAAATAACCTTCTGTAAGTACAGGCGTGTGCTGGCTTTATACCAGGTTTCCAACCAATATGGAGGTTCATTGATCAAAACAAGTCACGTCTACGGTAAAGATGCAGTGACACTATGCTTGTTCAGACCTGGGGGGCTATTTTTTTACATTTCCTGCAGCCATATCTTCCCAATATTCAGATATGCGTTATACGAAAACTGCACTCAAGAGAATATGGAAGATGAGGAGAGGGAGGAGGGGGAAACTTTAACTTTAAAATCGAGCTGATTAGTGGGCTGGGTCATCAGTCCAGGACAAGAGAGTAAGAGTAATCCTCTTCAATCCATCGGACGTCATCCCGAGTAGACCACGATTTATTTTTTACACCTGGAAGCGTTGGAAAACGATAAAGAGCTGCTAGGAAATATTTATTGGTTTCGATTGCAGTAATATATGCACGTATGCTATTTATTGTCTTTGTTAGCGTGTATATCAAGCCTTCAACACCGTAATCATGTCATAATTGGTCGGGTTGAGAGTCAGTTCGTTGTGATAACGATGGTTACGAGAGACATTCAGAGCACAAAAGCTGCCTTCGAGTACTCTGGGCAACGTTGCCTGGGGCGCGATCGCAGTGGCGTAACACAAACCTTCTCTTTGTATTTGCATGTGAATACGCAACGCACGCTGCGGATATGCATCTTCTTGCACGCATTCATAACGAAATCCAATTTGTGAAAAAGGGAATGTATGCCATACAGCCTTAAGAAAATATACACACAATATTCGTGAGCCTACCAAACATTCCCAAACGTGCTAATAAGACATTTGTGATGGTGCAGAAAAACTAGTGCGTTGGGAACAGAAGAAAAAAAAAACATTTATCTGATACTAGTCAACAACAATGAAAGAAATAGAAGACGGCCGTTTTATTTCCTGCTGTGCGATGCACGTGTATACGGAGGGACCCGACGCTGGGCGCATAGCATTAGACTCTTGAGTCTTCATAAGAGCATCTCAAAAACAATTCAGGGAAGCCTATGCATTTCGAATACTTATCGAGGAGCTCTGAGCGTTGAACCCCGCGAATAAGCAAGGAAGGACGAGTTATAAACGATCTTCTCACCGTGGCTCTCAAGAAGGTTGTTCTCTCTCTCTTCAAGTGTTGCAAACTTGTGGGGGATACAGACTGAAGTTATTCAGATGTGTCAGAAGCTGGCAAAAATAACTGGATTACTAGAAACACGCTTTTTGATGCCCTAAAGCATCAAAGCGGGCGATTTATAGCGCAGGCACTGCTGCCCCTCACAAGCGGAGTGTAGCAGACGACAGCGGCCCGAGTCCCTAATCTGACGTCAGAGCCAGGGGGCGCCACGCAAACATCTCATCGCCATCCAAAAAATCACGCAAACGGCTCCTGCCACGTTCAAAATATTCCCAGTAACGCGCTACTTGCGCCGGGCGAAGAGAAGGCGATGCCGCTCCCCCCCCCCCCCCCCCCCCCCGCACACACACACACACACACACCTTTATTTTTTTATCTTGTGGTAGGAAATAGATGAGGCCACTAACTCTTTCTATCCTCAAGAGATGACTACGAATAGTTATTTTTGCGCCGCAAGCTATGCCCCGCCATTATGCGGATTCTGTGTATGCACTCAGCAAGACGCTCAGCCGATTTGCAACTTCAGTGTCGTAAAATGATAAAATGAGGAAAACAATTAAAAATTTATCTTCAGTGCGCCACTATCGTGACATTTGCCTTCATTTTTAAAAAGAATAATTTATTTTGGTGTCCCTTTCTGTTTACTGTGTCGTTTTTTTTAGTTTCTTGCCTTTTAAATTCCCTTTTTCCTTGAATTTGATGTATTTTTGTAAGGGGCAGCCCACCACACCTGCTGTAATTTGGCGGACGCTCCTGTGTAAAGCCGATCTATCAAGAATGAGTGCCACAGAATAATTAAGACGACGATGTACTATTTCTTGCAGTGTTACATACTATATGGAGCCGCAGATGTAATCAAAGATTTTTTTGGCCAAGAATTTATAAAACGGGTAACTCAAATCCTTCAGTGGGTCAGCAAGATCAATCAATCAATCAATCAATCAATCAATCAATCAATCAATCAATCAATCAATCAATCAATCAATCAATCAATCAATCAATCAATCAATCAATCAATCAAGATACGACAACATTAGGATAATAATTACTCAGTAATGGCAGAAATAAATGTCTGTCCCATGTTGCTTAGTCTTCGTCTGCTTTCGCGCTGTGTTCCACAGCAGAAATTGAAGTTAGCTCACTTTCTAACGAAGCCCGCAATCGAGGTCACCTGCCATCAGTAGAACTCGGAAATAACAGTCGTGCTTCATCACAGGGAAGTAGTATGAATGAAACAGTGCTGTTCGTGTACTGGCAGCAGAGCTGAGGGCGTAGGCCTTGATGCAACCGAAGCGCCAGCATAAATCGCTGGTATACGTCTACCCATTCGGAGTAGGTCTCTAACCGCCATTCCCGGCCCAATGTGCTTGGTTATACATGCGGCGTACACGTGCGTACGTGCGAGATAGAGAGAAAGGATCGCTTTTATAAATACGAGATCATGATGTGCTGCTTCGTTGTCGGGCGTCCAGAAGAAACGGATGGCTCAAAAAGGCAGCATCAACATCATCATCCTCATCCTCATACCCATCGTCGTCATTAGCATCACTATTATCATTTTCATCCTGATTTATGTTCACTGCAGGATGACGGCCTGTTCCATTAACTTCCAACTTCTCCTACACTGAATTGTCCAAATTAATTCGATGCCACCCAATTGCCCCATCCGATTCCTCGATCGAGTATAATCGGTCTCTCGGTATCCACCCTGCATGATGGTACACCGGGTTTCACTTCTCCGCATTGCAGGTACAGCCCAATTGCATTTCTTACTCTTAGTCTCAGCTAGAATATCGCCAACTTGCGTTTGCTCTTCAACCAAAACGCTCGCTTCCTGTCCCAAAGTTTCACACCTATCAGTCTTCTTTTCGTGGGCCTGCGTACGTTTCAAGGTTTGTGTTAAGGCCGCAAGTTTCCACGTCACCGGTCGTTACAGGGAAGAAGCACTGGTTGCATATTTTCCTATTTAGTGACATTCGGACAGTTTATTACTTCAGAATGCTTGCCGAATACTGCCCACTGGAACGCGTAGCCTAACCCCCTTCTTGTGTGTTGGATGGGCCCGTACAACTTGACGACGATTGTCATATTTACTAATCTCATATAGTATTTCATTACCTTGACTGATCGGGACGCCTTCTGGGTGTGCATTCAACATTACAGTAAAAGCTCGTTAATTCGAACTCGGTTACTTCGAACTTACAGTTAATCCGAACTGCCGCCCTGGTCCCGGCACAGCACTGTATATTTTAAAGGGGGAAGACTCCCGATAATTCGAACGCGTCAGTATCCAGAACGGTTATTTCTAAATATATGATCCCCTGGCTTTCATCGCTCCTGGCAGTAGAAGTCGGCTCAGAGTGATTACAATGCATCGCAAATCCAAACCAAACCAAATTTACTAGGCATACAAAACAACGAAACAGAAAAACAACAGCGTGGCGCGCACCCTACGCTGCTGCAACAGCTTATTTCGCTTCCGCAGCAGACGATTGCTCTTAATTTTCATTGCCTCGACCTCGCCATGTAAATAAGTGTGTTTTCGAGCATAAACAGCATCGTTAATTGCGAAATAACGTGCCACAAACGTGTAGTGGCGACTAGTTCGCGATAACGAGTCCAGAGGTGGTTTCTTTGTGTCCTACCCGCGCAGTGTGGCGCGGTGTCCATTCATTATAACGCCCGCCTGGTAATCCAAACTCCGCTTAATTCGAACAATTTTATGGTCCCCTTCGAGTTCGAATTAACGAGCTTTTACTGTATTAACCGTTCGCGCAATTTCGTACGCGATATCACTCTTAAACCACAAAATCTCGTACAACCTGACAAGCGTGGTGCAACGCCTGACATTGTGCGGGAATCACCGCAAAATCGTGGTGTAAGTTTTTACCGTCCTCATGAAATAAATTACTCATCTACATGTTCCTACTTTTTGAGCCGAAGGTTGTTAATTTATGAGCAGCACTCTTCTGTTACACGTCGAGTTTTTTCTTGCCAGTCCGGCCATTGTTCGCATGGCGGTAATATACCACCTTTTCCTTAACACTACGAGGTGGTGCACGCTTGCACGCACAGAAACACGCACGGGCACACGCACACGCACACACACACACACCACATAAATTAACAAAAATAAGGTGATATGAAGTTTTAAAATAAAATATAAACGTTAGAAGTAATAACGAAATTAAAATAAATTAAGAAGGACACACGAATGCTCAAAATTCCTTAAAATCACATTTAAAAAGCCGCAAAATTACCCAACTGAATAAGAGAACATTTACTAGATTGAACGCCCTGACGTCGTTGAACTTCGCGCGTGGAGCCGACAAGCGCGTGATTTGACTTGGAGGGATTTATCATGATTATCATCGTCATCATCCCCCTACTCAGGTCCACTGCAGGACGGAGGCCTCTCCCATTCACCTCCAGCCGCTCTTGTCCGGCGCTTCCCGAGTCCATAGTTTACCCTCGAATTTCTTTATTTCGTCTCTCCTTCGATTTAAGGCCTTCTCACCTTCTAAACCCACATTTTGGTATCCACTCTGTCACCCTATCGTCCACCGGTTGTCGGTTCGTGTCACTACATGGCCAGCCCGAGCCCATTTCTTCTTCTTGATTTCAACTATATCTTCTACCCTAGATTCTTCTCTGATCCAGGTAGTTCGTTGCCTGTCCCTGAGTGTTACTCCTAACATTGTTCATTCCATCGCCCGTCTAGCCAACCTAAGTTTGCTTTCTAGTTATTGCGCAAGGCGCAACGTTTCAGCTCCGTATGTCCAATCGGGAACTCAGGAACTCCGTATGTAACAGTCGGTAATATCTTTTGAGAGAACGACGTTGTCCAGAGTCTTGTGTAAGAGTGCTTCCAAAACTATTATTAGCATTGCAAACCCCCTACAACCGTTACAAACCGCCCCCGCACACTGACAAATGGGAGGGCTTAGAGGGCCGCTCCGGAGGGCGTGTTGGCAACGGAGCACACTGCGGAAAACAAGAACATGTTTTATTAATGGGCGCTGGAGAAATGTATTAACTGCATGAAGTTCAAACTTCCGTTTTCCCTTTCAGCCCAAACCCCAATTTCTAGCAAATCTGCGGCATTTGACCAAGGTTATCAATAGCGAAGTGGTACATTTCTTTTCCAAAAAAATTCGCACTTTTATCTGTGGTAGCACCACGAGGTCTTCGATTTACTTGCTGCCTATTCGTCGCACTCGCTACGCGGCAGAAGCGTCAATATAGAGCAGTTATTTGTCATCTACCTTTACGTAGTACTCCACGGGTGGATCCATTCTTGCGGGGCAGCGTCGCGTGCACGTTCAAATCGACTCGCTTTGACATCGACCCCTCCCGGTAGCAGCTAAGCCCGACACGCTATTAGCTTATCTAGTTGTATTTTATTTCACGCAGGAGCTTGCAGTCCACGTGACAAAGGGCCACTCGAGATGGCGTGCGTGTTTCGCCTGGACCGCTGATATTCTCACCAAGCGGCACGCCACAGCCATTCAGTTCACGCCAGTACGCTCGTCCATAACGGCCGCGCTATCAAAAATCGTAGATTCCAATCAGTTACGCACAGCCGCAAACAGCCTCTTTGCGCTGGGGATTTTCCCCGCTGCCAGACATGGGACTGGACAAGGAGCTGGATGAAGTGAACCCAATGGTACGCGACTTCCAACCGATTTTTGCAGACATGGCCGCGCTCGGCCTTTGGGTCGGCAATGGGAACAGAAGGCTCGTCTTCTGGAAGATCGTCGTTTGGGGCCTCTTAGTTTCATACCTGTGTATGTGGGCCGTTCAGCTGTCCGGGCAGGAGCCCTTTCTCGTCGACGTCCGTTTTGTGAACGACCTGGTCAGTTCCCTATCTGCCTTCGGCGTCCAGTTCCAGATGCAAAAGCACTCGAGAGGCCTCTCCGCAGTCGTACGCTCGCTGGGACCCCGCAAGCTGACGGCGACCTTGCGATCACTGGTGTTTCTTCTGGCCTTTGTTCCTTGGGTCGCCCAGGCCTCTATGACAGCCGCCCACCTCTCACGCCCGGCGAATAGCACGCTTGCTACTCCCGTCACCTGTCTTCGATTTGTGCTGGTACGTAATCACATCTGGCTCGGCGCCGTCCTCACCTCTTGCCTTTGCCTCGCTCTGGCGTCCAAGTTCAGGCACCTCAACAGTGCTCTCTTCCTTGATGGACCACTGAGCGCCAGAGCAGTAGACGGTGCCAGACAGGCCTACGGCTTGCTCTGCAGCATGATCAGCGTCATCGACAACGCCCTGGGACCCGTATCCTTCATGTGGAACGCAGCGTTCGTCGCAGACGCCGTGTCTTTGTGCCTCGAGGCCAGCGTCTCGGCCCTTGTGCCGATGAGCCTGACACTGTTGAACCTCGTTCTCTTGGTGTCGCTGTGGCTTCTGTCGGCAGAGGCGAGCACGCGGCTTAAGTTGGAAGCCCTGGAGACCATAGACACGTTTGCCTACAAACTTTGCGATCAGCCGGAACTGAGTCTTCCAGGCGCCCTGGCGTGCGCGGCGGCGCGTCAGCAGAGGTTGGGTCTTAGTTGCTGGGGCATCGCACCAGTAGGCAGGTCCCTGGCCTTATTTGTTTTTGGGGCAGCAGCTGCACTTTCCGGGCTTGCTTTGTACTACAAAGACGAGCTGGACAATGCAAAGCACTATGCATTAGCCCTGTAGGGTTACTTTTACCCATACGCTTTTAGAGTTGGTGAGAGTATGGGAAGCTGTGTTCTAGCGTTATAAACCCCCACATGCCTTACCCAGATATTAGACGTTGCATAGCGCCACATACGTGGCATGCCATACATTGCTCTGTGAAATAGCACACATGCTTGAATAAAGCTCTATGTGGGAATGCACGGTCAGGGCCCAGAGAATGGATGTTTGGGAGAGTCGGTGGCGTACTTGGGAGTGCAAGTGTTTGAAGATATAGCCAATCATTAACATCTTCGCTGCAAACATTACAAGCCCAGTTGGGACTTTGCCATCCTAAAGCATGCGATGGGTTACGTTGACCCTCGTTTGCATACATGTGGCCAGCTCGCCGTAGTGTTGGCTGCTGTCTTAAACAGCGATCAGAATATACAGCTTTTCCAGAACGCAAGCAAGCACACGAAGGGCACCAGCGCAAGTAGGTGCATGAGACCTCGACCCCACTATATTTCAGGGAGGGGAGAACAGTCGTAGTGATACAATTTAAGCAGGCTGTTTGGAGCACAAGATAAGAAGAAAATATTTATGCAGAGCTCTCTTCAAATTTGCAGGAGACGCCAGCGCAGTGCCTTGGCGTGCTAGTGCGCCGTGAACGTATAAGATTAAACTTACAAGCGACCTTTATGTAAGTTCTGTTGCGCTATTGGTGTGTCATTCTTTCGGTTTATTTTATATTTGTACATCTGTAGAGCAACACCTGGAAAATTTCGCATTTCTAGGGAAAGTGACAACGTAGGAGCTTAAAAACTCGTTGCTCGTTGTTCCTCCAGAAATCAATCTTTCGCGAGACCCTTCCAACTCTAATTTAATCCTAAAAGGATGAACAGCTCAGCTGAGAACTATACCATCTTTTAAAACTTTCTGTTTTCTCATTGGTCTTGCGCATTGTGCCGCTACCGCCTTCTTGGAGCGCTGAAGGGGCGGTCCTTACCACCAGTGCCACTTGATAGGACGTCGACATTTCCGAGCTCCTGAAATGAAGCCGCAGTTATGACCGCGTGTTCTTGTGTTGATGTTCTGGATATCAGCCTATTCAAACGTTTCTTCTGTCCAACGTGCGAATTCGTCAAGGCAGTGAATTTCACCAAAGAAAAGGCTGTCTTCCACGTGTCGTTTTAAAAAAGCGATTCGAGACTTCAGAGAGAAATTATGGGGGTATGCTCACACGCCTCATATTGTCCAAGAAATTTACGGTTGCAGCTGAGGCTGTTGATACACCCGCGACATATGTTATTTCAATCTTTATGTTGTCCAGAAAGGAAATAATTTCGTAGCATGTTGCACAAAAAACTTGAAGGTGCGTACCCTGTAGCGTAGGCAGCATTCTGTGGCGGTAGTGTGAAATTTGTCAGAAAAAAAAACTCTTCAGGGTACTTGAGTCTGTTTACGAACTTTCGAGGGGAAACCATTGAGACACTTATTAATAACTTTGTTGCAACATCGCATTTCTGTCTATTTTGTTGCGTTGTATTTTTTTGTCTTTAACGCTAAAAACTTTGACCCATTTCTTGGCTTGGGCTGGCCCGCATATGTATTCAGTGCTGTGAAATAAAGATATTATTATTTTTGTTTTGAGCTACACCCGTGTCTCTTTCTGTGCATTCGTTTATTTATCTTATGAACACATTACATCATCAAACTGAATAGAACACACACACAGCTTCCATAGAATCAGTGATCGGCGCGGATGCTGCGCACCTATTCTAGTCACGTGCCGCGACGTTCAGGTGTCAGGCGGCACTCACTATTCTCACCTTTTACGTGTACAATTTATAGTTAGGAAATTTTGTGAAGCAGGCACATTGTCCTTCAAATATCCCGATTCCTGGCCTACCCTCCAAGTGTGTACGTGCCACAAAAAAAAAAAATTAAAATTAACGACAACTACTTTCGTTCTGCGCTGGCAACCTGTTGGCGAGAATAGCACAGTTTTATGCGTTTAACAACGTGGAAAGATCTGCGTGGCAAAGACGCTCCTAAAGGCCGGTGTTGTTTTGTGTTTATATGGTTTTTTTGTGTGGGTGTGATTCCGAGCAAGAACATGCAAGGTTTCAGGCTTCACGCCATTGATGGTGTAATACTAACTTATGGGGATGACGTGGTCGTTTCTTGAAAAATTAACGGAAGTGCACTTTGAAGTTGCACAAACTGTCAAACGCTTTAGTGAAGCTAGCAAAATCTCGGTTAACTGGGGAACACCTTTGGTCTTTTGGCACGGGCACTCACTTGAGCTCCAAGCGTGTTTGCCAATATGCAGTGCGTAACGACCCCTCTGAAACATAGCAAAAGAGAACCATATCGGCGAGAGCAAGCTGCTATGCTTCGCGAAAAGGCCGACAAGTGGAATGAATGTGGATTGTCATTGTTCGCATGTGCCAATGCTTGCAATTTGTTTCTGGTCATCTAGATTTAGTAATTGTTTCAAGTATTGCATTGTTCGCAAATGAATGTGCAGGAAATTCATCGAGTATTTGCAGTGTTCCTGTGCGGTTTAACTAGAAAGAGACCCGTCTGCGAGGGTAACCTCGGGTTAAGCTCGTGTATTTTTGAGGAAACAATATTTGGTTTCTGTTAACAGGGGAGCTGTTTCTGCCGTGCATTATCCGCCAGTCGCACAAAAGAAACCTCGAAGTGGGAGGATAAAGTGGCGACGAGACAAGGAGCTCACAGGAAGGTGCTGGGAGTGCGCGCGTGAAAAAAAAAAGTGGTTTTGGAAGTCTCGCGAACCAAACCCGGTACCTTTACGTCGTGAGACCGGGAACGTAACCACTGGGCCACCACAAAGGCCAGTGGGGTACGGGTTAGCAGCGGCAAAGAACAATGACGTACAGCCAATAAGAGAAAGAAACGCGTCCAGCGGTCTGAACCGAACCTGTGTCCCTAGCGTTATGAAATAGGCGTCTATCCGATTGAGGTATCAACGCATTCCGGGTGAACAGCATTTCCTTTGATTTCATTGATCATCCCCCGTACGAAGACCCAAATTTTCTGCATGCTCTAGTGTGTTTTCCATTAAGAGTGGCCTGGCAAGGGTAGTGTGAGATGGGGTTTACACTCCCCCTGCCAAAGATATCACGGATCATCTATCCCCAACGAGTGGTCTCTAACGATTGAGTGACCACCTACCCCTCTCCTCCCTCCTTTCCCTTCCCCAACTACGGCCATGTGGCCCCCACATCTTAATAAATGTGTCATTCATTCATTCATTTGATTTCACAGCGCGGGAGCTGGCCTCGGACTTGGCCGCAGGTTCTAGTGCGTGCTAACGCAGTCCACTTTCGGAGAAATGTGAAAGACTGTGGGAGAAACGACCCGGGCCTGCCAGCCATAGAGACCTTTCAGCGGCAAGTTCGGAAATAAATGTGCGGTGCAACAGCTGGGTCTCCGACGGAGGGAGAGGAGCCGCCAGGTCTGTTGTTTCTCCAGCCTTGCACGACTACTGCAGCCGCGGCAATTTTTTTCTTAAAGACGGTAAATTTTTTTCCTTACCTCGGTCAGTCAATTATGGCATGGAAGTGGGTTGTCAGAGTATGTTGTGACAATAGGAGGTTCGCACGGTTGAGTGCGCGGCTATAACAAGGAGGTTGTTTTGTCTTTTAGTTTTCTTGTGGCACATTTTTATTATGTGAGTATAGTAACTACAAAACAGTTGTACACACATATTGCGGATATAGTGTTGCCTGTGACACTGTACCAAAGTTTGTGCACCCTGGAGATCGAGCGAAACGTATAAATAGAAGTGAAAAATATGTTTGTTTCATGCGGCGTGAAACGTCTCTATTTTAAAATGCACAAGCGCTCACTCGAGGCTAGGGCATGGATGGAGCACAAGCGTTTGTTTCTCCATTTGAAATCAGACCGATTTGTTTGAAAAAAAGAAAAAGAAACGAAGACAGCGCAACACGGTTTTTAGACTGTTGTAAGGATGTGTTCTCTGGAACATTTTGGAACGAACAATTAAACAAAACATTTTCGGTGGACCCTCACAAATCAGCCTTGCGTAAGTGCAAAAGAAAAGGGTATTCCGTATGACACCATGTTGCTGTTAGGACTGCGCTGAATACGGCGGAAGAGATTGGCCCTAAGATAAATTTAAGCGATCGCAAAAATTAAGGACCATTTTGAAGAGTCAATACATTTATTTGTAGATATGTTTAAAGCACGATAGTTTCAACCGGAGTACACGCGTGTGTTTGAAGAGCTGTTGAAATTGAAAGAATACTGAAGCACTGCAGTCACCCTAAGGCAGACTTGCGTGTTTGTTTCAACTTGCAGATCCGTGTGTTTTTTTTTTTCACATAGGAAACGGTAATTAAAAAAAGGGAATAGCGCAGTTTGAAAAGCTTTGGGACTGCTACTGCGGAGACCGAAGTTCCAATACTGTCGAATAACGAGTGCGCCTTTTATTTATTTACTTTTTACAGTGACGGTCATTTTCTCGACAAGAAAGGAACACCAAATGTTTCCAGAATCACGCGCTTGAGGATTTTTCTATAATAAGATTTACGTAGCCGGCTTCCAGAGTGCCTGCTTTTTTATGTTTCCCCAAGCCTGCGGCTGCCCCTACGCGTCGCAAACGGGGAAAGCACCAATCAGGCCCTCCGATACGCCAGCGCCGCTATAAGGTCTCCTTGCCCCGGTCCTGGAGGCCCCGGTCTCCTGCAGGTTGGTGACATAGTTAAAATTTCCCACAAGAAAAGTTGGACATGACTCCAACACCGACGTGCCATCGGGTGCAAAAAAGAGGGGATCTGGTTCGCTGCCCGGTTCGCTGCACCTTTTCCCTGCTACCGAGCAGAAAGAAACCGAGTGCCAACACGCGCCCACATAACCCAAAGTGCAATCGTCCTTCTTACAGCGCATTTCTCACAGAAACACGGTACCTACGCCCGAAGCAATTCTGTTCGAGAGGACAGAGGAAGTGTGCAGATAGAATCCCTCGTAAAAATTAGAACGTCACGTGGAGTGCGCAAACGGCATTCTTGTTGGCAGGAAAGGTAATCGTGTTGCGCGCGAACGTAGCGCTTCGCTTCCCTTGTTTGTTCAAGCTACGAAAGCTGGGGCATGCAAAGTGAGAAAACGCACCAGCAGTGAGATATAAAGGGCATCACCCCACATGAATCCAACCTGCAAAAGTGGCTGTCGTCAGAAAGCCTTTCAACGTGAACGCATATCGTCTTACTGTCGTCGGCTTCATTGGTGTCCAGAGACGACAGCGACCACCAGTTCGACGCATCTAGTCGGTCCGGTGGGGGAGGGCTCAGGGAACCAAGTCTTCCGCTATTCTTGATGGGCTCTACGTGTCGAGTGCATCCCTATAGCAGACGAGGAGAGAGCGTTTTCGGCGTCGCAGGCGGCTGTTTACGTGGAAGCTTTGCCGTTCTTGTTGGACTCCCTGATGTCGACGGGGCGGAGCCGTGATACCGTGGGCCATGCGTCCGAAGCGTATGTGTAAGGTGGTATGGCAGTGACGATGGCTTTCTGGTTATATAAAGAAATTCAAAATGACGAGCTACCATACTAGACCTGCTCCTCGCCGCTAGTGACGTTAGCATCTCACGTCTGCTGCTCCTGTGGGGACTAGACGGTGTGTGTGGCGTCAATTGACGACCATTTCCCGACCGCATCGATAGTGTCACTGACAGTCGTGAAGGTACCCTGAACGCCGACGCCCGAGTCGTAACGAAGCGTTGACTTACACTCTACTGCCGCGTCCATTCCCTAAGGGGTAAACTGTTTTCATCGTTGGTATGCGGTGCTTTGGGTGCGTTGCGCTACAACGCCGGAAAGGCACTGGGGCTGCTGACAGCCTTGGCTCCATGAATTCTTTTAAGTGAGGAGCAACTTTTGGGGCCTGGTTTGGCGCCGTAGCTCACCCGGTGTCACGGTATATAGCAACCGTAGTAGCCGGAACGCAGCGTCACGCACCCAACCAGGGGCTTCGAAAAGATTACCGCTTTCCCTGTTTGTAATCGAACGTGGGTCCCTCGCGTTACGAAACCGGTGAAAATCTCATTAAGCCACACAGGCACATGTTCTTCATACGCAAAGCGTTGCTGGTGATCTTTGCGGAGCGCCGTTGCAACAGACCTTGCCGTTGCTAGGCCGCAAATGAGTACACAATAACATAAAGTAAGGAAGCAATCATGAATTATGACTTAATTGCCACAAATTGATAAAAAACGTAACCCAATGTCTTTTGAGGGCATTTTCAATGGATACGGCGCTCTCTCGACTACTTTTTTATTGTGTTAATACCAGGATGATACTGAAACGAGTCAAAAGAGGGCCCCACAGCGGCTTCGGCTAATCACTGCTCCGCACTTGACAACTTTCACGTTGAGCAGCCCTGTTTTAATTTTGTATTGTGGGAGCTTGTAGGGGGGGTCGTATGTTTTAAGCGGCCTATGATTTCTTTAGTGACAGCGCAGTTACACCACACACCGGGATGCTCGGTTTCCTCACCGAAGGAGCTCGAGACTTGGGCTTCAGCACGGCACACAGCCCAAACGGCACTCAGCCCGACTTTATTGCCGCGATCAGTCGCGGAGAGGGAGACAATTTAACCACA
Organism: Haemaphysalis longicornis; assembly: GCA_013339765.2. Lineage (NCBI taxonomy): Eukaryota > Metazoa > Arthropoda > Arachnida > Ixodida > Ixodidae > Haemaphysalis > Haemaphysalis longicornis. The sequence continues at coordinate 155,235,257 of CM023454.1, forward strand.
GACAAGTCTTCGGTAGGCGGCGTTTTGGGTGGCATGGTGGGCAACACCGCGAAGCAACTGGCCCCCTTACAGAGGATTAGTTCCCCAGATTCTTCTTGATTTTCGGGGGCTTCGGCAGTCCGCGTCATGTTTCAAACGGGCTATGACGTCCGCGCAGTTGTAGCGCTCAGGGGGATGTTAGTTTTCCTCAAAGAAGGAACTGGAGACTAGGACTCGAGCACGGCACACAGCACAAACGGTACACAGGCCGACTTCAAAGCTGCGACCAGTTGCGAAGGTAAGACTGTTCCTCCACAGACTGGTCGTTGGTAGGCAGTGTTTTGGGTGGCGTGGTGGGCAATGCCGTGAAGCAACTGGTCCCATTACACAAGATTAGCCCCCTCGATTCTTCTTGAGTTTCGGGGGCTTGGGAAGTCGGTATCATGTTTCAAACGGGCTAGGATGACCACGCAGTTGTAGCACTCACGGGAATGTTAGTTTGCATAAAGAAAGAAGTGGAGACTATGACTGGAGCACGGCACACAGCCCAAACGGTCCAGGGAAGCAGTTCGCACATTGGTGCTTTCAAACTAACATAATTAATTGACCAAAGTTGAATACAGACAAAGGATAAGGTTCTAAGGCATTTTGTTCTACGTGCGCAAGGACGCCTTGAGGCAAAGGAAGCTGTATCACCAATTCTGAGAAGGAAACGGCTCTTACTCTTACTTTACTAAAACCTTTAGAAATACAACTATATTGTTAGCGTTGTTTACCATATTGGGAAGTTGTGATCAACATAAGCACAGCGAGTGTACTCTGGACTGAACTAGCGCTTCGTCATCTGTACATAGTTGTTAGCGCAAGCTTGCACACCAGCGCTTCATCATTTGCATTCATCTACGTACTCATTTTCATGGGGCAATCGCCCGTTCTCGCGACTCAAGCTCCGCGATATATTATTAGGGACACTTTTATTTAAATTTCGCTGTTAGGTATTGTGGAAGTTGCGAAAGTTGCAGAATTTCCGTCTGCTGTAAATTTATGGGCTTCAACGGAGGAAGAGAGGGAGTTTCATGTTTGTTTTCTCAGGTAAGACTCTCATCCCTTTGAACTTCATTAAGTAATCAGAAAGGCATCGTCACTTCCGTACTAAAAGATACGAAAAATTGATGCGTGTGCATTCCCGAACAACGTAAGTGATGTGCAGTTGATACGGCTTCGCTGGTACTGCACCTTCACAAAGCGGATGTCATTATGTCTAGCCAGGGTGCTCAATTAGTTCGTTTGGGCGACCACCATTGCGGCATCCTCGGCAATTCTACGCCGCTTCTTTGTTGTCTTCAACACCTGGGTCACCCCGTCTATTTCGTTTGTGTTTGTTTTGTTCTTCCTTTGCCCTCGCGACGAAGGGGTGTTGTGAGGGCTCCAGCGTCCTGCTCACGCCGCCGACGTGTTTCTGGGTGTGACGTCAGCAACGAGGGGAGTCGGGGGCCAATTGAGGCCAGATTAGACGTCCCGTTTGTCTCGTCGGGTATTTAGGGACATGCGCAGACGAGACGGGGGCCAGTTTCTCGCAATTCGAATAACGTTCAAGCTGCTGGGGAGACTGGTTGAGAACATTCTTCAGTGGAAGCCCCATCGGTAGGTTCGTGGCGGCATGCCTAGCGTCACTAAATAGGCTACGCTTAAGAGTACTGCCACTTCGTTCAGCCGGAAGCGTCTGGGGGCCATTTTGTTTCTGGCTTGCAGTGCTGCCATCTCTCCCAACGAAACCGCCGCTGGTTGTGACGGGTGGAGTGCGACCGGCCGCTCTAGCGTCCGCGCAGAGGAGAGAGAGAGAGAAAGAGAGAGATAGATAGAAAGAGAGAGAGAGAGAGAGAGAGAGAGAGAGGAGAGAGAGAGAGAGAGAGAGAGAGAGAGAGAGAGGAGTGGCACCCAGATACAAAATGGCTGCGCCCATATGTAAACAAATATCACGTGGTGCCGACCGACCAATGCAAATCCTGGCAGCACATAACAACGAGAGAAAAAAGTGTCGATACTCTAAAATCCTTTTTTAGTGACGCTAGGCATGACCAGCTTCATGGATCTGGGACCTTCTCGATCGTCTTCGCGAACCACAAGCGCATCCGTATTTCGCAACCCGACCCCGAAAGCGTCAGCGAGCTGCTAGGAGAAGCCCACCCGTCCCCGTCGAGATTTATTAATGTCTGACTGTAGTGTCAAGGCCACGCTACAGTTAGCGTTTGTGAGCAGGCCAAGCCTAGGGTTAGGGGTTGAAGTCTTCGCTGTCAGTCCTGGCTCCACGCATGCTTTGCCAGGGAGGCCGGTAGCAGTATAGGGACGTAAAGCTCCAGGTAGTGCATTTGTGCAGTTGTCCTCGTGTGTCTGTGCCGCCCAAACCTCACAAAGCAATCACTGCCCCGCGTTGAATAGCGGAACATTAGTTCCTTTCTTTGAGGAGCTCTCACTCTTCAAAAACACCATAGTCATTCGTGTCCGTGACACCTTCGATAAACAGGTGCATTGCTTCATCAAAGTCGTCATTCTCTAGCAGCAAAGCGATCACTTCTGAGACACTACCCAAAGTCGTGCCGTTTCGGGCTAGCTTGCGACCATTTCACCGATACAAAAATATGGTTTGAAAAGAACCCTGGTAGGACCAGATTGCACGAAAAAAAAACGGACGAATGAGAAACAGATATGCAGCCTACGTGAGCTTGGCTGGAGCCCTAAAGTACATAAATATTAACTCATGTGATGGCAAGTATATTCTTTCACAGTGCAAATCCAAAGTTTAGGAATACAGGCTAATTCACTGAAATTCACCATTCCCACGTCTCACGCTCACGCTGTACAAAGTTCCAAACTCCAGGAGAGCGTCCGCAACTGACTTTTTCATATTTTGAACCAGATTCGCGCATTCGGATAGTTGGAATCAAGCATTAAGTATTTCTTCACCTTTGCTTGAATCTGTCAGGCTTATTATATGCGAGGACCGTGGCGAAAGGCAACATATTTACATGACTGATCTTGTACTGGTTGGAACCTGTCAGTTCTTGTAAATTTATCGCTTCTTTTAGCGCAGAGGTGCAGGATTTTGTACGTGAACTCCAGGATTGTGTCCATGTAGATCAGCGTGCAAAATCAAGGTGGTGTATGCAAGGTTACCTAAGAGCAGCTTGGGAAGGATGACTTTTTAGTCATAGTAACTGCTTGATAAGGCAGCGCATCGTCCAGAGGCGGATTTTTGAAGATTTTGTTAAGAGGTGATGACTTTTACACACCCAAATCGGCACGAAGCCCCTCGGGGCATAGGGCAAGAAAAGCTAAATACCGACTATAATTAAACAAGACGAAAACAGCAGAGTGTAACGACTGATTGTGTGCGTACTAAAAATAAAAAAAATACCGCGGTAGTAGGAGGAAACATTCAAGTTGGTCGGAATAGCTCTAGCTCGTTACACAAGCATCGCAAAAGTATCCGCGACCACGATGTCTTCCCCACCTAGCTCTGCGATACCAGTTGAATAAAGGTTGACCTAGTGAATGCATTGTGGACTTCGACTTTGGGAAACGTGTGCTCGAAACACATTGAGGCCTCTAGGAGTACGTTGAGCATGATAAGTGAAAATTAAGCGAATAGAAAACACGTGTTTCAAAATGTCTTTTACAGAAAAGATAAATACCAGAACTTAAAAGGTTGAACTGCTGGCGCTCAAACCCAAGGTCTGGGCGTTGAAACCGCGAAAGGACTCGCCAGGCCACGGAGCCCGAACAGCAAGACAATTTTTATAGTGATAAAGAAAATTGCGCCAGTGTTTAAAGCTAACCACAGACTGGGCTTGGTGCAACAGGAAGTGCCCGCTCGCACTGACTTGGAAGCAGAATGTAGCACTGCCGAAAGAGGCTTTCGCTGTAGTGCGCAACAGCGTTCGTATACAGGCACAAATAACTGTGCCGACCCGGAACGCGACAACGGCGCCGCATCGCCGTGGTTGTCGCCGCCGCTTAATGCTTGCAGCAGTATGGCCCTCCTGGTACGGTAAGGACCGGCGTCATTAGACGACTGCAGCACTAGGAGGGAAAAACATTACACCATCTTCCCACGTGGGAACCCTGAGGGGATGCAAAGCCGTGGAGTAGTAGCGTGTTAATTGGTTGTTAGAGTAAAGACACGTGTAATAGCATATTAAATGTCTTCTTTATTTATCGAGTAGTGGGGAACGTTTTGCGGGTTCTCGTTCTCGAAGCGAGGAATTCGCTGTTCGACGCTGGCGTTTCGAAGCGTTGTCACGTTGCCAAACGCCATCTGGATCAGCTACTCGCCGCTGGCGTTTCAAAGCGGCTTCTCGTTCTCGAAGCGAGGAATCTGCTGCTCGACGCTGCCGTTTACGTTCGGCGTCGCGAGCTCTCCTCTGTGCAGCCTTATCTTCGGAGGCACGAGACGAGCCGAGCGGTGAGGAGGAGAGCGGCGTTATCACAGTTGGTGTGGAGAGGGGCACGAGGAGGAGAGGTGCGGACGCCGAATGACGGAGGGTCGACTAAGAGATGCTTTGCATCTAAAACAAATCTATCGTCACCCCGGGTACGTTCCTTCATTACAAATCCTGTTCACTTTAGTTTCGCTCGTCATCCACCTTCGTGGAGTGAAATAGTAAAAGATTGTTTTAAAAAGGCGCGAACTATAGTTTCACAGCCGTCAATATACACGGCCGTTAATGCTTAGCATTTCTTCCCGGGCAGCCAGCGCCATTCGGACTACTCGGGGTGAAGGGGACCTCTTTTTTTAACCCCCAGGCCGTGACTCGAGCGTCTACGACATGTCGAGAGTGGTCGACCAGCCTTGACCAGCGTCTTGGGGCCATAGGGAGCGGGCGGCCGTTGTATGGCAAAAAAAAAAGACGGCTGTGAAACTTTAGTTCACGCCATTTTAAAAAAATAGTTTGCTACTTCACTCTACGAAGGTGGATGACGAGTGAAGCTAAAGTGAGAAGGATTTGTAAAGAAGGCACGTACCCGGGGTGAAAATAGATTTGTTTTTCCTACACGCTTAGGCAAAAAAGACTAACAGTTCGTCCTTTGGGGGACTAACGGCCTCTGCCACAATCATTACTCCCTTTGGGGGCTAACTGCGAGGGGACGAACGGTTAGTCCCCCACCCGGATGGTCCGTTCCGATACTCCCCAAGGACGATCTCCTGAGAGTCGCAGAAAAAAAAAAAAAAAAAACGTTGTTGGCACCAGCAGGGATCGAACCACTGACGCCTGGAAGTACACTATTGCTAAGTTTGATTTCAAGTACAGTCTCACATCCGTAGCTTTTTCTCGTAAATAACAATCAACACGTCGTCGCCTAGTTGAGGTATACGTAGCTGGGCGATCGGACGACTCAATTGTTTCCGCACAAATTAGCGTGAACTAGGTGTATTCTTAGTGTTCGATACATATGTTAAGTGCTCTATGTAACGTATGTGAAAGGTGTCGTCTGCGTGAGTGTCAGGATAGGGAATCAGACCATATTTTCCTGCATCGGCGAAACCCCGTTCGGTGTTGCTTAGCCTGAATTCTTCAAGTTCGCGTGGCTAGACGATTACGACTGAGAAATCCAAGATGGTTTTACAGCAGTATCAGCATTGTCATAGAGTTGGTGCACAAGGCAATTATGTACCGAGTGCAAAAGATAACTTCGAGACGCTTACTTGTAGCGAGTATTTTTATTTTGCAGTTGTCATCAGTAACTACTGCATTTTTTCTCGTCTGTTAAACATATACATATTCATTACGCTTAGAAATCCACGTTTGCAATTGTCAATAATTTTTGTGTTACTATTGACGCACTTGAAAGCTTTTTGCCGGCATATTTAGTATCTTGCAGTCTTTTTATGGAGACTATACGGAAATGACGTATTCAAGGAGTCGAAATTTTGAGTGCAGTTGGCCTTTAAGAAGTACAATTGCTAGTATATATACGCGTTCTTCCTCTACATTCTTCATGTCACATCTTTTTGTGAGAAAAAATTCCATGTTTCAAAACTACTTTAAATTCACCTGGAATCATGGTGAATTCTTGTAAGTTTCAACATAGAGAATTTTTCACCAACGCAAAACATTATACCCATGTTCTTCCTCATAATCAATTCCTACTATAGCATGTGCATGTGCCATGCCGTTAAAACACACTTGGGGAGAAAATTTTCGGAGACTTCGGAGACGCGGAGTTTTATTATTGACAATTTGTTGTACCTCCTGCAAAGTGCCAGTGAGATCAATTTGATGGCCAAACCTGCTACATGTTTTATCGCCTGCGGGATCTAGGTAGCGACATATTTCTCGTGCGCAGCCTTGTACCGCCAATGACCAGTGGTAACATACGCTTGAAATATTGATTCGCGTGCCTTTGGCCATTGCGTTGAGATTATACAGTATTCATCTCTGTTATCGAATGTGACGTAATGCGGGAGCAATTGCAAAGCTGATGATATGTTAAACAGAAAAGCTGCTAGTGACACTGAATTCGCATAATTCATGTAGTGCCGTCAATAATCTTTTTCTTGCACCCGTAAACGTTATTCGCTTTTAAGGCGAAAGCTGTAAGTTCCCGAATGCTTGAAAAAAAAAAAAACCGGCGTTTTACAGCAAAGCAGTCTTTGCCTAGGTTCCAGCCGATCGTCTCCGGCAACATACCGATGTAGACAAGAATCGCGAGCGAGCGTAGCGCCACGTTGCGGTGCCGACTCATATCCCCGGGATTGTAAAACGGCGCCACATTTTGAACGTGTGTAAAAACTCATAAAAAATAAAAACACGTCCTGGGGTCTTTGTATTTTAACATGGAACGTCGTATATTTTCCCTGAATAAATTTCTTTCCAGCAATGCATTTGTGTTTAGCGGAAAAGCAGACTTATACGAGATTGTTGAACGCTTAGTCTCTGTGAGATGGCTTTCCCACATTGAGTGTTGCACAGTGAAGCACGTCCATCTACGGAGGCAGTATTACAGAAAGTGGCTGTAACTCGTTTTATTGCGACTATTCGAAAACAAGTTATATGACAATCAGACGACTCCATCAAGCGAAGACGACTCTAACATTACGCCGAGTTTCATTTACTTTTCAAAATTACATAGTTCACAGCCAAGTTGTAAATATTGTGGAATTCTCGTCTGCTGTCAATACACGGGCTTCTACGGGAGGGAAGCGGAGAGCCCCATGTTTGTCCACCAGAATAAATTTCTAGTTTTTCAAAGTTTCGTTCATGTGATTAACCAGGAAGTGAGCTGATCAGTCGCAAATTATAAACAAGCGTGTTTTGCCTCGTGCAGCCCTTGGACTAGGACCCGGTCAAAGCATATTGTCGCTTGGTCTCGGCACCACAGCTTTGCTGGTGATCCTTCTTCACTGTACGGAAATGCGCTGACCTTTTTGTTGCTATTCTCGTTTGGAACAAAATATGGTCAGGGCTGTAAAAACCAGAACAGAAAAATCCACCAGTACTCATCCACGTTCACATAGTGGACTGGCTGATGATGTTTGCCTCGTCTCTTTTGGCTTTACATACATTCGGCTCGAAGGCTATGGCTCCCCCTAAGATCGTGACGGAACTAGACAGGAGTGACGTTTGAACGTGCACCCGCCATTAGGCAGTGTATCCGGCCCAACAGAAGTGCCCACCGGGGAAGAAGGCACGTTAGCACACAAAACGACGACAAAAAGAGGGTGGGGCGAGCGTAAACAATGACGACGCCGGGTGCACAGCGGCCCATGTTAAAGAAAACTTTGCAGTTGGAGTAAATACGCACTCAAGTAAAAGTAGCCAGACAAGTATACTAATGCGCCCTCTACTTTTATTTTCTGACAGCCCAGCAAAATACGCCTTGTAGTCCGTATGGGAATCGAATGCGGGTAGTGTTAGAGCCGAGTACATACGTTGCCGCACCGCTTCCTGAGCCCGTTTCCAGCGGTAGAGCCAGGTTTAGCTTGGTGAGTGCTGCGGGGAAGGTGACTGTGACGGCCCGTGAGTAGAACACCAGCGCGCCAGCCACAGGGAACTCTGATTCTAGGGAAGCTTTCGCCTTCCAAAAGACGAAGACGAAAGCGAGGAATGAGACCTTGGCGCGATGTAGCAATAAATAGGCCTCCGATAACTCTCACGACGGGAAGCGACACAGCTTTGCCCTAAAACCATTGTGAGCAGACTGTTCACCTTGGAGTTTTTGTCGGCTAAGTTCTAGATCTGGCTAAGCGAGATAAAAGATAAAGACACAGAATCGTATTTAGTTCCAGTAGAGAATTCCGTAACAGAACCGTGTACAGTTACGGCACACTGCAAAATCAGATGAAATGGACCTGCGAAGCTGGAATGAATAGATGATTAATGAATGCGCGAATGAATGAATGAATGAATGAATGATGAATGAATGAGGAGAGGTAGAGTTCCTGATGAGCGGTAGGGAATAACATTTGTTTCGTCTGCGGCTAAAATAGAAAGGTGTGTATCAATCGTTACCTGCATCGTTCAATCTTCCGCTTCGTGAGGTGCCACGAGTACTGCTCGAGTTCCATTTTTGTTGTTTTTGTTCTTCTGTAGCTGCTTCTTACGAGCTTACGGATAATAACTTGTTTTGAGGCATAATCTTTTTGCAAACAAGTTACCACTCTGCGGCATGTATCGCTCGGGGCGGCGAGGCCACGCGTGCAGGAGCCTCAAAACCGACGATACTTGGACTTTGGCTTCCGCTTTCAGACTAAGTTTATTGGGAGAATCTAGGGAGAATGAAAAAATGGCAGCATCTACACTCCATGGATGATGGCGAGGGTTCGGAGTACGGGGACTCGAAATGACATCCAAGTTGTGCCCCGAGTGACATCCTATTTGCGCCCCGACCGTCATTCGATTTGAGCCGTGAGCTGCACCTTGATTATTCCCTAAATGAAACTGCAACTCACGGCTCAAATTGAATTTCGCTTGATTTTTGTTTGATGGTGGTGTGCGCACGGATGGATGCGTACGGACATTGGGAGGTCACCGTTGCAGGCGAGGGAGTAAGCCATTTGACTCTCGGGTACTAACTCACGGTCGTAGCCCAATGGGTAAGACGACTGGCACTAACTCTGTCTGGCCTGCCGGACACAGGCTCGACTCCTGCCGGTGCCTGTGGATATTTTGCGATTGTAAATGCTATGCACACGGACGCGGACGGCATTGTGCGGTCTTATGGTACTCCGCACCTAAAAGCAGTATACATAGAAAAGAATGGGGAGGGTTGCTCAGGCATCTATCGACGCAAGCGTCCTTTTCGGAGCTGGCGGCGAGGGAGCGTCGTGTTCATTTCAGCGTTCACACTGCGCGGCAAACACCACACCACACCACATTCATTCACACAACACCACCACAAACACACACACACACACACACACACACACACACACACACGACCACACACACACACCACACACACAACACACACCACACACACACAAAACCACAACCACACCACGTCGACGCACGCATCACCACGCACGCAGCACGCGTTATACCTCGGGCACACTTCCCATCACTCGGGGCCCCGGCTCCTGGGGAACAGACGCTCTTCGAATGGGCCTCCCCGAACCCCGGAGGCCGTTGCGAAGGCGCCCATGGCGGTCGCTCTAGGTGTCGGGTGACGGGACCCGGGCGCTTTACGTAATTCACTGAAGGCAGGCAAGCAGACGTGAAATTCGTCTGCGTGTGGCGCCGACCCTCCTCTCTTCTCGCCTCTTGTGTTGGCTGCTGCTGCTCACAATAAAATACAACAATTTTACTTCCCTCCCAACCGGTCCGGCAGAGACAGGAGGTCCACCCTAAGCAGAAACTTACTCGACGAGAGGAGAGGCTCGCAACGGACGCCATTTATTCCTTTGTGCAGGTGAAAAAAATAGATAATTTTTTATTATAAACCATTGTATTCCTTATGTTTGGGGTTTTGAATGTAGGAGTGCTTCAGTCCTGGCTTTACAACAACATTACTCAAGAAACATGGGAAAACTTGAATTAGAAATATTTTGCTTGAATGTTTGCTTCTAGCCGCTGAAATGATTTGCCTTGACTAATTCCGGCCAATTTATTCTTAAGTTTAAGGTTGTCAAAAAAGATGGCGACGCTTTTATAGACACTTTTGGTACGACGTTGCGCTGAAAAAACTTTTATTGTTTCTTTCTCGTGTACATTGCCTCTTGATTTTTTATATATTGGCTCTACAATTTATGCTTTGTACATTGCGTAACTACGATTAGATTAAAAACACCGAACTGTTTCAATATGATCTGTGAAATGTCCGACGCAATAAATAAATTTCCAAAACCATCATTTTATCCCCGGGGGTCAGCGCGAGACGCCAGGTGTCTCCCTTTTTTCGAAGCCTTTTTGCTCCCTCGTTTAACTGTCCGGGAGTTCAATTCCTTTTTCTGCCGGCGACTTGGAAGCACCGTAAACTTCGTAATCGAAGTACGTCCCCGTCTTTTTAAGCCTCGAGCAGCTGAAACAGAAACAGCGGCATAGTGTGTTCCATAAGGCAAAAGGTTGGACTTGCTCACGGAGTGTTGTTTTTACGGTTTGCGCACTAATAGTGAGAAGCGGTTTTTTACGATTGCAATGACACTCAAAGCATTGAAATTAAAGCCGAGCCACCTGTTGATCTACCTACCATACTTCAAGTAAAAAAATAGCAGTGGCATAGCTCGGCTATGCCAGGATATACGCAGCGTGAGCTAATGTTCAGCTGGTTATTCTTAGCTTTCCTGGTAGTGTGGGATTAGCTTGATTGTCATGCTTACTGCTGCTTCAATGACACACACACGATATGCGCATTATGTGACACATGTAAGTTTATTTTTGCTCAACGTCTGGTTGCCTCTCTATTACCACAAAGACGGCTCGGTGGTTCGGCACAGCGTAGACTTGGCTACTGTGCAACGGAGGCGCACAGCTGGGCACGCGCCGGTACCAGTGCGTCTGCCGCGGCTATGACGTCACTCCTCTGGAATACGCAGACCGGCGAGGCGCGAGCCGCGGCGGCGGCTCCGGCGCGCCAGCTGTGCGCCGTGTGACGTCACTGCTCCTCGCGAATGCGCAGCACGGCTCTCCAGGAGCCACGCGAAACTGCTCAACCTCGGCCAGTGTAACTCGCGCTACAATACAAGTCACCCGCGACGAGCGAGAATGATTCAGGGCGCCATACTTTATTAGCAAGTGGCGGGGCAATACAGGCCGTTGTGGCACCTTTTATTTTGATATATTTATGAGCCATGCTTATTGTGTTATGAATTAACTGGTCCCTAGACTTTTATGGATATTTTGCAACAAAATAGTTACACTTAGGCAGCAATGTTTTTTTAACGCACTGCATAAGTTCCGCTCTTTTGTGCAGGCGAACAAAAGAGGCAAGAAATTAGCAGAGCTTTACTGACCTAACGTTGCGAGCACTAATGTTAAAGGGGCACTGACACAAAAATTTTGCATCTTGTTTTTTTTGTTGCGATAAGTAGCTAGTGACCTACTTATAACCTGTAGAAACTTCATTTGCTTCAGCGTGCGATGGTTGTTTAATTGGAGGCATTTTCAATGCGGCCAGTCGCAGTTTCGGTTTCAGCGAGTGCCGCGAAACGATGGATTTTGTGGATTTTGTGTGAACAAAGCTGACCACGTGACCGTCGGAGGGATATCACAGAGCAGAGCCGCCGTTGCACTTTCGAATCCGCATCGACGGCAGTTTCTGCGAATACCCCCACGTAGTGATCTCGTGAGGCGCTTAATTAAAAAGCGACCGTGGATGTGACGCAGGCGCTGCGAGTACAAATGCTACCGCGGCTAAAGAACGATGCGCGACGCTCGAGACGGTGGGTGGCAAGAGAGAGAGAACAGCTTGACGCGCGCTGGGAGCAGCCGTCCGGTCTGCCTACATGTCCGCCTACAGATGTGTTCGGCTTAGCACTGCGGCGGATATTCGAATGCCGCTCTCGTAAGAGGTGAAGGCGACAATTTTTAATGCAACCCGCCATCGCATCATTAACTCCTTTCTCATGTAAGCCACCATGGTCGGGACTTGGGGACAATTTCGTGCAGCGGTAACAAGCTATCACTCGAGCTACCTGCGCCGGCCTGAGCCACTTCGCGGCCGTGGCCGCCGCCTGCACAGCGACCGTGCGGCTAGCTCAGTGGGCTTTTCGTGTCTCCGGCGCGTTTTCACGTCCAATGTAAATAAAAAGTAATAGAAACAGAGTGCCTGGAATCGCTGTAGAACTTTCGTCGCGGCCAGCTGCCCGATGAGCTGACGAAATCACAGCGCCTCCGCCGCCAACGATCGGGTCGTTCGTTCTCGAGAGCAGAAGCTCCGCCCTCCGGCCTTCCGATTGGAGCGGCGAGCCGGGCGAGCCGGCGAAAAACGGCTGCAGTGCGGAAGCGGCAAACACAAACTCGTGACGTGTTTGGATATTGTTTATTTACACAATCTCCTCGGGATGTCGATTGCGCGTGGTCCTCTGCTGGCTGCTCGGTTGCATATCGCACACTTTAAAATTTATTTTAAATATGTTCTAGGCTGTATTCGCCGCCGATATTTTGCAGATGATGTATATGTGTTCCCACCAATCTATCTCCGAAGTTATCTCGCCTTCAAAATTTTGTGTCAGTGCCCCTTTAACAGCGAAGACGCGTCTGGCATTCCCTAACACTGGGAGCAGGCCCTGGCGAGCTCATACCCGGAAGTGCAGTTGGCACTAACCAACCAGGCCGCCCAGGTCGCGGAGAACATTGCATCCTCGACACCCCTCTCCCCTAAATCCAGTTCTTAAATAAAGTTTTCCTCCTCTTTCTCCTCGTCTCACAAAAGCCTCGACCACGAACAGCCTCGCGGTTAAAAAAGTAAAATGTACGGACGTCCCAATGCTCAGAAGAAAGATACCAGAGCAGTTCTATAGCATTGCGTTCCTGTTACACCCCAGCTCTCTCAGAGCATACGGATGTCATAAATTCAGTGCTCGCGCCATGTCAAAGCTTAAGCTGGTGGTAGTATACTTTAGAAGCCGCCAAAAGAAGTTCCGTATCACTCATCCTTCATCAAAAAGTATAATCGCGTGAGAACACGACCGCAGAAGTCAAGCGAAACAGGAAACAAAAAGCGGCTATTTCGTTTCCTTGGTTCCGTTACAAGGACAACCTTGGTTCCGTGACAAGGACATAAGCACATGAACACATGCGTTGAAGTAAATGTTTCGTTAAGTTTACGTTCTTGCAGCGGTTAAACCTACGCGTTAGTTCATCAGTAGTTACAGCTAAGGACACGCTGAAGCTAAAGCAAGGACTGCCAGCAGCTTGCACACGATGTATCGAACACGGAAAAGGTGTGTTCCCTAAGCCAGACAAACCGCATTAACAGAACGAATTATCTGTACCACAAGGACAGTAACTACTGACCTACAGTGCATTCTAGAGTAGTTCTGTCTCGCATTCGGGGTTTGCTTAAGTTTATTCAAGATGGTATTTCCATTGTGCAGTGCCCCCATATTTCCTAATTGAGAATTGTCTGGCGCAGCACGCACTTCTGTCCGCTTTTTTTTCTTTTGACACCAAATTTACTCTGTTGCTACGACAAATAGATTTCCACAATTTAAACCCAGCGGCCACGATTGTGGCCTTTGATATGCTTCTGCACTTTGTTGTACCTGTACGTGGATGCATCCCCCTACCTTAGCTGGTATTAACGCCTTGCATAATACATTTGGGCGCGTCAGCATTAGGCACGTCATTCTAGCCCGCAACATAAATAGCGGCACACAAATCTTTCTCCTTTCACAACAGGTGGCTAGCGCGGGAAATGCTTACTTGGCATTTTTTTCTTTCGGCGTGTCATGGTGAGCTGCGATTTACGGTCCGTATGCCCTGTCAAGCCCGTCCCTTCAGTTGTCACTGGAAAAAATGTAAAACGAATAGTTACTTGCGTAATGAAGGAAGAAACTCAGTGCATAGTGGGTATAGGAAATAAAAAAATGGCAGGTGGAAATAATTGAAAAACACAGTTCATGTCATCAGTAAGTCAAAATGAGCATTTGAAAAATGGCTCTTGCAATGAAATTCGGAACATTGCTGGCGCTAGGCGGGACAAGGACGACGAATTACACACAACTGGAGCGCACACTACCAACTGATTTATTAATCACAACAAACACAACTTATAAAGGAAAAATTCAGATGACGTGAAAGGTGGAGTTAATGAATCTCGCTGAAAATGAATGCAATATTTGTCATGCGCATGCGCTTGCCTACGAACTGTCAAGTAGTGCCATCTCAGTTGTCGACAGTGCAATCGCTGGCGAACTGATACAGTCTTTTTCTTTTCGGATGGCGTAAGCTTCCCATATCTCGCGGGTGATCGTTTCTGAAGATTCAAAGAGGATCGTGGAGCTTTAGAATTTCGCAGAGCACCCATGTCTGGCGCAGTGGGCAGCCAAGTGCCCTGGAGCTGAGACTTGCTTGCACATATTTTTGTGTTCTCTGAGTCGTTCGCTAAGGCAGCGTCCAGTTTGGCCAATGGAAGCCTTCTTGCATGACAAAGGTATCCTATGGACAACCCCCGAGCAGCATGCGACAAACTTACTCGTGTGCTTAATGCCACATCCTGTTTGTTTAGCATCTCTGGTTTTGTTAGTCGTCTTGCACAGCATTTTTAGTTTTTGGGAGCAGAAAAAACAACCGGGACATCATGCCTCGTGCCAACCTTCTTTAACCTGTGGGAAAATTTGTGGATGTACTGCAGAACGATCGGCCGCTTCTTTGGTTTTTTGCTGTCTTTCTCTTTGTTAATCTTCTTTACCACTGTTTTTAACACTTTTTCTGCAACATAGACAAGTACTTGATTAGTGAACCAACTTTTTGTTAGACGGTCAATTTGAAAAGATAGACTTTCAGTGACTCTGTGTTGGCAGGATTTTTTGATGGCTTGCGACATGCAAGAAGTGGCTATGGCTCTCTTAATCAACTTTGAGTGCGCCGAATCGTATGGCAGCAGCGCCTTCTCTCCTCTCGTGCGATAGCACCAACACGTGTGTGACAGTCCCGTCTTCAAGTTAATGTCAAGGAATTGAATGGCATCATTAACAGGTTTTTCATACGTGAAATCAAGGCCCTGGTGCGCAGACTCAAAAGCTGCAATGATTGGAGGGATGCTACTTTCAATGTCAGTACCTGGCCTTAAGCAAACCAAAAAGTCATCCACATACCGGAAGCATTTCTGCACATGCAAATCTGGTAATACACTTTCCAAAATGCGGTTGCCTTGTGCCAAAAATATGTCAGAAAGCACCGGAGCTATACACGAACCTATTCCAATTCCGTCGGACTGGACATACACATCATCGTCGTGGTTGATGAGCAAGGACTCGAGGTAGAACTTGATTAAGTGCACAAAGTTGTTGCTCGCAGTGCCTGCCTCATTCCGAAATTTCACAGGTAAGTAGGAGTCAATAGCCTCCTCAACAGAGACCAGAAGGCGTTCTCGAGGGATGCTGTAAAAAAGGTCCTTTGCGTCCACGGAGAAGCATGGGATCGCCGGCGAGTTGCTCAAAAAAAGCGTCACATCACAAGAGTCCCTTATCAGGAATGGGTCGTTCACGTGAAGCCTTCGCAGGTGCATTTGGAGGTACCTTGCGACTTCTTTCTGCCAGGTGTTTCGGTCCTCGACAATTGTCCGGAAGGGCATATCTTCCTTGTGGTATATGAGATATTTTTGGCACAAGGCAACCGCATTTTGGAAAGTATATTACCAGATTTGCATGTGCAGAAATGCTTCCGGTATATGGATGATTTTTTGGTTTGCTTAAGGCCAGGTACTGACATTGAAAGTAGCATCCCTCCAATCATTGCAGCATTTGAGTCTGCGCACCAGGGCCTTGATTTCACATATGAAAAACCTGTTAATGATGCCATTCAATTCCGTGACATTAACTTGAAGACGGGACTGTCACACACGTGTTGGTACTATCGCACGAGAGGAGAGAAGGCGCTGCTGCCATACGATTCGGTGCACTCAAAGTTGATTAAGAGAGCCATAGCCACTTCTTGCATGTCGCAAGCCATCAAAAAATCCTGCCAACACAGAGTCACTGAAAGTCTATCTTTTCAAATTGACCGTATAACAAAAAGTGGGTTCACTAATCAAGTACTTGTCTATGTTGCAGAAAAAGTGTTAAAAACAGTGGTAAAGAAGATTAACAAAGAGAAAGACAGCAAAAAACCAAAGAAGCGGCCGATCGTTCTGCAGTACATCTACAAATTTTCCAACAGGTTAAAGAAGGTTGGCACGACGCATGATGTCCCGGTTGTTTTTTCTGCTCCCAAAAAACTAAAAATGCTGTGCAAGATGACTAACAAAACCAGAGATGCTAAGCAAACAGGATGTGGCATTAGGCACACGAGTAAGTTTGTCGCATGCTGCTCGGGGGTTGTCCATAGGATACCTTTGTCATGCAAGAAGGCTTACATTGGCCAAACTGGACGCTGCGTTAACGAACGACCCAGAGAACACAAAAATATGTGCAAGCAAGTCTCAGCCCCAGGGCACTTGGCTGCCCACTGCGCCAGACATGGGTGCTCTGCGAAATTCGAAAGCACCACGATCCTCTTTGAATCTTCAGAAACGATCACCCGCGAGATATGGGAAGCTTACGCCATCCGAAAAGAAAAAGACTGTATCCGTTCGCCATCGATTGCACTGTCGACAACTGAGATGGCACTACTTGACAGTTCGTAGGCAAGCGCATGCGAATAACAAATATTGTATTCATTTTCAGCGAGATTGATTAACTCCACCTTTCACGACATCTGAATTTTTCCTTTATAAGTTGTGTTTGTTGTGATTAATCAATTGGTAGTGTGCGCTCCAGTTGTGTGTAATTCGTCGTCCTTGTCCCGCCTAGCGCCAGCAGTGTTCCGAGTAAGAAACCAACTAGCCCCATTTCAAGCTCTGGTTTACCATGAAAGCTTATAAAAACAATGCCTAATCGGTTACCGTGTGATACCGATAAAGGCGCCAGTGGTCTGGGTGTTCGCTTTAAAGGGACCCTAAATAGATTGCGATTTCAAGTGCGCGATCGGTAGATTATGCGTGGTTTTCTTTGCGTGTTTACATGTGAATTCTCGTCGCCATTCAAGGGAGAATCAGCCCTTAAAGAAATACTGAAGTGAATCTGTAAAGCTTCCTATTTTGCTTGCACTGCGTAGACTGGCTCAAACACACTTTCACCGTTAGCCCGCCGTGGTGGCTCAGTGGCTAGGGCGTTGCGCTGCTGAGCACGTTGCGTCGCGGGTTCGATTCCCGGCGGCGGCCGCTTTTCTGGTGGAGGCGAAAAGCAAAAAACGCCCGTGCGTACGAGATTTCGGCGCACGTTAAAGATCCCCAGGTGCTCCTCTTAACTTAATCCGGAGCCCTCCACTACGGCGCGCCTCATCGCCTGCGTTGGGTCGGCGCATTAAACCCCACAATCAATCAGCATGTATGTATGTTGTATGTATGTATGTATGTATGTATGTATGTATGCATGTATGCATGCATGTATGCATATGTATGCAGCATGCATGTAGGTATGCATGCAGTATGTAGCATGTATGCATGTATGTATGCATGTATGCATGTATGCATGTATGTATGCATGCATGCATGCATGTATGCATGTATGCATGTATGTATGTATGTATGTATGTATGTATGTATGTATGTATGTAGGCCATGGCAGCCGCTTTTCTGATGGAGGCGAAAAGCAAAAACGCCCGTGTGTACGAGATTTCGGCGCAGGTTAAAGATCCCCAGGTGGCCAAAATTAATCCGGAGCCCTCCACTACGGCGCGCCTCATCGCCTGCGTTGGGTCGGCGCATTAAACCCACAATCAATCAAGCATGTATGTATGTATGTATGATGTATGTATGCATGTATGCATGCATGTATGCATGGTATGTATGATGCATGCATGTATGTATGCATGATGTATGTATGCATGTATGCATGTATGTAGCATGTATGCATGTATGCATGTATGTATGCATGCAGTGCATGCATGTATGCATGTATGCATGTATGCATGTATGCATGTATGTATGTATGTATGTATGTATGTATGTAGGTATGTATGTATGTATGTGTGTAACGAGATTTTCGGCGCAGGTTTAAAGATTCCCCATGGCCCAAATTAATCAGGAAGTCCCTCCACTTACGGCGCGCGACTACATCCCTGCGACTTGTCGGATGCGTTTAAACCCTACAATGAATCAAATCAAACTTTTCATCGTTTATCCGGGCGATAAGGCGGCATGTATTTTATAAGCCCTGAAAGATGAAAAACTACCACGCGTGGTTTGCGTGGGCCGCACCAGCTAACAGCAGTGACGTCAATACAAGGTGCTCGTGATTGGACGATGTCCAAGATTAGAATTCAAACCAGTTTTAGTTTCGGTTCTGTTAAACAACATGCTTGCCGTCCTTCGTAATCGTTGGATGGGCACTCGTGATATCTCAGTAATTGGCATACCGCGCTTCTGCCATGTTGTCGGCTGCAAAATGCGTCAGAAAGCCTACCAGCACGGCTTCGAATCGTAACAATGACTAGCCGAGGCGTACGCAGTGGATGAACGCCCTCCGCGTGACCGCAGACGCTCAAACGCGATGCGCTTTACCCCCACCTTTGGAGCCTGCCTGGCTCGTGCCTGTATCGTAAGAGACGTGTTCGCACCAGGCCAAGGGTCGGCTGATTTTAGACTGTGCCCGCAAGCAGTCGGTGCTTATCGCTACACCACGCCAACGAGAACTCGAAAGCTCGTCCGCGTCAGACTGCACGCATTCTGCGAACTCGCTCGTGGAGCAATGAACGTTACATCGCAAAGATGGTGACTTCAGTGTAGAAAACATTGCTCAAAAACAAAAAAAAAATCAACTTAAACAATGCACCAACTGGCATTCGATCTTGCGACTTGCAAACAATACACTGAACCCTCCACACCACTCAGCCATAAGCCGGCAACGCCTGAAGAGGGCGTATAAAGTATATAATGTATAGGCAGTTGATATTTTTATTTAGTTTTAGAATTTCAAGTAGCTTAGATGACTATTTCTTGTACAGTGCCCCTGCAGTTAGCGTCCCCGAAATTACCGCACCTCATGTCTAGCGACTGTATTCCTTAGACGGAAAAGCCTTCGCAGATCTATGGTCGTGCTGCTGACCGCTGTGCTAGTTCACCCAGCGCAAAATCTGCTTCCCGCATCCTGGTTTCAGGCTTTACAGGAAAGGTTTTAGTTGGTTTTCATTCCTTAGTACCTACGTTAATTTCGATGACACTTTTCCTTCCTTTAAATGGCTTTAGATTTTATACTAGCGTACCAGTCAGCGAAGGATCGCATGTGCGCTTGTGTGGAGCGACGTGGGCTTAGAGCTTGATACAGTCTACAAACTAATAAACTAAAGACACATTCTTCCTAGCAAAAAGGTGCCATGGCTTAGTTTCAACTTAGCGAACAAATTGCGACGACCCGCCGGCGACCGGCTGACTAAACCCTTGACTGACTGATTCTGCCGGAGGGTCGGCGAGCCGTGCAGTAGCGCAGTCAAGCCAAGCCCTCTCGTTTTGGCGTCATACGAAACGTCTAGGAAATCGACAAGGAGGATGCGGAAAGCAGGGCAGCATTTTAGAATTGATTTTTTTACTGAATAAAGTCGCGTAAACGCTGCGAGAGTGGTCGAAACTTGGCCTAGAGGCTCCAGACTACAATTTGCAGACTACAGTTTCCAGACTCCAGACTACAATACAGGGTTTGGATCCCAACTTCCGAACGCGAACGCAACAGTTATGAAACCCCTTCTCCTGACATGTCATGAATAGAGACCGAATTTTAAGCTAATGCTTATTTTGTTTCTTGGGGTCGTATCGCTCCCCTTTGATGTATAAGCAGGAATTAGAGGTTAAGAACGGCTTCAATGGTGTTTTTATAGTGCCTATAAATGCCTGACTTGGCGTTGGTGCCCAAACGCCTAAGAATGCTTATGTTCCAAAAAGATGCCTATGTCGACACTATACAGCCTTAGCTTTCGCTTTATAGTGCAATTTGACATCGTTATTTCTGCTACCGGGCAGCAGTAACTCTGCGGAACGCTATGTGGTTCAATCTAGTTCTCCAGTTCAGCCCACTAACTCTCGAAAAACAATCGCTAGCAGCAATGGAAAGGGACGCTCATTTTCAGGAACAAAAGGCACAATTTTGTATTCAGAAATATTGAGATGATGGTAGTTTGATATCGTTTACACAATTCTCACACTGATTCTTAGAATACAGTCCACGTGCTCTGAAACATATTTTTCCAAACATGTGCTGTCGCATCCTCATTTCTATAAGCATACTCAACTACAATTGCATTTTCTACGCCGCGGTTGAGCGTCCAATGCGCCTTTGTTGGCAGATTACTCCTATGTTGAAGAGCCAATGGGGAAATATCACTGCGCGGCTGCACATCATAACGCCTTAAAATTCACACTGCCGACTAGCATCAAAACACCCCTTTCCAACCAAAATCTGTTCGGCTCATAAACACTGTAATGATTGACAGCGCCGATGAACCCCGTCTTGACGATGACCCCCCTCCCTTCTTGTGGCCTTGTTGTGTCTCCCAATCCGCTGGCGGAATGTTGGGGGAGGCCTCCGCCGACGCCAGCGAGTCGCAATCCTTTGTATGGGCCTCGCCGGCGGCTTTTATGCGGCGTCGGGGGAGGCTTTCCTTTCCTCCTGACCTTCGGGGACGGCCAGGGGGGGAATGGAGGTCAAAAACCCTTATTGGCATGTGGGCTGCTGTGGGGGAGGCGGCATTGCTTGCGCCCTGCTCGAGCATGCTTCAACGAGTTTGTTCGGAGCTGCGGCCCAGAGTGGTCCCACCAAGACTTGCTCCCGTGGCGGTTTCTGGGCGCCAGAGCCCCACGAATTTCTCGCCAACCGTGCGGCGGTTCGGCACCTTTTTTTTGGCCTCCGGGCCCCCATTAGGGATCGCGCCGCGATACCCCCTTTTGTGCGCTGCGGGGCCCTTTAATTGTAATTCAAGTTTCGTTTTGTCTTGTGCTGTTTCGTCGTCTCTTGTAAATACGTGTAAATAGACTTCTTTTTCTTCATCACCTACTGGCCTCGTCTCGTCATCGGGTCCTTCACCACCCTCCACGACGACACCAACCACCTTCTTCTATGAACCTAACTTTACTAACACCTTAAGAAAAGTGGTCTTTAAATATGTGGAAGTGTACTTGGAAGTGTTGGGACTTCTTGCCTAATGAAGGCGAGTAATATCATTGTATGCGAGAAAATTGCCAGTCTTCATGTATAGCCTGTTAATTTCCTGATAAATTTCCGTCTTTCCTGAATGTATTATTTGTGTCTCTTTTTGTTTCGTAATTGAACTGCGCCAGGCAGACAAAGCAGCGCTTTTGGAAGAAGCATTCTCACTTTGCAAATATTCTTTATGATGCCTGTTTCACTATACAGGGTGATAAAGATTAAGTCGACAGGTGTGTTTTTTTTTAATTAGGCGCTCAGCTTTACGTGAAAACCACCTCTGCAGTGACATTATGCGGCCAGGGGGACACGGAAGTAAGTGGTAATTACTGATTTCGGTGGCTTAATTAACTAAAACTGTATAATTAACCATTTAGTAACTGCAGTAAGCAGGCGTTTGTATTGAAAAGTTAGGCGCCGTCATGTTTATACGCAGTTTCATTTGGCAGAATTCCTCTGGCGCATCCGTACTCCGAGATATTGAACTTGGAAGTTCCATTACCGCTCACATGATTACCCATGCTAAAAAGTGATAACCGGGGCAAGGCTGCCCCCATTTGTTCTGTGTTTCGATAGCGGCTCTGCTGACTGCAGATTGCGATAACGCCAGCCAAGACTGAAATGGTGCCAGTTATCACTTTTGCCTATGCCTCCACCCCGTTGTCAAACTAAACACCGTGCACAGCAGGCACGCCACAAAAGGCAGGAGCCTTGCGCCGGACTTCACTGCCTTGCATGCGTAATCATGCAAACGGTAATTAAACTTCTCAGTTCGATATCTCGGAGTACGATTGCGCAAGGATATTTCTGCCAAATGAAGCTGCGTACAAAAGAAGTGCGTCTAACTCTTCAATACAAACATGCCTGCTTATTGCAGCCGCTAAAAAGTTAATTATTAAATTTTAGTTAATTAATCCACCCACATCAATACTTACCACCTCATTGTGTGTCCCCCTTGACGCATAGCCTCACTGTTGCGGTGGTCTTCCCGTGCATTTAAACGCCTAAATTTACGAAAACCAGCCGACTTAACTTTGATCACCCGTATATGCATACGAGGGGCTCCAGGAAGCGAAGGTGGCCATTTAATATGAATGTGAGTAGTGCGCTTGTTCAATTATGACAATCGATCGTCATTTATCCAGCAGTTTTATGAGACAATTCAGCGGCTTTGTTAAACTTTTTACGCCTTTGTGCCATCACAAAAAATGTAATTTTTCGTTTTCCTGGCGTAGATGCAGGCCGCGCACGTCTTCGTTTGAAATTATTTGCATTTATGTAACAATTTATGGCGTCTATATTTAGGACGTTGCAGGCATAACCATTGCCTTTTTAGGCAATGTCTTTTTATTGCCAAGAAATCGCTTTTTGATTGCATAGGAATCTCGCCTCTAATTATTAGGTAAAAAAACAAGTGATATTTCAGAACGATCACTCAAAAATAAGGCAAGCATCTCTATACAAAACGCAAGGTTATTTTACTTGCATAACACAAATTCTGACAGGTAAGTTTTGTTCGTGTTTGGAGACTTTTTTCATGATGATGAGACTTACTTTCGGTGCGTTCATAGATGGTCGCAGCTTCACCATCAGTGCCCTGAGTTGTTCCGGAATTTTCAAGATTAGCAGCGATGCGACCGCCCTTTGTGGTTTTTCGTCTCGTTTGCCCTGGAACAATAACATAGCCGAAGCTTACGGGAGCCCGTACCTTAACTCCCTTTCATCACCCATGGGAGAGAAATTAAATCCCGGGGTTACTCTTTCAGTTTGTGCCATTGAAGCAGCCAATGCGACGGAAGGTTTAAAATTTCGCCTCGCACATGGTAGAAGGCACGGGCACCAGGAAGTAGCGAGCACTGATAGTTATTTGAAGTACGAGGGCTGTGACCCTAATGGCTTTGAGATTTAATTGATTACGCCATGGTGTAGCGCGCTTAAACGCTTTAGAGTAATCCTGGGCTAGAGACGCTTGCCTTCTCAATTTAAGCGTTCTCAACTGCTACAAAAAATGGCCCCGACCGAGCGTGTCCGCGACATGCTCTATTTCAGCTTGGGGTGTCTAGTTTTGTAGCCCACCAACACCACAATTCGGCAAATCCAGAGCTCTGTCGCAAGATTGCCTTGCCGACGTGGTCGAAATTAGCGACACACACGTATAGTTGACCGGGGCTTCAATGGCCTGTTGCTAGGCTAACAGGTCCAGTAAAAATAAATGAACATCTTTTGTGGCCTGTCACGCTCATGCCTTAGCGATCACTTCATAAAAACTTCTAAAGTGTCATCGCAATTGCAATGCTAAATGAGTAAGTAGATCGTTATTTTCTCCGCCCATGGCGAATTCCTGGAGACAAACCATGACGCTACATGCCTTATAGCAGCTTCATTAGAGAAGCACAGTTGACTATGTACAGCTATTTTATGCATTACTCACCGCTTTTTCTACACCGCTGTCTTGGGCTGCCTTTTCAGCTACAAGACAGCATGCCATTTTTACGCCATACCTGAGCACGCACCTGTCTGTAATAAAACTGTTCTTGATTGCCGTATATATTCTAAGCAGATTGCATTCCGGGCTTCACGTGGTGAATATTTGTTTCTGCACTTTTATTGGTAGGCGTTTTTATGTCCACGTATAACTGTTTTTGTGGTTTTAAAAGAGAGTACACGGGCTGTTCACAGCCCCACAGGAAGCGCGTATGACCAGCTCTTCTGGAGTCTTCCTTAACGAATCTTACTATGGCTACCGTTACTGAAGGGTGGACCAATACTTACGCTGGACCAATGCAACGTGTACTTATAAACAGTAGATCTCATCGCGTTTATTTACGTTAATTTTGGCTTAAAACATTCCCCGCAATCAATTTTTTAAACTATTGAAATGTAAGGGCTTGTTTTCCCAGCTAGTTAGACAACTTCACCCACCTATAAGGCTCATCATCATAAACATCATCGTCATCAGCGGCCAGCCTTTCACTACTACACGAAGGCCTGTCTCAGAAATTTCCACCCAGGTCTATAGGCTAGCCGAGTCCATTATTTCACTCCAAAGTTTCGTAGTTGCTTCATTGAGTCACTGATCAGCCTTTATTTCGTGTACAGTCCATTCGCAGCTACACCGTTAAGTAAAATGGCCGGCAAAATGTTGTTGCTTTATTTTTTCCAACGCGATAGCTTTACTTGGCCTTTCAACAGGGCACTAGGCGCCCGCAGCTGCCGCAGTACTAAGGCGTGCTTATCAGATGTCCAGGGAAACGTGATGACCACGTTTCTGTGGCGATCACCACATTTCACCACGTGGTGTCCTGTGATTATCAGTACGCCAATTTTCTCGCAATAGATTTTGTACAATGTCGTTCTCAGGAAGCGCATTGTCTGCCGTCTTTGTCGTATTAAGCGGCAACCACATGGGTCACCAGTGATCACCACCCACTGGAAAAGACGGCGGCGACAGCCACAAGAAAGCTCCCGTATGCCGGTTGACTTTGGCCCAGCGGTAACTGGAGTGTGCAAAGTAGGAGGGGTGCCGGCGTGCTCACAGTAAAGTGAGCATGTCGGCACCCCTAATTTTAGACGGACAGGAAATACGGAATAAGTGATTTCAGGCCGCGCCGCCTTTGTGCAGTGAGTTCATTGTCGTTCAATATCCCCAAGTCGCAGCTCGCTCCGGTTAGGCATTGTTTTCGTGCGTCACTCTGCATAAACCGTCGCTGCTCGTCACGCCCTCAGAGCCTCCTTCAGTGGTTGCACCGCGTTGATGGCGACTGCAGTAGCTGCACTCTAAAACACTGTCCCGATGACGAAGTAAGGCTGTCGGGTCTAAGAATTAGGAAGTAAACGTAGATGTCCTATGCATCGTTTTTACTGTATGGTGCATTCAGCTGAAGTCGACTTTTCTGGAAAGCCACCACCAAATTTATATCGGAGAGCAAGCTGAAAAAACGATGGGTTTCACCCAGACATACTTAATCTAAAAGGTAAGACAACAACTTTCATTTCATAACAATCAGTACAAATGAATCTCCAAAGTGTGCCTTAATTGACGAAGACGGCGGAACAACCGAAATACTTAGCCAGGCTTAAGCAAGATAGCCAAAACCTTAGTGAAAAATTCATGACCAGACACTTCTCTTTTGCACCGCAATATAAAATTACCATTTTGTCATCGACACTGAGAGAGGAGAGAGAGAGAGAGAAATCTTTATTGGGAGTCGGGACAGAAAAAGCATTGCTGTTATAACAGCAACAGGTTTTAAGCAGGCAAGCCACGACTGGCTTGAATCAATGGCGAGGGGATAAACATTTTCTAGAGCTTATTAAATATGTTTGTCGTTTGGCTTGACAAGACATTCTGTTACGAGACACGAATACTTTCAGAAACCCACGACGATTGCTAGTTCCTGACGTGTGAACTTCATGTGCATGATCACTTCACTTACCTTCAAATGGCGTGAGAAGGGTGGAGAATACAAAGGCGGCGACAATCACCAGCACGAAGGGCGCAAAAAAGGACAACATTGCCATGGTTGGAGAACAGTCGAATAGCCTGTTGGTGACAAATGCGACTTCATGTAAGATTCATTTTAAAAACGCTTTCTCGCACTTTTTCGCCTTCGAGGCATTTATGGCCGTGCTCTACGTTTATAAAAAAGCGCAGTTTCACATATCCAGCAGGCAGGCGAGGACTGGGGGTTTGGTAGTACTGAATGCATAGAGAACAGAAACTTTTTCTGTGATGTTCAGACTTGCGTAGCTTTTCAACACAAAGAAAATTTCAGTAAATATCTCGGTAAATCTTAACCTGGCGCTTTGGTAGAGGCAGTAGAAAAGCCTATACAATCATATAAATCACAGTTGAGGTTGCCTAAAACGGCTTTACAAATTGTTCGGGAAGTTAAAAAGTCAGACGGCACACTGAGTATAATTTACGTTGGAGATTGTGCGACCTCTAAACTAGATTTTTTAAGAGGCCTTTCTAGTAGACCCCCAGGTTCGCTTTTGGTGAAGGTTTTCGAAATGCTTACAATGGGCCCCTCGAAGCTTCAGTCATTGCGGTTAAATGCAACTCCATGTATTCGATGGTTGAAAAATACTTCAAAGTGAAGAAAAGATGTAAACCAAAGGCAGGAATGTTGAGCAGGATTTCGTTACTACCTTGTGCGTACGGGAAAAAAATGGCCAAAAATTGAAACGCAGAAAAACGAAGGTAAAGGTTGTAACAAAGTGTACGGACGTAACCTTTGCATTGGGGCCTTTACACGCTGGTGTTCTGTGATTGTCAGTACTCTAATTTCCTTGCAATAGATTTTTGTACAAGATCTTTCTCAGGAAGCGCATTGCCTGCCGTCTTTGTCGTATTATAGGCTGAAGACGGAGACGACCACCGACGTGAAACATCGGGAGTTGCAAACACGGCACAAACACTGTGCATTCTATGTGGCACAGAAAGAAGAAGACTGTTCGCTCCGATTATAAACTTGGACACTCGCCTAAAAGGTGCCCTATAGTCACGGGGTACCGCAAACTATACACACCTCAATTGCTTCTATGCGATCAAGGAGGCAATTCGAGGCTTCCATTAACGAAAAGAAAACATAACAACAGCTTCCCTTCACACTCACGTGAAAATTTATGTTTGTTGAAATAAAGCGAATCTGAACGCATTGACTTTGAAATATTGAGCATAGAGCCTTATTTCGAAAAGTACAGTCGTCCTTGTGGAAACAGTTAGTAATTATATAATACGTGTGTTGCAGTGCCAAAATGGCCAAAGGCTTTCGGGTAGCTTGTACATTTCGACCTATTTCTTGGGATCCACTGTAACTGTCATCTCGTTGGCTGTTCGCGCAAGAGCGTAACAGCCCTTTCCCGTAAGTTATCAGCCACAAGTTATTATCATCCGTATACCGATGTAGTTAATCTCGATGCAACCTAATTATACATGCCTACATCAATACGCCTCAACCTAACGTAATTCTTAATCAACCTTTCTCTGCTTATCTAACCCATTTCCATTCTCCCCATTCTAATTCACCGTTATATGTCTTAACCCACCGAATTCATGCCTCACTTCTTCAATTGCCCAAAGAAATCTTATGCCCCTTAAACATGGCTTAGTCCATCAATGGCATCCAATTTCATCCTCTTATTCAGACGTATGGTGCTGCTCTATTCTTTGCTGGTTTGCTTTTTTTTTGCTTATAGATGGCACTAGGTGTCTTCAAAAAGGAGCATGAAATATCCGCGGCAGGCTAGACATATAAAGCTCCGCTGTACACATTGGCCGCTTGATTCGTTGCAAATGTTCAAAGTAGCATTCCAACCCTACCGTGTCATCCCCTTTCCTTCTCCTCCTCCGACTTCTAGAGCTGTTACAGTCACCGCTCTCCTCCTATGAACAATACAATGCTGGTTTATTCGACTGAAGTTTGCCGCACTCGCTTGCCAGTCGCTTGTACTATCGGCGTCAAATGAAACGCGAACACGAAAATATAAACCAGAACGTGCAAAATTGAAAACTTTTGTTCGTAGAGTTTGTATAATGGCATACTATTGGTATGTATGGAAATCCACTTTTCCCAACTTTGTTTTTGTAACTAATCCACGCGTCATTTTGGATTGCATGCAAAGAAATCGCGGTATTTGTGTGTTCAGGTTCATATTTTAGTGTTCGCCTTTCATTTGAAGCCGATAGTACATCGCACAACTTCTTTCGCTCGCCCGAAGTAGCCCGAGCCGATATGTTTAAAGGCAAAGTTTTGTACCTCTACCAACCAAGGGTTCTTTCGCGGCGTGCAGGTCAATAAACTCGCAACGCGGCGGAGGCAGCGGCGGCTGGGGGGGAGGGGGGTTTCACTGTAGATGGCGTGGCGAATTTACCCAGCGTGCCCCGCGCGGAGGTGCCTCCTCGCCGGCGGGCGCGTCGGCGTCACTGCTTTATCGTCTGCTTTAGCGACAGTTGTATTGGACCTGTTTTGGCGCTGCTTCGCGCCCATTGCGCGCTTTCTTCGCAAGGTTTGAATAACTTGTTTGAAAGCACCTCCTCGGTAACCCGGACCCGACGGAATTAAATGGTGGTACAGCAAAGATACCTTAAGGATTGGTTTGAAGGGCGGGAAAACAAAATGCAGAGAACACATCTGGCCGCTAGACAAACGCTACTTTTTACGCACTGCTTGCCACGAATGGGAATCCATTTTCTAAATTGATGAATACCAATTGTAAGAGGTATCTTGTAAGAGGTATTAAAAAAGGTGGCAGCAGCAACTGGTCCTGATAAATAGCCGTTATAAAAGTTTCCTCAGCTTTCTCGCAATTCTCAAACTTACTAAACTAACTAGTTTAAATCGGTATAAAAGGGAATCACTAAGCTCACATGCCGCACTGTTTCGGTGTCTACGCTTGTGTCGCGCGGTGGTGTAACCCCGAGCTACCACACCAGGATGGCTAGGTTCCGCTGTCTCACCCTTCGAAAGACGCTCCTCTCGGTTTTCTTTCTGCCGACGCGCGACCGGGCTACGGCGGCGGCGTCCACAGCTCTAGCCCGGCTGTGGCCGACGCTGCTGCGTTCGGGACACCACCCCCCGAATTCGAAGTAACGGCTGGCAGAATTTCTGATTTTACTCTTTGTAGAGCCATGTGTGTGAATTCAAGTGACCTGGCATGGGCAATTGTTGTGGGCGTCGTTTAAAGCTTTGATTTCCAACCACCTTTACACCGTGGATTGGAGCCATTTTTTCATTTTAGGGGGCCTTTACCTGGCCTTCTCTTTGAGGAGCACCGTTTTTAGCATGTTGTTCTCACAGATGAGCCGTTTAAGCCGACACAAACCCTTCCTGCGTAGGCTGAAAACCACGACGCCTCAAGAAACAAATAGGCTTAGGGAAATCCCGAGAGTGTAGCCCAGCACCTTTACGCCATGAAACTGGCAACCCAACCACTGGGCCACCCCAAAGGCCTGAAGGATACGGTTTAGCAGCGGTGAAGACCAGGAACAAGCGCCGCCGAATGGAAAGAAAACAAACGGTTTCCGTGTTTAAAATCAAACCTAGCCGCCACACGTAATAAAAGCAGCCTCTATTCGATTTAGCTATCATCGTATTCTTGGCTCACAGCATTTCCTTTTGGTTCGTAGCGCGGGCTTTGGCTTGGGATTTGGCCGCGGGATCAAGCGCGTGCTAACGCGGTCCAGTTAGGGAGAGATGCTGAAAGCGTGCGGACGAAACGATCTGGCCCAGCCAGTAATGGAGAACTTTCACCGCGAAACTCAAATAAATGTGAGTTGATGACATATAGAGCGGAAACTTGGCGCCTTGTAAAACCACTTGAAAGCAAACTCAGGTCGGCTCAACGGGCCATGGAGCGAATAATGATCGGAGTAACAGTTAGAGACAGAAAACTAGTTTCCTGGATCAGAGAACAAATTTGAGTAGAAGATATCACATTTGACATATAACGAAAAGGAAATGGACTTGGGCTGGCAACGAGACTAGGTGAAATGACAATCGGGTGACCGCCAGGGTGACAGAGTGGACACCAATAGTATGGGTCTAGAAAAACAGGAAAGCCAATTACTCGATAGAGGGACGAACTAAGTAATCGGGAGGCACAGAATGGACTCGAGCGGCGTGGGACAGGAGCGGTTGGCGGTTGATGGGGAAGGCCTTCGTCCTGCAGTGGACCTAAGTGGGCTGCTGCTGCTGAGGGTGATGCACCAGCGGGGTCCCCAACGAAGGGAGAGGGGCCGCCAGCTCTGCTCTTTCTTGCATGACCAGTGCAAGCTGCGCCATTTTTCTATGCTTCACATTGTAAAAATAATTTCAACGTGTACTCATAATGAAAAAAAAAAAACAGCTCGTACCTTCGCTTCTGTACTTGCATTTTGCCCCATATAAAACTGAACAATTATTTCGGCCATGTATCAGTCGGACTGGCAGTTTTACTAGACATGAGTGGTCCTGCCTGTTTCTAAACATTTATTCTCCCTGGGCGGGGTCCCGAATTTAGTGTTAGAGTTACAGATGAAAGTTTTCGGGTGTTTAATCCCCAGGAAGGGACACCTGGGCCGTTATTGGCATGCCGAATGCGATGTGTGTTACGATATGCCGGAGGTACATACAGTACGGACATCTACTGAAGAACACATCTCATCGCATGCTCTGCGTTCTGTAACAGAGCAATGCTTTCGCGCCAATGCGCAGGAATCGTGGGTCCACCGCTAAAAAAACGTAGATGACTGCATAATTTGGTAACGAAGTAAAGAATGCGGTAGCTAAGCAGGACTTGGATGAGCCATTCGTACCCACAGACGTCAGCGACTCAGAAGAGCGTCCTACACTTGCACACGTCCCCTCGTCAATCGCACTCGTGTTCTCTGCCGCTGGACAGGCCTGCTGCCTTGCTGATACGCCTTCCCCACCCGACAAGCGATCACGTTAGCATCACTTCACCACTGGGCCGACTCAGCTATAAACGAACGGTTCCTGCTGCTGCGATCAACCACTCAGGAAATTCTGTAAAGACGCCGACTTCGTCTTCTCTACGACGAGCGGCGTTTACTTTATGACATAAACCTTTTCCTCGGAATCAACCGGAGACAGCGAACCTCCGGACACATTCGCTGCTTACCACCCGTTAGACAGACTTCGTGATGATTGTGAGGCAGTTATCGTGGTCATTTAGCTCCAGGTCGCACTGTCCGTGCACACGTTTACGCCTTCTCCTACGCATCTCCGCCGTCATAATTTTCTTGCGTGAACAGTACATGGCTAGTGTCGGCACAAATTTCCGGCGTTGATCCGCGGACAGAGAGCAACGGAAGGACATAAAACAACAACGGACTTGCGGAGTTCCCACGTCAAGCTGAGCTGTCAGCGTTGCTTGAAAAGCGGCGGCTCCTTCCCACCTGACTCACGCGGTTCCCGACGTTCCAGCGTGACATAAAATGTGCCGTGATTGCAGGGTCAAACAGGCGGCATGGCATTGAACGTGACGGAATGCCAATCCAACAATGGGGCTACAAGAGGAGCGACAGGAAACCGCATCCACTACTAAAGCGAGTAAGCGTGGCCACCGTGATGGCTAGGGTGCCCAGCACGGTTGGCTCGGTGTGCGGAGAGCGTGCGAAAAATTTTTGGCTCCAAACCACGCTGTGGAGTTGGTTGGACAGCGAAGCTGTAAACGACACCCACAACGATTACCCATGCGACGTCACTTGATTTCAAACATGTGGCTCTA
Source organism: Haemaphysalis longicornis (assembly GCA_013339765.2). Classification (NCBI taxonomy): domain Eukaryota; kingdom Metazoa; phylum Arthropoda; class Arachnida; order Ixodida; family Ixodidae; genus Haemaphysalis; species Haemaphysalis longicornis. The sequence continues at coordinate 155,266,803 of CM023454.1, forward strand.
CAAAGACTGAAACCAGCTACTCTGGCCTGCGCGACCTGGGTTTCACGGGGACGGCGTCCGCGTAGCGAGTGACCGAGCGCAGCAGCGACGGCAGAAAGAAACCGGAGAGGAGCGTCTGGCGAAGGGTGAAGAAGAGGGTGACACGCGCGGCTATGGCATCATCTCTTCATTGCCTCCCCCTCAGTCTTGTATCACGCGTCGCCACCAAGGAGGGTATTCTCCGCCCATCCTCTCCTCAGAAGCTGTTTTATCCGCCGCTAAACCAAACCACGTGAACGCCGTTATCATTCATTATGCGGTTTGCACTTCATGCGGAGGCTTTATTGAGCGTAGGGGGTAGACCCGCCGTTGTGCTGGCATGAGTACACCGTTTGTCTCCCCGTCTCCTCGTGCGGGCGTAGATTATTGTGTAAGATGACGGACTCTCGCTCCGTTTCTCTATTCGGGTCCAGGTTCGATTCCTGGCGGTGCCAGTAATTTCTTTCATTTAGCCTGGCGTTCTCTGCTGCCGCGGACACGAAAATTTCCTTGGCTGGTAAAGGTACACTGCTTCGCAGAAAACGCTGAGTTGCGGAGTTGCAAAGCTAGACCAAGGCGTCCGCATAGGGCTGATCATCAAGTTCACGAGGAACAAACACGAGATGCTCAGGCTTTCTTAGGCATCAACCAATAAATCGGAGTTAATTTTATTCTTTGAGTATGATTATTATCCCAGTCTTCTATGCACGCTGTTTCGAGCCAACATGCTTCTTACGCTTGAAGGAAAAGCGAATAGGCCACTGGGTAGTGATCTTTCATCATTACTGTCGTGCGCTGAAAAGGGGACACTGCACTCTTAACATATGCTCAAGTTTCTACCAATAAACCTTCTCAATCTTCATGATAAGTGTTACGAAATTCTCCAAAAGATCTTAAATAATTTCGAATCCTTCAGTGCATTGCGCGACTGTATTTTTTATTTTAAATGTCGGCGTGATGTCTATAGCTCGCCTGATTCCTATTTTTCCCGGATACCTTATTCAGGTTGGACGTCGATTTAAAGCGCCACTTGTTTACCCTAATGGCCATATAAGGAGCGAGCTTCCTGTTTCTCCTTTTTTTTTGTTGTGAACGAAATGAAGCGGTTATAGCTACTAGATTTTTTGTATTTTACGTTATACTGAGTTCTCTGATATTTCAAATGGTGTTCATATAACGCTAGCAAAGCACTCAGGGTCAAGTAGCAGAGATGAGTGGAATACGTAGAGGGCAACTGAAAAGTGAAGGAAAATTTCACCTTATACGGCTCTTTGAACGAAAAGTATCGGCATCGTCCTCTTCGAAGTGTTCTTCAAACGTCGTATCTCCCGTCATAGTTTCCTATGTTCACCTACGAGCACGAGAATCATCCTTGGTTATTCCTTCAGGCAATCAACACGTTAAGCTGAAAATGCTATGCATTTGTAGTTCAAACGTATAATGTGCGGGAGTACGTATTATGTCTTCATTTTTGGTATTGTAATTTTTTTTTTCATATTAGAAGCTAAAGTCGCATTTTTCAGAGGAATTTATTACAACTCCAAGAATAAACTCTTCTTTTGTGTACAAAATATAATATAAAAAGGCACCTGAGCTTACATAAGATGAAAAGATGTATCCAATTTGGTGAATCACGGAAACTTCCCCCCAACGTCGGAGGTACGCAAGGACATAGTTCCGAACGGTAGCCTACTAAGCTACCCAAAAGGCCCTCCGCCTGTTCCTGTAAAATGTGCGTACGTAGGAAAAGTTCAAGGACAAGAGCAATTGCACACGCTCTATTTTCGGTGCGGAGTCTACGGAAGTGCAATAACAGTGACTCTTTGTGTAGCTGCTGACACTAGTACGGTTGCAGATCTAAGCTTAATGTTTGTAACTATAGAATCGCCGTAGTCGCGACAATTTTCGGTGGTGTGGTGCTGACGGTGCATTTTTATTACATGTGCTCCGCCAATAGTTCACACTTGAGCTAAGCAAATAAATTCTTAAAGTCTACATTGTGTGTTATAGAGTCAACGAAAATAGAATGACATTGCGTGTTATGTTTCTTATTGTTTGTACAGCATAGACGTAATGGCGATGGCATGTGGCGAAATACGGTGAAGATGCTTATGCCGGTGCTATTTCAACAGGCTACGGTTCCAGAAAACATTGTTTTCCAAGGTTCCTTGACATCGCAAAATACTACACAAGCGCGTATTTCATGCGAGTCACAAGAACACCGGGGGCTCCCAACAGATACGTAAGGAGTTCTGTACAAGGAAGGCATGGGTGGAAAACCAAAATCGCCTCCGTTGTAGTGACATAGCTAGGGAGTAATCGTTGTTAAGGCGAAGAAACAACATGGTTTATTAGAAAATTACCCTGAAATTCCTTGGCGTCGACACGAAAAGTACAAACTTTGGCACAAAAAGTACCGCAGGACGCAAGTAAAGTCTGAAAAGAACTGAAGCATGCTATTCGTTTGCAGGATATAAATAATGATTACCAAACGTGAGAAATGATCGATCAATAATGATTAGTAAATGGATAAATGTTACCTTATGGTGTGGATTGAGATGAGTAAGGATTGGGTGCGGTTTCTTTGGTTAAATTAAGATGGGTTAATGATTGATTAGGAATTGATAGGCATGATTACAATGTGAGATTAAGGTGGAATGAAAGAAATTGGGATTACCCAGGGCTGAGAAGGTCGCAGATTAAAATAAATTAGGGTAAGATGACGCATGCATTTACCCGCCTGGGTCATTTTATGGCGGCGAAGACGTGCAGCATTTTGCGCACTATAAAGAAAATTGCGTTTACTTTACGTGCTTCTGCAGATTGTTGCAAGCAAAAATGACTGATACAGCTGAAAGGTGAAAAATGTAAAGTGGGGTTTAAAAAGTTCTGCCGCACGCAACACTACCTATAAATGATTTTCGCAAAAAACAAAAGTTGTTTGCCTTTTAAAAGAATAACATTGCTGCTAGTTTTCCACAACCATAGTTACATATATAAAGGAACCAGTGCAGAGAATGCAATGCCTCTTATGGCTTATCATCCAATTTCACAACTTAAGTTGAAACCGAACACGCACCGGCAAGATCATTTCAGCGGCAGTGTTCGCTTGTTGAGAGTACAACCGGATGGGAGTTCAGTTAAAAAAAAAAAAAAAAAACCAAAGTAATGACAATCGCGTTTTTTATCTAGAAAAATTTCCTTCTGCATATGACACTTGGTTTTTTATCTACTCCTAATATATAAAAAATCATAATGTTGAACCGGAACAGAACCGAACCAGTACCCCGAACCGAACCGGTATTTTTGGCGGAACCGAACCCGAACACGAAGCGGTATTTTTTGAGCCCGGTGAACCAGAACCAAAACTAAAACCAAAAAAAATAAATTACGGTTACCGATTCACGAGAAACGCTTTGACCTACCGTTGTTGATAACGCCCAGTCAGTGTCATTAGGGATTGCCTGTTCCACGCAAGACCAACTTCGTAACCTCACATGAACTTTTCGTCTTCACAGCAATTACAAACTATTAACGCTCACACAAGTTAGCTTGAATGGGAGTTTTTTGGCTGCAATACGTCTTTTCAACTCCTCAAGGCAGGCGGCCTGCTCTCACATGTGGTAGTATGATGGTGGAAAAACTGCCAGTTTACACAGGGGGCCACAATCCGTCGTAAATAGGCGCATTTACCACGATTGTACCTCTTCACAAAACGCACTATCGAGCTGTGAATACTGCGTTTCTTCTAACGGGAGTATAAAAAACTCCCACGCCTCTTCCATCTACTTCTCCCCCTCCTTCACCCCTTCCTCCTCTACGCCTCCTTACAAAATGGCTGCCAGTTGGTGTCGTGTGCGCTCCAGCGTCCCCGAAAATTTATTGTCGCTGTGAACTTGCCGCCGCACGAACGGATGTGAAGTGCTTCCCGACAATCGAAGCTCGTTGCGAACATTCTGGAACCAGCCTATATTGACGTGCGACAGACTGCAACGTCGCCTCCGTGTCACCGACCTTCGAACCGACGGATTCAATACGCCAGCGAGCCGACGCGAGGCCTAAATGCAGTGATCGCTGAGAGTTGCTCGTTAACAACAACGCGGTTGTGCCTCTGCGGGGTGGTTGAAGGCAAGATTTTCACGTTTTTTATTGTACCCAACTTTTTGGGAGACTTGTGCCCCTTCTAGTGTCAAATAAACTCGGCGTGTTTCCTGCGTGACTGCACAGGCGATTCTCCGCCACTGGAGGTGAGCGTAGTGCGTGAAAGACGGCGCCATGCCCGGAACGTCATTGGGGAGGCCGAACGGTGTGAAAGCAATGCGTATTTACGCGGGTCTCGAGCAGAACACTCACTCATTCACGCTCGCGAGCAGAATGAAAACTGTCCGAACTCTGAATGGCTGTTAGGTGTTTTTGTTAGGCTGTGTCTGTGGCTTACTGGCAGGCGAAGGTGAAGTTGGCCGGTCAAACGTCTCAGGGCGGCCGCTTTTCCTGAGAAGTACGTGTGGTGCCAGCCGCGCCTGCTACGAGGAGGGTGACTGCCGCGTGCCGCCATCGATTAATTGCTTTCACAGGAACGGGAGCTCCCCCGTTGGAGCTCTCCGTACGCTAGGCGCGTGTAACTACAACCAGCAAACGCCATTCGAGGGAGCATTCTGTAGAGTCGACGGACGACTGCTTTTTAAAGTCGATAGCCTTTCTTGGGCTACTTAAACCCAGAAATTTTGGTCTGTCTGTATGTCTGTTTGTCTGTCTGTCTGTAACTCGATTCAGCCACCCGGCCAAAGTAAAATAAGGGCTGCGCAATAGTCTTACATAGTCACAGCTAAATCTATCTGTCTAAGTCCGGTGTAATGTTCATACTTGTCAAAATTGTTGAATAGGAACAAGACATCACGCAAATAGAAGACAACAAATTAATACAGAAGTGATATCTGCAGTGTTCCTTTATTCAAAAATCCTTCATGCTTGATTTTTGCGAAATTAAATACCTGATCAACTGCACGAAGAAATTCACTCCGCCGTCGCCTGCGGTCGCCTGCGCCAGTAAAGCTTCTAGCGGCGTTTTAACAAATCAACCGGCAACAGTTACGAAAGGTTCCACTAGATAGGTTCTACGTTCTGCTTGGAACGCACGTGGACTGGAGCAGCGCAGTTCTATAAACATTGAAGTAGGGCGCCTCGATCCACGCGCGTCTCCGCCGTACGGCAGCGTTGGCATCGAGACGCCCGGCCTGGAGCAGTGGAACGCGGTAAATTTAAAATGATTTAAGCAAACCTTTGGCATCTTTACCTTGGGAGGAGCGTGACGCAAGAGGAACAACATGAGAGGTGAGCGGGAAAGCGAAGGGAGGCACTTCGAAAAAGTCGATAAAGACTGTCTTTTGTCGACATTTGCAACGAAAGGAGCAGATACGCGGCCAATTTTTTAATTTTTTTTGAAGGGGGGAGGGGGGAGAGGGATAGTGCGGGTGGTAAAACCTGAAGCTCGCTCCCAGAACACTACACGCAAGGAAAAGAGGGAAAGGAAGCATTTTAAGAAGTTGGTCGCGACAAGGGTCGCGCACGCTTTTGAACAGAAGAGCACTTCGTTTTGACGAACTAGTGAGCGCAGGTGCCTCGGACGGAAGTGCAATTTTGCGTAGCTTAAATAAACATTCAGACATTACGGAAAGCTGGACACAAGGGTGACAAGTTCAGCGTCTTTACAGTGCTGTTTATTTTTTTTTTTCAGGTCAGTTGCCGAATAGGCTTCTGTATTTGTTGCCGCATATTTAAAGCGTTTTGCTATCCCTGCTGCTGCTGTGGCTTCCTGGGGAACGTGCCAGGAGGAGCGGCAATTTCAGCGTTTAGGAGGCAAGTGCAAACAGCGCACCGACGACATGCTGACCTCATTGTTTGCAAATGGCTTAAATTTTTTTCGTTGAGGACTGTTGTAGTAGATAAAGTTCTTACCAAGGTACCTTGTGTTCTCGATGTAGGTGCTTTGTTGATTCAGTGTTTTTATTGTCTTCTTAACGTGTTCACACGTATATCGTGTCTCTGTCATTTTTATGCAATAAATTGACTGTGCAGAAAATAGACTTTTCACGTTTGGCCATTCAGCGTTTGACGTGGAAAAAAAGACTAGAAATTAAGTAATCCTCAAGGAAAAATGAAAATGCGGCCTGTGCGCTCATTAAGAACTCCAAACTTCAGTAATAAATTCGTCTGCAGCGCTTATATCTAGCGCACAAAAATAAAAAAAAAACCCTCGAATGCAGGTCAACACGCGCACCCTGAAAACTCTCAGTTGGAGGAAACAATACACTCCAAATGGTACCCCTGAAAACTCCCATTGTAGTTGCAGTAAAATGAACCTCCCATATGGTACTGAAAAAACTGCTGAAATAATGGGAGTAGGGCGAAACTCCCATTTCAAGGAGTTTTGAAAACTCCTAACTGGTACTGAGTTATGCGATAAGCCATTTACTCCCATTCCGGCTTATTTGTGTTCTGTGTTTACGGGGTCGCAGCACAGGGAAAGGTATGCACGCCAATGTTGCAATGGTATGGTGCAGTCGGTCGCGCGTGCAGCGCAAGGCCGAGCAAACGAAATAACAAATTGTCTGCATGCTGAAGCGGTTTGAAACGTCGACTTCGCCCTGCCTTCATTGCGACGATATGGCAGCGTTCAAGCTGCATGATTTCTGCACTCCGCAACTGCGAGAACCCAATCCGTAAACGTGCCTCCTGGTTCTATCCTTTGGTCTCTTCGATTTGGCTACACTTTCTGCTCCAGATGAGGTGGTGCAGCACTCTCGCACTCGATTTCCCAGTACAGCTAGCGCCACCTGCACTTCGGCCTTCGATTTGACGCTGTGCTGCACTAGTTCTTCTACACCTCTGCACTAGCCTCTGTGCGAGTTGTCGTCTCGTGCAAGGTGCAGCGTGCTTTGGCGCGTTTTTTAAATGCGAATGCATTTATTAGCCGGGGGTTGTCTTGCTCCGTTGGCCGGCGTGCGCCTGCATTCCTCCAGCGCGAGCGCACGCGCACGTGAGCGCGCGCCTCGTAGTTCTGCCTTCGTCGTCGTCGTCGTCGTCGTCGTAAATGCGAATGCATTTCTTAGTCGGGGGTTGTTGTGCTCCGTCGGCGTGCGCCCAGCAGGTGTATCTCTCCGCGCTCCTCCTCGCCCCTAGCAACAGCTGTGGCGCGCCTAGCAACCGGAGCAGGTGGCAGCTCGGGCGGGAGTAGCGGAGGGCAAGGGGAGTAGGAGGAGCGCGCTCGGGCATGGGAGGCGCTCGCCATCGCGGAGCTCGGGCGGAGTAGCGGAGAGTGAGGGAGAGGAGGAGCGCGCTCGGGCGTGTGAGGGTGCTCGCATCGCGGAGCTCGGTGGGAGAGAGAGCTCGCGTGCGGGGCGCGCGTGTTGCGCGGGTCTCTCTCTCCTCTCCGCGTACCCTCTCTCCGCTCGCTGGCGCCTCGGAAAATGTATATAAATGCAGTGTAGCGCACGCCTCTCTCCGTTACTGCTTGCCGCAGTGCACTCATCGGTGCACCCAATGCATTCGCATTTCTGCACGATCCCCTTCGGGGAGGTGGGGGGAGTTTTTTTGGTGCGCATCGTAGCAGACGGCTCCAGCATGATACCCGTGTCAGTAAACGGAATAGAAACGACAGCGTTTCCCGTTTTAGATGAGAATGGTCGTCACGTGCAATGAGATAGTGCATTTGTGTACGAAACACAAGGTGAGTGGAGGCTGACGCCATTAAAAAAAGAAAAACGCGAGCGCGCAAACACGGACCGCAGCAGACGACGTTTGTGCACTTTTGCCCTCGATTCGGCCGCTGCACGCAAAGCGCTATTGTACGGCTACACTCGCACTGAAAGAACTGGCGCTGCACTTGCACGAAACGTTTGTGAACGTGTGCACAAAGTGCAGCCAAATCGAGGAGACCTCATAATTTGCTTAAAAAGGTCGCACACCTTGAAAGATCAAATAGTACTTGACAAGTGTTATCGGCAGGAGTGGTTCAGTGGCTAATCACTGGAAAGAATGCACGTCAGATCACCACCCCGGGCGCCCGTTTTTTGACATGGGCGAACAACGAAAATGCCTATGTGGATATTTCAACGTTTGCTAAAGATCACACGAGTTCAAAATTTCTATCCACCCTGCAATATACTGGGCGTCTCACAGCACAGGCATAGCTTCGGAGCTATAAACGCTGCGATGTTTATGTAGACGACTCTCTTTAAACGCGAAAAAAATTTGGACTGTCTGTATTTCTGTCTTTCTGTGAGCAGACCCTTGATTTTGCCGTCCGACCAAAAGTTGCACGAATTACCGGCTGGAGCAACACAGCGTTGTCCACCCGCAACAAAGGGAAAACCCGTAATCATCATCATCATCATTGCGGAAAAACTGAATTTAATTCAGCAAGCTTCCATTGCGCTTATCGTGGCAGAACCTAAACAACAGAGGAACATTAAGAAAAGTGGGCAAGGGAGAGAGAGGCTGTTACGCGGCAACAATCGCACTGAGCTAAGTTTTTCTTTGCCAATTCACTCCAGATGTATTATTCATTGTGTACAAAACGCTCAATATAAATTTCTCGTCCAAATAAAAAATGCCGACCGAACATACACATCCCTTATATCGCGCGAGACCACCGCAAACTAGTTCGCAGGACAACATATATGTTGGGCGAGAAAAATACTTCGTCTGGTTTCCCTTAAATCTGGCCCAATTGATAAAGTAGTCTGAAATTTCTTGACTTACAAAAAACAGTATTTTGAACATTTGTTTGTACTCTTCTTGCAATCCTTTTATTTTTCACTTCCCGGATAATTCAACTCAACGAACCGGTTCGCAAACCGGTTCTAAGCTTCCTAACCGGGTCAGGAAGCGGTTTGGTATGGGCTTCAGTCAAATCGCACCTGAGCCGGAATGCAATGAATTCACCCAAACCCGACCGGTAACCCATGCCGTATTTTTTTAGGCTTGAGATAGTGGTTTTAGCTGCCAGAAATGCGTCCATTATTGATATATCTTAAACGCTCTGAGAGAACGTGGCAAAAAATAAAAGCGGAGTTAAAAAAATACGCTCTGCCGAATCCAGCGTTATTCAGGAGCCCTCTTTTTAGGAAGTAGAACGGCTTCTTCATGACACCTTGTCCTTAAATAAAAGTCCTAACAGATGGCTGATGAAGAGCTGCAAGCCATGCATTGACCCTAAAACGCGTTGCGACAGCTTTTAAAAGGGCCCTGAAAGGGCGTTTACCGATACATGGGTGTGCACATGTATGGGTGCGCACAGTCAATGTCCTAGTAATCACCTCTGTAAGCCCGCTGCGGAATTCTCGTTTTGTTTACCGGCGGGACGCGAAGTTGGAAGCCGCGAGTGCATGCCTCGCGTTCCTTCCTTTTGTGCTTTCCCGATAACCTTTGTTGCACTGGTATGCGGTCAGCTCTTCCCGCGGGTCGGGCGGCGGCCGTCCTTGGCTTCGGGAGGGGATTAGCCCCGACTCCCTCATTGTGCCGGCGAGCGCCCGTGGACAAAGGCGAGGCGGCGAGACGTTAAGACGTTACTGTAAGGCGTTAGCCTAGACCGCTCTAAGCCGTCCGGGGTTGGCTTTTGAACAGATACCGCCCGTTCAACCTAGTGGGGTGACTACTCCTCACGGTATGCGACTTTGTGTAGCCGAGGCCTTGCCTTGGCTTAGCGGTGGCAATAACGTTCGCGGGAAGCTGACTAGGAGTTGCATGAGAGAGATTATCGGGTTATGTGACCGCGGGGGTGACATGTTTACGATTGGTTAGTTCTTTTTTTTGTGTGTCTGTTTTATTTGTTTGTAGAGGACCAATCGGGGCTTTGAGAGCTGATGTCACCCTTATGTCAGCCCGGATATCCGCCTGACATCATGTGCACTCTCGCACCAGCAGGGGCGCTGCCCAAATCCTATAAATGCTAGGAACCCCATTACCGGGGGTCGGATTTTACTTCTTGCAGGCGCTTCGCGCCATCGGCTATGCCTAGCGTTCTTCTAAGATCCACCACTTGGGTCCATTCTCGTTTGTAGGTACCCTGTACCTTCGGCTATGCCGAGAGTTGTAACGAGTTACCTCATTTTATGTAAATATTGTAAATTTATCTTGTAAATAGTACTGCCCATAAACTCCAAGTTATATCGTACCCAAGCCTTCGTCTCATGGCTGCCGGAGACCAGCAACCACCGAACCCATCGACTCCTCGACTGCCGCCTCCGGCGGCTTAACAGATCGTCGGCCGCACCGGCGAACATCTCGTCTGGTCCTCATCGGCTTACGGCGGTACGAGCGGATCCACGTTTGGGGGAGGAGTGCGAACGAAAACTTTACTGGCGCAGCCGACAGGATGGTATCCGGAAACAATGGTACGACACCTGCATCGCCTCTGGGCGATTCGCCTCGGGCGAAACAACTTGGCAGAACTTCACCGCGGCGAGATCTCGGATCGTCGCCCCTGGCTGCGGAGCAGCCGAACGTCGACAGAGCCACAACCACCCTGGGCGGAGTCACCGATCGATAGCATCACCAGGAAGCCTGGCGTGAACGCCGAACTCCGGAAACCTCGAGCGACCACAGGCCGCTAGCCACACTTGATGCAGCTAAAGTGGGTGAGTCTCCTCATTTCTTTCCCCGCTGCCACTGTTGTGTCAGAGCTGTGTGTGGGCCAGTGATAGCGGATTAAAAGGCTAACATGTCTGGCGTGGAGGATAACGAGAGTGTGAGTGGCGGTAGCGCCATACAAAGTGAGGTGCTCTCGGAGCGTCAGATGGAGTACAATTTGAAAATGGCAAGAGAGCGCCGAAAAACGCGAAAACTGGAGCTCGCTCTGGCGAATAGGGCCTCTCGATCGCGTGAGCCAAGCCCAGCTGGCAGTGCGTCTCCGCGCGGTAGGAACAATGGTTTGCGGTACCATGCGAAAATGCTGGCAGGCGCATTCCGAAAATTCCCTACGGACGCGGAAGTACCGATATGGTTTGAATCGGTGGAAAGCACACTCTTGGCATACGAAGTCCCCAAGGAGTTCTGGGGGCAGATAGTGTTTCCCATTATCGCCGAGAGGGTCGAGTACCTTTCAACGAGACTAACTCTCGCTCAGCACCGTGACTACGAATCGGTCAAGGAGGTGGTACTTGAGGAGCTGAGGCTTTCGCCCTTAGAGTACCAAAAGCGGTTCCTCGGCGCCCGCAAGCGTAAGTCGGAGACGTGGAAAAGCTTCACCACCCGCCTTCGCAGCTACCTAAATTTCTACGTGGAAGCGAGAGGTGTGTCAACCTTCGAAAAGCTGTTGGACCTGCTCGTGGCCGATCAGCTGAAGACGGGGCTGACCGAGGAGGCTTTGAAATACGTGAGGCTGCGTGAGGGGTCCAGCTGGTTTGACGCATCAGAGTCCGCGAAGCTGCTGCAGACCTTTGAGGGAGCCGCAGGAAACAAAGACGCTAGCGCTGAGGCTAACGTGACCAACATGGAAAAACCAGGGCGACTAAGCCGAGCGGTGACAACCCGAAGGGGGCACGGAAACTTCCGCATTGGCCCAAGACAAGGTTTAACCCACAGAGCAAGCGGAAACCTAACGCATGCTTCGAATGCGGCGCGGAGGGTCACCTGCGCCCGAACTGCCCACGTGTCCGGGGGAGCGACAGACAGCCGCGACAAACGCTCCAGCGCGCACAGAAAGGCTGATCGCGCGGTCGCCACCGAGGGACCTACAGGTTGGGGGATCGCTTAACGAGCGTAACCATGCACTGTGGAGACCAAGAGATAAGCGCAATAGTGGGATACCGGAGCAGAAATCACTGTCGTGCGGGGAGAGCATCATGCCCGACGCGCTAACGGAGTCTCACTGCACCGTGAAGCTTGCGTCCGCGTTTGGGGAACAAGTCGGGCCTAAGCTACTAGTCCTCCCGCTTGCACTAAGGGCGGGCCAGGCGATTTTCTCCAACGTCGTGGAAGGGACTCCAGTGCTTTGAGCACTCACAGACAAGCTAACATCGCGTACAGACTGTTTGCTATCCGCGGAGGATTGGGGCGTTCTGCAGGAAAATCGAGATCAGGAGCAGGAGGCAACCGGGATGGTCACGCCACCGACGAAGCGCGATGAGCTGGTAGCCGCGCTTGAGCTGAACGAAGCAGACGCTCCCCAAGAAACCCTGGAACAGGCTGAGGAAAACGCGAACGAAGCGGTGACCGGTGAGGTTGACGGCGACGCGGGTGATAGCATTAACGAACGAGAGCCTGCCGCGAGTGACACCCAAGCGCTTAGAGCAGAGCAAAAGGGCGATGCAACCCTCGAAAAAGCGTGGCGCGATGCAGCCGACGGGAAGGGAGGCATGCTGGTTATCGACGGCTTGCTCTACCACTGAGACAAGGTGCTGGCGGAGCCGATCAAGCAGTCGGTTTTGCCAGTGGCGCGTCGCCGCCAAGTACTCAGAATGGCTCACGAATCGCCCTGGGGTGGTCACCTAGGTTGTCGAAAAACGAGCGCTAGAATAAAGTACAGCTTCTATTGGCCAGGCATGGAGAAGGACATCCAGGAGTGTTGCAACAGCTGTCACGGTTGTCAGGTGAGGTCAGACCGGCGACTAACAGACGGCATGCCGATAGCTCCGCTAAGCCGACCAAATACCCATTCCAAAAGTGAACATCGGACGTGGGTAGGGCCGATAGACCCCACCTTCGAGACGCGGATACCGATACGCGTTATGCGTCGTGGACTTGTGTACTCGTTGGCCGGAGGTGGTCTGCCTAAGATCATTGACCGCGAAGGCTACCCTGCGACGCGCTGCTGACGGTGTTCGCTAGGACGGGAGTCCCGGAAGTAGTTAGCTCAGACTGCGGGACAAACTTTACCGCGCAGCTCACCACCCGAGTTTCTGGCGCGGCTAGGGTGTTCCCCGCGGTTCTCTACTACAACACCCGACCACCCTGAGAGCAACGGAGCGGTAGAGCGTTGGAACCGGGTGTTCAAAAATATGCTTTTCATGTGGTAGGCGAACACGCGGGCGAATGGGATAAGTTCGTCCCAATTTTTACTCTGGGCTTACCGCGAGGTTGCCACATGACACAACCGGGGTGTCCCCATTTCGGTTGTTGTATGGTAGACGGACCCGGTCGGCCCGCTAGCCATTCTCCAACGCTCGTGGACAGGAGAACAGGAGCTCCCGATCGCCCTAGCTGAGAGTCCCGAGCAATATTTGCTAAAATTGAGGCGACAACTTCAACAAGCGGCCGAAGCTGCAGAAGGGACCAGCGCTAAGCGCCAGCGCGAATACGCTACCCATTACAACCTGCGCACTACCCCGAAGTCCTTCGACCCCGGGGATCAGGTTCTAGTGTTCGATGATAAGCGACCCGGAAAGTTATACCCTAAGTGGTTGGGTCCGTATACAGTCAGGGAGAAATACAGGCAGCATTCCTACTATGTAGAGAAGCCGGAAGGAGCACGTATGCTGGTCCACGGTAACCGACTGCGACCCCACACCTGCCGAGTGCAGAACATTGGCGTCATATTTCATGACGACCAGGACTTCGGAGAAGTCGAATACGTGCCCAGGAAAATCGCTGCGGCTGAGGTTGCCCCAGTGCTCCATGAGGAGAAAACCGTGCACCTACGCCCGGAGGATAGGGTCAGCCATAAGAAAATTGTTTCAGCACTATGCCCCCCTGTTTTCCGGAAACTTAAGAATCGCTAGGGTGGGAGAGCACAGGATTAAACTCATCGAGGGCGCGGAACTGAAGCGGAACCGTCTGTACCGCATGCCGGAGGCATTGAAGGGAGAGGTGACGAAGCAGGTGAACGAACTGCTAGAGCTAGGCCTTATATACAGGTGCGAAAGTCCTTCCGCCCACCAGTTAGTGTGCGTTTCGAAGAAGGATGGCACGATAAGAATGTGCGTCGATTATCGGAACCTAAACGCGATCACCGAGCCCGATGCTTTTCCTATGGGTTGCCCTCAGGAGTTGGTTTTGAAGGTAGGCGAGGCACACGCCAACGCGGATACCCTGTCCCGCCTTCCGAACGAGTGCTGGAATGAGGCGCAGTAACGGCTCTGACATACGCACTGGCCGGGGAACAGCGTGGGGAGGCCACCGGTGCCGGTGTGTGTGCGAGTGCGTGCGCGTAGACGAAAACGGAACACTGAAGAAGTGGCCGTATGAACAATTGTCTAGCCAGTGGCAACCAGTGTACCTCTGGTGTTTCTATGTGTTTTTTTTTTCTGTTCCTGTTGTCTAGCATTGCGGTATTGTTGTTTCAGGGTGTAGCGTGTCTCACGTTATATTGTGTCATTTTTAGTTTCAGTTCTAAGCCCTAAACTGCGTGAAAAACAATAGCTACATGCAGCTGACTTTATTATTTTTTTTGTTCTGCTAATACTGAGTTCAAGTTATTGGCAGAATCTTGGCATGGGGAGTGTAAGCCCGCTGCGGAATTCTCGTTTTGTTTACCGGCGGGACGCGAAGTTGGAAGCCGCGAGTGCATGCCTCGCGTTCCTTCCTTTTGTGCTTTCCCGATAACCTTTGTTGCGCTGGTATGCGGTCAGCTCTTCCCGCGGGTCGGGCGGCGGCCGTCCTTGCTTCGGGAGGGGATTAGCCCCGAACTCCCTCATTGTGCCGGCGAGCGCCCGTGGACAAAGGCGAGGCGGCGAGACGTTAAGACGTTACTGTAAGGCGTTAGCCTAGACCGCTCTAAGCCGTCCGGGGGTTGGCTTTTGAACAGATACCGCCCGTTCACCTAGTGGGGTGACTACTCCTCACGGTATGCGACTTTGTGTAGCCGAGGCCTTGCCTTGGCTTAGCGGTGGCAAATAACGTTCGCGGGAAGCTGACTAGGAGTGCATGAGAGAGATTATCGGGTTATGTGACCGCGGGGGGTGACATGTTTACGATTGGTTAGTTCTTTTTTTTGTGTGTCTGTTTTTATTTGTTTGTAGAGGACCAATCGGGGCTTTGAGAGCTGATTCACCCTTATGTCAGCCCGGATATCCGCCTGACATCATGTGCACTCTCGCACCAGCAGGGGCGCTGCCCAAATCCTATAAATGCTAGGAACCCCATTACCGGGGGTCGGATTTTACTTCTTGCAGGCGCTTCGCGCCATCGGCTATGCCGAGCGTTCTTCTAAGATCCACCACTTGGAGTCCATTCTCGTTTGTAGGTACCCTGTACCTTCGGCTATGCCGAGAGTTGTAACGAGTTACCTCATTTTATGTAAATATTGTAAATTTCTCTTGTAAATAGTACTGCCCATAAACTCCAAGTTATATCGTACCCAAGCCTTCGTCTCATGGCTGCCGGAGACCAGCAACCACCGAACCCATCGACTCCTCGACTGCCGCCTCCGGCGGCTTAACAGATCGTCGGCCGCACCGGCGGAACATCTCGTCTGGTCCTCATCGGCTTACGGCGGTACGAGCGGATCCACCTTTGGGGAAGGAGTGCGAACGAAAACTTTACTACCTCCTTCAAGAATGTTGTTAAAGCATTGAGTATTGTACTCGGTGCAAACGTTAAAAACGGCAATAGCTGATGTAGTGTATGCACTCCGCCGAGGCGACGGGCACTCATGTCGACGCGCGTAGCGCAGGAATTTAAAAACAAGATTAACTGCGAGAAATCACGAAAACGCCTCGTGTCACATTGAAAATACTCGCACTAAGGCACTTTTTCAGCCGCGCGGAGTAACAGCCAGCTGAGGGGATAAGGCACCGGGGCAACATCCAGGTAAATAAATGTCCTAGTAATCACCTCCTTCAAGAATTTCGTTAAAGCGACGAGTTAGTGGAGGTACTGCTAATCAAAACATGGCATCTTCGCTCGCTCCACGACTCCCCCTCGTTTCGTCCACCTCCTCGCACCGCGCGAGTGTGACTGCCCATGATGTCTCGCTTCTTGGTGTCGTAGGCAAAAACATCCTATTCTCAGCGGCAGCATTCCTTTCGGACGGGGCCGTCTGACTTTCTGCGTTCCGTTTGGACCGGTTTTAATACGAAAGTGTTGTATTCTCGGATACACCAAAATTTTGGTGACGTCATATCCGTCATGGAAATGGCGCCCGCCCAACGAACACAGGCGAACTAGTGAGAAACTGTATGCAGGGGCCCTATTCTCGACTGCACAAATATCCGGCTATTCGCCATGTTTTCTTTGCGCTAGCACGACGTAAGCAATCAGTGATGTGCTGGACCTATAGCCATGACGACATGGAGTGTAATTTGACGATTCACTCATAAAGATCGCAATCAAGGAATGAAATATTACGCAAGAAAGATATAAAAGCACTTGGTATGTACTATAAACATTAGGACGGTAGCTGAGGCTGAGAAGAAAAACACATTTCTGCAGGTCAAAATTGGCGTCAATACCAGAGTTACTTGATATAGGAGTTGTGAAACTCCCCATAGGACCCATGCATCAAAAAGTGGCGCTACAATTGGTCCACTGCTTTGGATCTTGTTTTACAGTGGCGCCATCTTTTGGTGACAAAATAAACTCTTGCTTCGCCGCTCGACGACCTGGGCCAAAAAAAGTATTTGAGTGGTTACGCAAATTTGTTATGCCAAAGGAGCCCAATGTTCTCAACTACGGAAGTGTTTGATGTACATATGAAGTAAAAGTAGCAAAAAAGAAATGCGACCGTGCGGTCAACTGTCGCTTGCGCACTGTCGTCTGCTGCGCGTTCTCTTCGCTCCTCTGGCGCCAAAAAATAAATAAGTCGCTTCGACAGCTTTATGCAAGCTGAAATTCATTATTTACAGCCGCTTGATCGGCTACTAGATTAGTTTTGGCATACAATGAGCTGTAGGCCAAACGACAACTGCAAATTTAGTACTTCAGTTCGGACCTATGTTGTGCCGGAGTCGCCGCACAAGTGCCAATTGGTCGAGGCAGAGGCGCTGACACAGAAACAATCGCAACCTAAAAACAGGAGTTAAGATAGCAATTAATAACATACAAAAGCACAAAAAGGAAGAATTATCCACTTTAAAACAAAATTTTACGTTAAATTGTCAGTTGGAATAATTATTTTGATTTTTTGGATAGTGCATGCGGGGGCCGCAGTGGCGCCACGGTACGCACGATCCAAAGCAGGGGGGTTCCAGGGCCTGGTACCGTTTTTATTGAGGCGGAAAGGATACGGAAGTTTTCGCAACTGCCTGCATCGAAGAGCTCTGGTCAAACACCACAAGCGGGATCGAGCTAAACGGTTGATCCAAAAGTGAAGCGAAAGGCGGAGGATGTCTGAGCTAAAAGGAAAATTCACACAAAATAGTTTTTACCGTACTCTAATTGAATTTCTATTCAACTCACTTTTAGATAACATACTTGAGCTCTCTGCTTCATGCAAGCTTTGTTGCCGTTTTATCACGTTCCCACGCCGGCCACGCTATCGTCCTGCTGCTAATGTACCAGTTATATGGCGGTAGAATCATAGTAGCCAAAACACGGCAGGCTGGACAATCGCTTGTATGATGGACAACCTAAGAGCAGCGAAAGCGCTTACGCATGATAACCGCGAGCGGACACCGATGTCGCCGACTTCATTCATTTCGTCCAAGTGCTCGGACTTCAATCTACGGTGTAATGAACAAACGAGTCATTTTGTTTCTTGTAGTCTTTTTTTTCTTTAAGTTCGATCATGTGACCCAGCAGCTTCCTAGGAGTTGTGTGGACAAATACCATGAATTAAGTTCTCTTTTTCATAGGAAGACTTGTACTGCCCTCTTATGTTGCAGTTGCGCGAAACAAATAATTTTTTATCTTATTGACAAACATAAAAGCAAACTACGGTACGTTATTTCTACGGTCCCTCATCGCTGACTTGGAAACAGTCGAAACTAACAATTCTTTCGGTAAAACACGCTTTAAAACGCGCGTCATGCGAAACTGCGCCTGCTGCAAATTCGCTGACATTTCGCGGCGCCGAAAGCCGGGGCAATTTCTTGCCATATTTTGCTTGTATTTTGCGCCAACAACAGCCGCCATTTTCAAGCTGTTACGCAACGTTACGTCACTTTTACGCAGGCTGAAGTCCGATGTGTGACGTAGTCGTTCGCGCCAACTGTTTAAATTACATCACGCCTTCTCAGCCAATCACAGAGAGGGTGTGTATTACAAGCAGTATTGTTGTTGAATAGCAAAGACAGGCTTACGTTGTCATGTCCGGTGCATTTAGTCTAGTTTTTCATTGCCGGCCAAGAATTATGCGCTTTCAGTAAAGAGAAATAAGGCAAACTTTAGAACTGGGGCCCGTAAACGTGATGAAACGTCAAAATGACGACAGCACACACAACCGCTTCGTCAACCGGAAGCACGTGACCAAAACTGAAAGCCAATCATAAAAGACTTCCGGCAAATTGATGGCAAACATGGAGAATTGCCGGCTATTTGTGCAGTCGAGAATAGGGCCCCAGGAGAAAGAGGAGAAACGCCAGAAAAAGTTTTATTGACACCGATGTTGCTGTCGCCAAGGAGGCATGAAGCGAAGTAGTGCATCATGATGCTAACAAGCGCCGAAAGTTGGCGTAAGCTGCGTCGTAGCAACGCTGACAGGCGAATGGCGGGAACGCCAACTGATTTGACGCAAAGAGAAATACCAGGGGCGCGCGTGCACGGTTCAAGCTACAAATTCTACCTCTCGCGTTCCACAAGCTGAGCTCGTCGCAACGCAACCGTCTGCCGTATACGCCACGGAGCAGTACCGAAATGGTCGCACCTTTCGTGAAGCGACCCGCCAGCAGGACGTCGCTCGCCGAGCACACCGACAAGACAGCCGCCATACTGCAAATCATGCTCCTTCGCTGCAGATTTCGCTGCACGTTTCACTTTCGTGCTTTACCGAATTCCTATGACGGAGGAATCAACCACAGTTTTTTTATCATTTTGCATATGAATCCTCCACTCCGCTCACGGGTGGAAAAGTTGATGAAAGGAATTGGGCGGCACTTTTACGCTTCCACACCGCGCCGAAAGATCACGCGAGAAGAGGATGACTGTCACAGCGCGTTCGCGGCGACTACATATGGTACATATGGGAGTCTAATATGAAAGAACAAACGAAGAATCGCCTGAAAATTTGTTAGAGTGAGCACGTACATGCGTTGCCAACCGACGTCAGTTTATATATTGCTTAATTTTCCGCTCGTTCGCGGCACTGTCGAGCTTGTTTGAGCTTGGTGACGCCGTGCACACGCATACAGAGGCAGCTGTAGTGTTTTATTCCGTTATTGCTATCGGTTCTGGGTTCTAGAGTGCGTCGTCTTTCTTCCCCCCCCGTTTGACAAGTATACCGTAACCGATAATACGAGCGGTCTCGGAAGAGTAGTGTGAGTTTTGGGGCCGTGCGCGCCTGCTTCTTTGTCCAACTGTGCACATGATTACACAAAACAATTATTCCACCCTTGATGTTTCGCCTGATGGCCTGGAGACAAATTTTTTTCTATAATGGCTGTTCTTATTTTTTACGTACTCAATGCTGCAATTGCGATATGTGGAGGGTTTGGTTTCCGGGCGCAGCCCGATATTGCCCCTCCCATCTCTGCCCCCTGTGTCTGCCCTGCGTCTTGTTTAAGTGTACTGGAGAAAACTATGTTTACTCGCTATGAAGACATACCATTTCTGCAAAACAGACTCATCAGTATTTCGTTCCCTGAAAGTACAATTGCATTTTTATAAATACAAACACGAGTTTAAGACGAGTTTTAAAAGAAACATTACCGTTTGATAGGGTAGTTCCACAGTTCAACCAAAATGTTTGTTTTGGATTCGCGAATACGATTCGCAAACCATGCCAATTAGAAGTGAGGAAAAAAAAACGAACAGCTCTGCCGGGATTTCAACCCGCGACTTTGATTCAGTGAGCGCGAGGCTTTAGTCTTCTGCGCTACGACCCAACGGGAGATGCCGTGAAAATAACCTGTATACTACATTGAAATCCATACTTTGTGTCACATCAGTTTTCTATCTGATTTCTTGGATTTCTGGCTAGTTAACTGAACATTTCTTTAATAACAGCTGCGCACTAAGGTTCCATGAAGAATCCGCCGTAGCTGATCTCCAAGAACAGCACTTTTTCGGCTGAATCTGCCATTTCGCCCTGCAGGAATAGTGTTCGCTGTGCTTTTATTTTGCGCTTCAAGCTAAAAACTTTGGTGGATATTGATTTCTTATTGCCTAATAAAGCTTCCGCAACTCCTGTTCTGCTTTTAACTGTGCTGATAATATCTACAAGCGCTGCTTGTCGTACACGAATATGCAGTTTCTAAATCCTGGAAACGATTTTTTTTGTCGCCAAATCGAACGTGAAGCGTAGTAAGCCGAGACACGGATCGCATTAGCGCTAGTGTTGAGATGTATTAACTTCGTGGGCCTTACTATGATTATTACATTTTAGGATCTAACAGAACAGAGCCCCTTTAACTACTGTACGAATGTTGACGGGGCGCAATTTTCGCTTCTCGATCAATTCCCGACGACCGTTCGGGCGTCTTCGGTCAGCGAACCAGTCGCCCCACTCGAACTATCAATTGGCCGACGGCTTTGTGTCGCGGTCGGCGTCTTGGGACAAGGCGCTCTGCGAACTCGGAGGTCTTCGTCGCCGTCGCCGTCGCTTCGGCTAGCCAACGCGCCCTAACGAGAAGCGGGGTAATAGAGTAAAAAAGGTGAATATAGACCAACACGATAGCGTCAAGCGGGATGCAGGAAGCGCTATTTGACCAAAGGCGCCGCCTCGACCCGTCGACGCTGAGCAGATGACGCTTCTTTTCGCGGGAAGTGCGAAAAAAAGCCGTCCAATTGCAAGACTTCTGATTCGTGGTACACGAAGAAGAAACGATGACGTACATGGGGGACGATGGTGGATCCCAAAAATATGCAGGAAAGGGTGGGAACGCGGCAACAAATTTCGCAACGAAAGTATGAGCTTTCCCATGCCAATAAAATTGCTATACCTTGCGCAGATGACGATGACCGCCCAACGCAATGATTGCCCTATTCATTTAGTGAGCTGTAAATGCCTTTCAGGACCCCTTTGAAGCTCAGCTTTTAAGCGCCCGCTCCTGTGCTTTCGCGTCGCCGTCGGGGTATACTTTGTACCGAGTGAACGAATAGGAAAACTGGAGTAGGAAACTGGAGTAGGAAAATATGGCAAAGGTGTGAGGGGGAGGGTGGCATGCCGAGGCCACGCCAGGCATGCTCGATGGTAACGACGCTGTGCGAGGTATACCTCCAAAGTAGCGGGCCGTCGTGCGTTCCCTAATTATGCGATTCCTTCCTGAGACGCAAGAAATATACGTGCCGTCGCCGAGAAGACTGCCGTTCACCGTGCACTCAAATTTCGCATTGGGGGTTCGCAATCATCCGCGATTTTTGGGTAAGTACGAGACATTGTGAAACATAACAGATGGTTACTCATGTTTAGTCATGATGGTTACTCATCAATTCGTGTGCTATGAATTCGAAATATATGATACAGACTGGGCCCTCATCCAATATAAGAGCACTCGGTGTAAACCTGGAAGCGCAGGCACACCCTTACATTAATACCCTGCGGACAGCCCATTCATAACCGGCAATAAATGTACCAAAAAGAAGCCAATGCCGTGAAAACGCGGACTTCGTACCAGTGAGAGGTACACAGGGAAATTCACGAGAAACGCGCCAAAAAAGATGTATTAGATCGAACAAGTTCTGCCCTCGGGCGATGTGATACATACGTATTCGGTAGAATGGGCCATCTGACTTTAACGAATCCTGCTCGATGTGTTCACGAAAAAGGAAAAACATATCTAACAAAAAGTGCCTTTATCGCTAAGAGTAGGTTTTTCTCTGAATGTAGAAGGTTGCTAGAAAAAAAATACTTGCTTTGCTCTAGTGCTGTTGTTAAACACAAGAAAATCACTCTTAAGCATCGCCTTTTTCGATATTTTTTGCTGTCATCTAAATGTTATTGCAAAAAAGCTGTCGTTTACTTTGTGGTGTTACAACGTCACAGGGGTCAGGACAGCTTTTTGGACTTACGCAATTTTGTTCATTAGATCAAATGCACACAGCAGACACATCGCTAACTCTACTGTGGAGAGTGCCCTTTGTTATTCTTCCGGAAAGCGTAAAAACTGTGGTGGAATGTGAAACACTTTTAAGAGTGTAGATGGTGGAGAAGCTTTTGTGGTTGACTGTACCGCTGTTTCCGCACATTGTGTTACAGCGTGGTACGGACGTCATTTAGCTGTTGCATAGCGCTTATCGCATATCTCTGCGTTGCGATGTTCTCCTACTACGTCGGCAGCGAACTCACGAATAAAAACAGTTGCCGTGGCATCCCCTCGATTTGTTTTAGCCATGCCCTGGCATTGCCAAGTATCGCGCTATACTCTTCAAATTTTACTTCGAGGTATGCACTATGGAATGTGTCTCGGCCAATAGGAAGAATTTCTGTGTCATTTTTCCGGCCACGGGGAAAGCTTTATGATAACGGCTTGGAAGTACCACAAGAATAAAAGTGCTGTTCCCGCGTAAAGAACAGTCGCTCCTCTTACGAAGACTAAACATGGCGCGCAGACCGGTTGGCGAGGTTGCTGTCGCTGCCATTTTCGCGCTCTGGCAGCGAAGTCTCCACGTTGTTTATATGGCCAGACGAATTTTGGCGGAGTATTTCATTACACACGGCCCAGCTGAAATAACTGTTTAAAGGTGAAGTCCCACAGCGAAGACTTGTAGGTATAAAAAGCATCCGTGCGTCTGGACGAACAGGTCGCCCAGAACACTACTCTGAAAATCAGTTATGATCTACAGTCATCATCATCATCATAAGCAGCAGCAGCCTATCTACACCCACTGCCCGGCAAATGCCTCTCATATGGATCACCAATTGTCCCGGTCCTGTGGCAACTGCGACCAATTTATCCCCGCAAACGTCTTGATCTCATCTGCCCATCTAACCTTCGGCCGCCCCCTGCCACGCTTGCCTTCTCTAGAGGTCTACTCTGTTACCCTTAATGAGCGGTGCAGTGGTGGCGTAGAGGCAGAGCATTCGCCTCATCCGCAGAAGGACCATTGTTCGAACCCCGGTGACGCACAGTTCCCTCCGGATTAAAAAAAAAATTCCCCGTGTTCATGTAATTGGAAAAGGAGGCTTAGGGTGCGGCCTGATCCCGGCGACCATTGCCGGTAACGCACTCCCTCACCACAGCAGGATTGGCCACCCTTGTATAGTAATGGCCACAGCCTCCCATGAATACGTCATCTGCAGTAACCCAACGCAATGGACCCCTGGAAATTTCACGGCCAGAAGACAACCTGTCCTGGGAACTCCCTTTTTTAAAACGTGCTCATGACTTACACACCGCTACGAAAATTTTGGTATCAAGCAAAGGCAATGGGGCGTGGCACTGCTCAATATGGTTGGTTCGGGCAGGAAGTCACTTTGTTCGATTTTTGTCGGAAGCGGTGGCATTTGTGGGGGCTTGCGCAGCACCATCTAAGTTTACGGAACTGTCCTTAAGAGTTGAGCCCAAGCGCAGCGGAGGGCCATGCGAAAACTCCTGCTACGGTGCCTCTCAAGGCATAAACATTCGTCGCTAAAAACACAGACCCATTCAGCTAACGTTCAGCTAAAAACACAGCCCCTTCATTAATACGACCTGACAGTTATTAGCACGGGACTCTCGTTGGTTACAGCCGACGGTTTCTTTCCTTCATGCAAACAGAGATCGAGAATGAACCAAACGTGATTTCTTACCGTCTTTGGCTACTGGCTGAGTATCTTCTTCTTTCTTTCCCACTGTTATAAAGTTTGTCGTAAGAAAATGTCCCCATGGATTAAAAACAGCGCCTATCTATGATTAACTTTCGTTTTGAGCTTCCATGAGTACTCGACAAAATTGTGAGACAAGTAGCACAAACAAAGGTGGTGTGTCCTCACATTCGACAGAAAAATCATAGTAAATAAGGAATTTGGGTGCTGAACACACACTTCTCACAGACATCACAGCGAATGCACGGGCGACATTAAGGAGATACACTCCTTCCTGGAAATTTGCAATCATCCCTGCTGGTATTATCGTTCACCTGCGTCACTATTGCGAGTTCATGAGCCGCGGTATAGCGTCAGTTTAAAATGTCTCTAACAATAACACAGTTCTCTTTAGATGATGATGACATTAACTTTATTTTGCCCTAGAATAGGTGAAAGAAGGAAAGCGAAGTGGGAGTCTTTCTGGATCCCCCATTCCCTCGAACGGCGGCCTGCAGTTCTTGGGCGCTAGCGGCGTCTTCGGCAAGTTGGACGAACTAGAGCGGTGTTTTTGGATCGGAGCTAAGTAAAAAAAACTGTGGTTGATTCATCTGCCACAGGAATCGGTAAAGCATGCAAGTGAAACATCCAGCGAAATCTGCAACGAAAGGAACATGATTCGCAGTACGGCGGCTGTATTGTCGGTGTGCTTGGCGAGCGACGTCCTGCTGGTGGGTCGCTTCAGGAAAGGTGCGACCACTTCGGTCCTGCTCCGTGGCGTATACGGCAGACGTTTGCGTTGCGACGAGCTCAGCTTGTGGAACGCGAGAGGTACAATTTGTAGCTTGAACCGTGCGCGCAAGCCCCTGGCGTTTCTCTTCACTTCAAATCAGTCGGCGTTGGCGCCATTCGCCCGCCGGCATCGCTACGACACAGCTTACGCCAACTGTCGGCGCTTGTTAGCATCATGATGTACTACTTCGCTTCATCTCTTCTAGATGACAGCACCATCCGCGTCAATGAAACTATTTTCTGGCGTTTCTTCTGTTTCTCCCGCATCCGTTGGGCTGGCGTCATTTCCTACTAATGTTAACACATTAGTAGACCAAGCGGTGGGAGACATTTTTTGCTCATGCTCGTGGTCATGCTCGTAGGGTTGGTGGCTGAGCATCAAAAGGCAAAACCGTGCACGTGATTGTGGCTCGATGTGTGTACCCCTTGCAGTCATCTTTGTACAGTTCGGTATGATGTGACTGATGGTTGGAGGACTGGTTGATACCTTAGCCTATTGACTGCAGGCTGCCGAGTGACATCCCCTGTACCGATCTCTGTACTCCTCCCTATGGAACGTTCTAGGCATTCGACGCTGTGGCTGCGGAAAACGTTTAAGCGCTGGCTTGACTGTGGCTGAGCTGGCTCCAACCCTTCGATCAACCTTTTCTCGGCGACTGTCTTCTTGGAACGAACGTGCGAAGAAACGCTTTCAGTGCGAAAGCCGTCAGCGCTGTGAAATGGTTTGATCGGGGAACGAAGCGTCGTCGGTGCTGCTTCCGCAGGCGAGGGGAACCGCAAGGGGCGATTGGCTGGCCTTGAGCACATGAGGCGCATGCTGGAAGGTCAGAGGTACGCTACCAGGTGTTACTTTGGTAGCTAACTAGATTAATTAGCTTCGCTTAGAAAGCACCCGAATAGGTGCAAGGGGTGAAGTCCGATCTGTCGGAAACTCTTAGGACAACCGGTGACAACGACGCCACTCAGTTGCTGGATGCGTCCGAGCGCAAAGAACGGCCTTTGTCCACGTGTAGGGATAAAACAGAAACCCCTATCTTAGTAACACGGTGCGAAAAGCGACTACACAAGCACATTCGAGGGGTTATTAACCATGTATAATGATAATGTATAATGTATAAAGTGGCGTTATTAAACATCCAGATGATGCATATGAATTACTGCATGCAATGCTATTAAATGTAAAGTGTCTCCAAGAGAGCCACGTAAGTAGCAAACAACTTTTCTAAACAGGTCTTTGTTTACAGAAAAGACAGAAACGGACGCACGTACTCTTTTGGTGGTGTAGCTATCGTCGCCCAGAAATGTTCAGCATACACCCATATTTAAACGCTGTCATTGAAACTGTTGCGTCCTTATAATAATTTTTAACAGACCAATTTCTAACTTCAATATGGGATTTTTAAACTTTATTCTGAGCACCTCAATGATCAGCTACTTTGATCATTTATTCTATAAGGCAACTTCAACAAACATAATTCCCTCTGTAGCTCAACCAATTTATTGTTCACCTCTCTCATTTTTCAAATTATGTATTGTAACGTCAAGAGAGGCGTGATTGGACGCACACAAGGTATGTAAACAAATAGGGAAACTTAAGGGCAACACAAGCACGCCCTGCCCCTGGCTAGCACAAAAGGGAACCGACAAACTCCAAGCTAACGCAATGGCACAACACTTCGGAAACGTGTACGGTTCTTCACACTACAAGAACACTTTCATGAATCACGAAATGTCTCGAAGAAGAAGCCTGTATGCGACAACAAATCAAGCTCCTCCTACAATACTAATTCTTTACTTGTTCAGCTGATAACTGCTCTGCGCAGGAGTAATCACTAAGCTCCAGATGCAGACAACATTACAGAGACGATAATACAACAGCTGACATACATGCCGACACTCTCCCACCGTTCCTCTCATTTGGTAATGAAGTATAACTCGCACAGCACTTTCCCAGGTCTTGCTGAAGGGATTAGAGGCTGCACCGCCCCTTCCCGATGTGATCCTCCGATCGCAACGAGAAGGTGCCTCCGGAAACCTCTCAAGAAGATGATAAACAAAAGGGTGTGTACTTTTCAGAATAGAATGGTTTTTCTGAGAGACACAAAAAAGGGAGGGAGAAATAAAGCAAGAAAGAAAAAGAGAGAAACCTTTATTGGGCAGGTGAGGTCAGCAGGTGGCGGTGAAGGTGATATGAAAATATATGAAAACAACTCTCAATTACATATGACTGTTGAAACACACAGACACACACGAAAAACATACAAAATCAGGCGAAAGAGTCATTTGTACCGGAGTTCATAGCTCACGGTCCACTCCAGTCTTCCGGAGGAACGTTAGGAGCGCCTTTGTTGCACGACATGTCGGTCCTGCTGCGAGCCACGGCCCAAGCAGATCCTTCGAAGAGATATAGGTGGACACGGGCATGCCCAAGAAAGCTTGGTGGTAGTGCGCTCAAGTTCGTAGCGAAGACATGCGCAGAGAATGTGCTTCAGGGCTTGGCGACTTGCACGTGTCGTGGGCAGGGGTGAGCAAGCCCGTCGAAATTTAAAGGGAGAATGCTTAGTGTAAGTCACATTGAGCCTGGTCCGTTGCAGGGCCGCTTGATCTCGCTTGGACAGACCGCCTGGCATCCGAAATTGACAGTCTGGGTATATTGTTGCAACGGCACGTAAGTATAATTGGGGTGGGTGGTGGTTGCGGTTTGCGACGGGAAAAAGGAAAGTAAATTCAATGGGGATATCGGCAGGGAGCTCACCTGCATACAACCCAGTGCATGGGAAGGGAAGTAGAGGGGCAGTGATAGGATAAAGTAGAAAGAGAGAGAGAAAGAGAAAGGTATATAGAGAGCTGTCAGTCCTAGAAAGCTGCCAGTCCGGGCACATCAGTCAATCACTGCACTCCGGGCTACAGCCGCTGCGTAAGGCCGGTCGTCTCCAGGAAATGACGCAGATAAGCGAAGACTTCCCGTTGTGTTGCCGCAGGCCCCTTCGGGAACAGAAGGTCCTCCATGCCGGCGCTGGGAAGGCCTCGACGCTGGAGCGCTCGCTGGAGCTCTGCTCTCGGCCCCGCGTGCTGGGGGCAGAAGCAGAGTAGGTGCTCGAGCGTCTCCAGTTCGGATAAGTCCGCACATGTAGGGGAGTCCTTGCGCCCGTGTCGGTGCAGACGCTCCGCCACATTGCAGAAGTTGAGCCGCATGCGGAGAAGCAGGCAGCGGGCGTCCCTGCTGATGCGTGCGGGCAACGGTCTAGGCGTCAGGCCGCTCACGACCAGAGGGTCCGGGTGCATAATTGGGGTTATTCCATAGCAAACGCAGAACTCTTTGCAACGGAAGAAGCATGAGCCGCTGCGTAGCGCCCTGTGAAACATGCCAGGAGGGCTTTCGGCAGATCGATCTATAAATAATAATACAATTTCTGAAATGCTATATTACAGATTATTTCATCCATAACCAGCATTGCATAAATGTTTTTGTTTTATCTCAAAAAAGGCTTGCGACACCGTTTGGCACTAGGACATCCTAAGCGACCTGAAATATCTTGGTTGATAGGGCAACATCTTCGGCCCGTTTGGAGGCTGCCTGACACAACGGACATGTTAAAGTTAGTTGAGCACATTCCGGAGGACATGTGCAAGACAGTAAAGTTCCATGCCGCGAATTTTTCCTTTTCGGTGTATTTCAGCCTGTACTGTTTCAGAAAATAAAAAAGGAATGTTTAGTAAATGCCGGACAATTTCAGAGTCGTATAGAAACAAGAAAAAATAATGTCAGTAAATGGAACCTAGTATCCTTTATTACATTGTTTTCTTTTAAAAATTCGTCGGAATCGGAGACAGCAAGATGCGGAGCGAAGCTTTAAGTTTACAGGCCACTAGCACCACCCACTCTAGACTATATGTATACCTCTGGGCGACCTACCGGTTCGAAATGCGGGGAGGCTAATGGTTGACAATAATTTCGCTTGAAAGAACGACCTCAGAAGATGGTTTTTGATCTAAAAAGTCTCTTTTTCGTAGGTGCACAGCAGGGAGTGGGGCTACGTGGGCTTAGAATTGCGTTGCATATGCTGTGGGAGCCGTTTGTCTTTTTGTTTAGCGTGCGGTAGCGTGGCGTTGTAGCAGGGTGGTGTGGCGGATCGGTCACAATCGTTGCGGCTCCGTGCTCGCTTTTGCCGTGGTTGCTTCGAAAGTGAAACCGTTGTGGTGGGGCAAGCGGGCGTAGTTCGTCTTGTCCGTTCGGCCCACATTTTTTGGCGTCGTAAGCGTCAGTTCATCGATAGAGCGTTCGATGTCTTCGTCGGGATCGAAGTCATTCGTTGCCGTTCTTTCGGTGTTCGTGTCGTCGCTCAAGCTATCGTCTTTCGCCCGTTATTTCGTAAATGCTAAAATCGCTATCTCTCCCGTACAAGCAGGCTCGAAAGCGTTCCGTTAATCCCGTGTCCGCTTGCTCGCGGTTGCGTCGTCTTGTAGGAAATGGGGTTACTCGTGTGAGTCTTGATCAGAGCAGCGGGTGCCGGTGATCTTGTACGTGCCGGCTTGGACGTGCCGCAAGCGCTGGCCGTGTCGTTGCTCATTGACGGACCTACCTGCACGAGGGTAATGTCGTTCGTTCGCTGGACTCGGGTTAAAGCAGCGGGTGCCGGAGAGCTCGTACGTTCCGGTAGGGTTGACCCACGTGCGCTGGGCGTTTTGTTGCTTGTGGAAAGGTTGATTCCTGTGGTTGTGACATTCGCTGGCCAAGTACGTATAGCAGCAGCGGGAGCGGAGGACGTCGCGAATGGTGTTTCGCCCATGTATGCTGGTTTGGTCGCGTTCCGTGCGCTGTGCATTTCGTTCGCCATGGTCAGCTCCACCGGTGCGGATGTCGTTCGTCACCTCTGGTGGGTTTCGCGCGCTTTGCGTCTCTTTTGTCTTGGTTAACTCCCCTAACCTTTGGTGCGCTGTCGTTCGCCACGTATAGTGGGTTTCATTCGCAGTGCGTCTCGCTCGTCTTGGCCATGTCCACCGATCCGGGTGTGATGTCGTTGGTTGCGTGGACAGGAGCTGGGATCTTCTTTCTTTTACATGCAGTTAAATCACAGAAAAGGATTCGGCGGTTGAAGGCAAAATTTTTGTGTGCCGCTCTAGGTGCATCAGGCAAATCTTTGCATAGAACTGTGCGCCGATAAGTAACTGTTGGGAACTGTCACGGACCACACAGCTGCGGCGATTTCTGCGTTCCCATGGCTGGGAGCGCTGCAGCCATATGTCAAGGCTGTGTTAAAATGGTACTTGCGGTTTCCTTCTGATACCAATGCATCCGCCAGCTTGGCATATTAGCACAGATTATAACGACCACAAAGCAGAAATATTGAAAAAGTGGAGTCCCATAGACAGCTTCTCAACGCCTATAGGAGCGATGGTTTCTATAAACCGGAGGTTTTAAGGTACCTGAAACGGCGCACCGGAAACGCGTAATAATTTGACGTGGAGCAGTGTTCCAGTAATCAAAATTACCGTTTTATTTGGAACAGTAACCGGTATACGTTTATTTGGAACGCCGATCCACATAATTTAGTTGCAAAAATATCTTGTGCACTGCTACACTTACTTTTTTAGGGAATGTGGAACACGGTTCCAAATGTATAACTGGAACTCCTTGCAAAAAACTCCAGTTACTAGTTAGGTCTTATGTGCATCCAGATTAAGAGTCCTTTGAGTCCGATGGGGCCTCCTTTTAGGAGCGGCCAGCCTGGTTGCAGTATCATCTGGCTGTCTTATGCGCCTTCCCCGGGAGAGTGAGTGTGCCGGTGTCCAAATCATTGGACTTCATTATCTTGCTTTATATCAGAACGCGGTGCCCAAAGTACATAGGGTGCCGCGATAGTCTCTAATGCGGCTCTTATATGGAATCATGACATTGGCCAGGGAGACGTAAAGATGAGCGCGATGGCCACTCGTTCAACCGTATGTATGCAGGGTGCGAAAAATTGCATTATCTTGTTGAACAGTGATTAAGTAAAGCTTTTTATATATCCACTGTTTATAGCACCTCATACACCTCCCTCGCATGCGGAATACGGCTGCAGTCAGCAGAGTTCTGAAAAATACTAAGATATGCATAAGAGCCAGAGGGCTTTGACATTGTTTTGTTTTAAATCAAAGAATATAAATGCACGCTCTCAGTTGCTTATGTTGTTCTGAATTTTTCTATCTTGCTACAGGTAAACGTTCCTCAAATATACGTGACATTTAGCCAACGTCCGAGAAAAAGTATGCTAAAATTCATAATCCAAGCGTACATGCTCATGTGGAAAACAATTCCGACGTTAGTTTTAGGGAGCTCTATAAACTTCATGTTTGGCTAGACAACAATAAAACACACCAAACCGAAAACTCTTCAACAATAAAACTCAGCATTCGCTGTGATTATTGCATGTCCTTGGTAAAACCTTTCCCACATTAAATTTGAACAAGAAAGTAAATTGTCACAAAGAAGGGGAAATTTAACAAATTGCAATTGGCTGAAGACGCGAGCTTACATAGTTTCTTAACTAGTATTGCAAAGCGAAAACATCGGCTAGTTAATGCGGCTTTAATGTGCTTAAAGCATCCAACTTGGAGAGAAGAGCGCCATTTTTATGGTTGTTGTGCGACACCTTTGCATTAGCTATGTTACTTAATCAATACAATCTTTTTTAGTTATGTACTACACAGCTCACTGGCACGAATATGTTATGATTCAGAACACTTTGAAGTGCTAATTCTCATTCTATACTGCCTTTTAAATTTATGAAAAGCGCAAAATTTTTACTTAATTTAAAGAAGCAACACAAGTTCTATTTAAAGTAATTACAGTACAGAATATGGCGGATAAAAATACAATTAGAATATTTTTGGACGTAGGAGAAGCTTTGATTCTATCAATAATGAAATGTTGCTAAGTTAGAAAATAGAAAATACGTGAAGTGGCAGCTGACCTAGCGAGTTATATGAGCAATACAGGGCAGTTCATTGAGGAGTGGTAATTCTCATTCTATACTGCCTTTTAAATTTATGAAAAGCGCAAAATTTTTACTAAATTTAAAGAAGCGACACAAGTTCTATTTAAAGTCATTACAGTACAGAATATGGCAGATAAAAATACAATTAGAATATTTTGGGACGTAGGAGAAGCTTTGATTGCTATCAATATGAAATTGTTGCTAAGTTAGAAAGGAGAAAATACGTGGAGTGGCAGCTGACCTAACGAGTTATATGATCAATACAGGGGCAGTTCATTGAGCTTAATGGTGATTCATCGTACGCATTACATTCAGAATAAAACTTTATACAGTAGGCAAATTAAACGACTGTCATTCGTTTGTGTGTAAATGATATTCGAAACATACCATGTATACCACAGAGAGCTATGTAGACTGACCACATCGACAGATCTTGCATTTTCCACCATCGCCTGGGGGAATTCCGTATGAAGTAAATATTTATTTAGACAGGTTGTCTCACTGGTTGCGCGAAAACAATTTCTGGTAAAGGCAGGGAAGAATGCCTATAATATACACTTCGCTCCAAATTATTAGTATGGGGCACCATGAGTAAATGTAATTACAGTAACCTAATTGTACTTAATTCGATTTTGTGCCTCATTGTAATTTGTGCTCAATACCTAATTCCCTTACTCTGTAATTGTAAGTTTAACATTGGGAGTACAACAAACAAAGAGCACTCCGCAAGTTTCTAATGAATGCGGGAATTATGCCAATAAAGAGTCAATACATTATTTCTTCTCGCCGGGATTTCATTGATAACATTATTCGCGTAATGAATAACCTTGTCTCCGAGTTCGAAGTCCACTAACACAGCTCATCTATGTGAGCTGTATTTG
Source organism: Haemaphysalis longicornis (assembly GCA_013339765.2). Taxonomy (NCBI): domain Eukaryota; kingdom Metazoa; phylum Arthropoda; class Arachnida; order Ixodida; family Ixodidae; genus Haemaphysalis; species Haemaphysalis longicornis. The sequence continues at coordinate 155,299,229 of CM023454.1, forward strand.
GGGGTTAGACAAGCAATTTCATGTTGCTGTAAAAGCTCCGGGTTCGGCCTTCGATAGCTCATTTCTGCGTCTTTTAGAGGCAGTAGTCTGTCTTAGGCTACCGGAACACGGAAGGTTTAGTCCGCCTGCATCTCTGTCTGTCCCGATTCAACCATCCGGACAAAGGTACGCCGAATAAAATTTTTCTGGAGAAAGTACATATAATATATTATGCACCATCCAAAACTGGCAGAACCATGCGTAAGTCATGTTTGTTCACTTATGCAGAGTCAAAGGACTAATGCGGGTTTAAGCCAAGATAATGCAGTATATTCCGGAGCAACGTTGTTTTATTGAGGAGTACACGTTCAGGCATTACGGAACCAGGGGGTAGATGAGCATTATGTAAGAATACTAGAGGATATCTACAATGGGTCTACAGCTACGATCATCCTCCATAGGGAGAGCAGTAAAATACCTATAAGGAAGGGCGTCAGAAAAGGAGCCACAATCTCTCCAATGCTATTCACAGCATGTTTACAAGAAGTATTCAGAACGTTGGATTGGGAACAGGTGGGAGTAAGGGTTAAAGGGGTCCTGAAATACCTTCCGCCGATGCATGGATGTACATGTAACCAAATAAGACAATGTATTAGCAATCTCCTCCCGCAAGAATTTTCTTAAAGCGATGAGTATTAGCTGAGAAATCGTAAATCAAAAACCGCGCATTATCGTCGCGCCGCGTTTCCTCCTCTTTTCAACTGTTGACGGCGCGCGAGCACTCCCTCCCATGATGCTGCGCTAGTCAGCGGTGACGTACTTCCGCATTACGCTCCTCCGACTGCCGTCTGCTACGGGCAAGTTTTGTTGACACCATGAATTCCGCACTCCGCTCAAGGATGGATAAGCGAACGAAAAATCTGGCCGCATGTGCACATGTGCGGTGGCCTGGCCTTGCCCTTTCGCGGTGTGCGTTGCTGCAGTGCAGCACCGTGAACTTTTAATCGGCGGCGAACTCGCAGCCGCTCGGGGTGGATCGTGCGCTCGGTCCCTTTCATGCACCCGCGCACTGTTTATCCAAAAAGCGCCGTATCAGATGTGGCCCCGCTGGTGCCGGGTCTTATTTTGCGGTGGTGGTAATTCCTGCCGGCGCCATGTGAAAAAGACATTTTAAACCGTTACAGAACCCGTGCGCAAAACGCTTCAATCATGTGACCAGTTCAGCTTGGGGCGACGCGTGGTGGAGAGCGGCAACGTTGGCAAAACATGCTCCGGCGCGGCTCTGAGCTTTCTAGCGCTGGAGCGAGCGCCTTTCTTTGACGATCTCAACAATCGGTTGCCTTGGCAACAAGGCACAAACCGGCCAGAGGTCAGTTACGCTTGCGTGATCCCGGTTCAGCTCGGGGCCCCACCTCGCGACATGTGGGCATTGCAGTCGTACCACTCACTCTCCATTAGGAAGTGTGAGATGCGTTTGGCATTACAGGAGGCGATGTGTGTGTGTTGTGGACGCCTTTGTTTCGCGATGAAATGCGACGTTGTGCTTCTGCGGGTGGATAGTGCTTCCCATGGTCTGGATTATCTTTCTCGAGCGACGTACGACTCAACCTCGCATGGGGTATGTGCAGTGTGCGTGGCTAAAGCCATCTCGGCTTGCGCGCCAGAGTTAAGTGACTTGCTGTTCGTCCCCGCAAACCGCGCGCGAGGTGAGTGCCGAATTTACGACGGGCAGGAGGAGGCAACCCATCGTCTGTCAATCGCGGTTCAGACTTGCAACGCATGTTGTGACGTTGTGTTCGTTCGAAACGCATCTCTGGATTGTTTTGAAGTGGACAAAAATGTATCCGTCAAACCCGGGCATTCGGCTCAGGAGGTGTTCTCTGCGATTGCACGAAAGAAGTGCCACGGGGCTTCAACGCTTTCTTTATGGAACGTACTCCGGTAAGAGAGAATATCCATGTCGTGTTATGGCCGTGTTGCATTCAATACGAACGGTTAAGCGTTTGTTTACACTTGTTTCGTTTGTCGTAAAATGTCCAAGCACTCCGGCACTACGCTGGCAGATCAGCCGGCGAGTCGACGCTGAGCAGACGACTCATCTCTTTGCCGGAAGTGCGTGAAAAAGCCGCCCAATAGCAGGATGTCTAGCTCATGACGAACATCGGGGAATCGATGATGTAGACATGTGAAGATGGCGGCGTCCAAAAACATGAAGGAAAGGGTGAGAAAAAAGCGACAAACTTTGCAACAAAGGTGTGAGCTTTCCGCTGCTCGTAAAAGAGTAATACCTTGGCCCAGATGACCTTGACGACCCAATCTAACGATTGCGCTACTTCATTTAGTGTGCTCAAAATGCCTTTCAGGGCCCCTTTAATGGAGAATACCTCAGTAACCTCAGATTTGCTGATGGACGTTGCCTTGCTAAGTAACTCGGGGACGAATGGCGAAGCATGCTTTCCGCACTGGGCGAACAGAGTAGAACCGTGGGACTGAAAATTAATATGCAGAAAACTAAAGTAATGATCAATAACCTCGGGGCAGCACAGCGGTTTGACTAGGTGGCGAGGCAGTGGAAGCGGTAAGCGAATATATCTACTTAGGCCAAGTTGTGACCCAGATCCAAACCATGAGGCAGAGATAATTAGAAGGATCAGAATGGGGTGGGGTGCATATGCAGACATTCTCAGATCATGAATAGCAGCCACCATTGTCGCTGAAGAGAAAGTGTATGACAGCTGCATCTTACCGGTACTCACTACGGGCAGAAACTTGGAGGCTCACTAAGAGGGTTCAACTTAAATTGAGAACGACTCAGCGGGCAATGGAGCGGAACTGATAGGTGTACCATTAACGGACAGGAAGAGAGCGGAGTGGGTCAGGGAGCAAACTGGTGTTAGACATATTAGTAGAAAATTAAGAAGAAGAAATGGACGTCGGCAGGAACATGTAATGCCGAAGGCAAGATAAACCGCTGGTCATTAAGGGTAACAGCGTGGATCCCTAGAGAAGGCAAGCGTTGCAGGTGGCGGCAGAAAGTTAGATGGCAGATGAGATCAAGAAGCGTGCGGGATAAATTGGTCACAGTTGGCACAGGACCGAGGTAATTGGAGAATAAATGGGAGAGGGCCTTTGCCTGCAGTGGGCGTAGATAGGCTGGTGATGATGATTGATGATGACACGTTCGATTGGTTTACTTCCACAAATGAAAAAAAAAAAACACGTTCTGGGCCGCCGCAGCACAGCGTGGCAGGTACGTAAAACATTTATTTGAGCCGCCGAAGTGTGGGTGGTTCCCTAGAGTGGGAATTCATGGGATGAGCAGAAGGCCTTCGCTCTGGATGCCAGGAGTTGCTGGACGTCCAGATGAGCGCTGGTAACCAGGTTCTCCCGAAGCTCAGGGGTGGGAAGAGGGGATCGGAGAGGAGCGAGAAGTGCCCCAATAAGATGCCCACCCTCCGCCCACAGTTTGAGTCAGACAGGCAAAAACGTTTCCGAGTCCACAAAAACGGAAACCGGTTGCGCGCTCACTCAGCAGTTGCGCACGAGCAGAGCATCCGCGAAAAACATGAATGGAATTTACAAAATGGGGCACGAGAGCGTAGGGTAAGAGCCACAGGAGCGGGAGGGGTTGAGAGAACGTTTCACGCTCAAAGCGCGGCAGTAGGCTATCGTCTTGTGACGACATTTCCAACCGGACAAGCAAATACACACCATTGTTTTTCTTTTGTTCGTGACAGTAAGTGGCGTCCGTAGCTTGAAACTCTGGTATTCCTCCTTTTTTAAGCGCCAGATGCTGGTTAACCGACCACAGCAGCGCACATATTAGCCTGATGCATGTTAATATTGCTGTCTGATTTCGCGTTACTTCATCCCCGTCCTGGATACCATGTAAATGCCTCGTTTGTTTAAGCTACCTTTCCATCGCCTCAATCTCTCTCTCTCGTTAACGCGACTTCGCTGCATGTGCAACAATGTACCGGTCGGCCGACCGAACAAACAAATAACCTGTCCTCCTAGAGGCTGTGTAAGCGGGTAGCCGGTGTGACAGGTGCTTGGCAACGCATTATATGACTTTTTTATTGCAGTCATGCAATTGCCATATTCGTGGAAACGGAAATTGCCTAAAGCAAAAAGGAACAACTAAAGAGTTGGAGTGAGATAATAACACGCAGCTCTCAACACAAGACGAAAGAAAACTTTCAGATCGAAAAACATAGCAGAAACGACACAATTTGCGCGTGAAAATGAATCATTCTACTCATTCTTGGTTGGCTCCGTCCATTTGATGCAGCTGAGAAGCTCTTACCATGCTTTGAAGAGCTTATTTTTATTGGCTGAATATTCAATGCCAACAGTCGTAATTTATCTTCGTCACGCGAAACCGTGCTCACGACAGCGGGCGGAGTAGACTCGGGTGACGCAGTGACGTGCCAAAGAAACTGTTGGGGTCTCTTGCGAAAGTTAGGCTATGCAGAGCTTAGGCTGCCATATAAGTGTTCGGTTCACAGTCCCGTGAACATAAGGAAGGAATATTGCTACATTTAGGCGATGCTCGATTATAACGGGAGGAAAACACAACCGACGAGTTCTTCGAAAAGTCTTTTATCGGCGCACTGTTCTGGCAAAAAGATACTCAAAGGCTCCGAGTTACTTTAACGCTGCAACCCTTTCGTCTATATAAATAAGCTGTCGTCCCGATGAGAAAAGCGGCATCACTTTATATACTTGCGGCGTTTTCACTCATAAACTTCTCAGCCACAAGTTCATCAAATGTCCTTCAGTGTGTGCTCAATGGCTGGTCGTTCCTGCGCCTTGTCAGCATCATCGGAGGGAGTCTCCAACTCCACATCGTGGCTTCGAGTACGTGTCTTGAAGAGAGCCCAGGTGCGATTAAGCGTTTTCTCTCCCGTGCGTCCATCCCACCGAGGGCTGCCTTCACCGAGCTCTCTGCGGTAAAGGGTAACCCTAATAAACTGCGAAGGGATCGGCTGGTTAAAAGGGCCATATTCTCATGAGGTGTGCATGCGGGGAGTTGTTCTGCTGCTGTGCCGCCGGCCGCCGTGGACACGTAATCTGCGAAGCCCGCCCAAGTGCCTCCCATATCTGATGGTGGACGCAGAAATGGATAGCGATGCGGGACGCTGAACCTATGACGCAGTTCTTCGAGAATATTCTGAAGAGGTGAACTTTTTCTAGGTCGTTTGCTTGGAAGGTCAGCAGTTGCTCTTGCGCAATCAAGATTCGGTACGCTTTCCACTTTCTTTACCAGACGAGGTTTTGAGTTTTTGCCGAGCGAAAATGCTCAGAAGCCATTGGAGCCACTGCGCTCTCGATGAACTGTGTCTACGACTCCACGTGCCTCCAGCCTGGGTTTACGGTATTGGTCGAACTTCTGCATTCCAAAAATGCTACAGTTGAAATTTATCGCGATCCCTATTTCGCCCTCAGTTTCGCGAAGCTGAATACATTTTTTTATTTATTTACAAATACTGCAGGCCCTATTCGGGCCCAAGCAGGAGTGGGTACATACATAGTACACATACATTAATTGCAACTACCGCTAACATATAATTGATTAGAAAAAAAAGTGCTTCGCAATTCGGAACACGGCAGTAATACGGCAGTAATAAAATGTGCACACACGTCAATGCAACACAATACACAAGAGTAATATAACAGTAATAACATGTACACACAGCGATGGAATACACAAAGAAATTACGTACTACACATAAAATGAAAAACGAATGCAGGAAGCAGCTGCCTTCATTGCAGCAAAAATAAAAAAAAATTTATTGGTCAAAGGAAAGGTTGTTTGCAAGCTGAATGAACGATTCTGTTGTATTAGCGTTAACTACTTCTTCGGGTAATTTATTCCATAGTGAAATTGCATGTGGAAAAAGAGAATATTGATGTACGTTAATATTACTAAATGGTTGCCTAACTGTTTTGCTGTGGTCTCTCTAAGGTCTCTCTAAGGTCTCTCGTACCTTGCTCAATAATTTACAACCCAGCCCAAGAACTTCAGCATATCGACATCGCCAGAACGTTGCATCCGCTCCTTACCGTTGTCCGGTATATGAAAAATGTCCAATTGAAGTTCTCTGTAACAAAGCCCAGTCGAGTCCCCAGATGTGCAGTATGTGCAGTTCTCGTTCTCCCCTTTGAATGGCCAGTATGGATAACAATGGCGTCTACTTACGTTTTCTTCCAGGTGCTTTTTTGTGCGCCGATTTTCTTCGGTTCTGCAAGGAGCGGCATTGCATCCGGGCTAGTTTCCACTCCAGCAAAGCGCAGCAGTCACGTTCAGGGGACGGGACCAGTCATTTCGGAGAGCAAGTTTTCGGATGTGGCTCATATCCTCTCCGTTGTCGTTTCAAGCGCCTTCAAGGGACGCCTGACGTGCTCGCTGAAAAATATTCCCCTATCGGAAACGCTGCAGAAAGTTGACGTCGAAAGCGGTGCCTAAAAGGGGCACAGCGGAGCCGTCGTAGAATGCACGGGTGACTCCGGGGTCGTTCCGAGGAATTCGATAGCGACATTGCCCGCTGGAGACAATTCTGGGATTTCCTTTGTGTACGAGGTAACGTCGAAGTCGGCCACAAAAATGCTTATAATGGCCAACAGTTTTCCTCAGCAATTACTCTACGCCGTTAAGCAGCATTTGGACGAATTCGGTTTCACTTGGGTAGACGGAGAAGGCTACGCGGTACCGCTCGTTCGTTGGGCCTCCCCGTACAAGCACGTCTTGTCGGACCTCTGAAAAGAGGCGTGGAGGCTGACCTATTTCAAAAAGCGCACGACTTTGACGACTTAAAGACCATGTACCAGCGTGCACTCATGCTTATCAGAGGTTCGTCTTCATACAATGGAAGGAACGCGTATCCTTAGCGACCTGGAGCCATCCTTCTTCACTTTGGTGTAGGCATGGCATCTTCGTTCGTCGCTTTACTTGTGGAGTTGGTGTCCTACCATTGCCGTTACTTTTTAGCGCCAACCAAGTCCGATGCATCCTTGTAAGAGATAGAAAATAGACATAGTCAGCCGCTATTGCTTCACCGCTTCTTTTATTACCCCACCAGAATCCAGGTCGTTCTCTGCGGAATTCTCTTCTGGTGGCGGGGTAAGAAACTCCGTTAAAGGACATTACAAAGCCTTGCAAAATCAAGGTGCTTAAATTCAATTAGGGCGGTTTTTACGAGGACTCTTCGCTACTGTCCTTCGTCGTTATAATTGGCAACGGTCTGAGCTAGCTTGGAGTACTCACGTGTCCTGCTAGTACGAATCTCTCCCCCGTTGCGGTGACTCTAATTCCAATAACTACACATATGTGCACCTATCGGAGGACACTCAAAATACTGTTGGAGTGCTTTCACGCTGCAAGGTCTCGCAATAGTGCTGCTCTGCGTTACAAATTTGATTTCGTGACTAATATACTTCCTGAGCCTAACAAGTGCAAATAACTGCAGCTGGTGCGTTACGTTTTCGCGGGACACCTTCACTACTATACTGGCTACCGTGAGGAGCAAAACCACAGACCCCGGGCTACGAAAGTGAAGCAGTGTCCAAGGTGTACGATAAGTCTACAAGTTAAAGTAGAACCCGTGTCGGTTGAGGTCACAGATTTCGTCAACCTGCTTGCGAAAGACTCCTTGTCTGTCCACACGAACGGCCGTTAACTAGCTAAGCATCAGGATAAGTTTTACTGGAATAAGATGTCCTTCGGAAAACTAAGTCGGTAACTCTGCCTGTTACCAGTGACGACGAGATGCCCCTGTTAAACGTTTCGCTAAAAAATTAGCCTAGGGCCACTGACGTGACGTCCCGAATGGTGATGTCAAGGGCGAAGCTGCCCGGCGTTCTTTCATCGCAAGGAATAGAACTCAAAGATAGCAGATGGATTCCCGTTCGCACATGCTCACGTGACCTTTTTGGTTGACGCTCCCGAAGGGCGGCCGCTTCCGGTGAGTGCGCGACTTTGCCCATATTCCAAACATTTCTGAAATGACGGCCAAGCACACTCGCCTATATATGCACGCTCCCCTAACGATCTATTTGGGGCGGGCGCCGCTTGTGATTGGCGACTCTTTTCCTCCTTTCCTTGACTCGGCACACGTGCGCTCGGCGCCTGCTCCCCCTCTCCCCAAGTGGCACCTGTGCTTGAGGCTTGTTCTCCCGCTCGTTAGGCTATGAACTCTCCGCATCGCTGCGCTCGTGTTACCACGCCTCGTCCCATGAAAGCTCAGGCAAAAAACATCATCAGCTCTGCCGATAGCAACTGACGAAAGATGGCCATATGATGCGCGGCTTCCGCCGACAGCAGCGAAGGGAATACCTCTCAAGCTCGTATTCAAAAACAGGGAGATTTATATGTCACAAGGCAAGGCAGAATACATATACAAATGCCTCAAGCTGTTCGATAGGCGACTGTAGTTGTACAAACACAAGCGAGGGGAAGGTTAAACAAACATTTCAAACTAGTAAAGTTCACAAAAGAGATGCAATTCGACGAATATTCAAGACACTAAAGTCTTGTAATAGTCACCGACCAGGCCAGTGGTGCACCGCTTTTCCCGGGGGCTAGAGCAGCCAAAATCGAAATAGTGCTTCTTTGTACCCATAACGTTATAATGAAATTGTTTCCGTAATTGCTCCTGTTTTGTTCCATAAGTAAAGTTTCATTCCAGATCAGCTCCTCAACGAAGAAAATAATTGTTCAAAAGGGTTCATAACGGTTACCGTTTTCCGCAAAAAAAATTGACAACTATAAAATTATCGTGCAATGGCAAAGTGGGTTTTTTTTTAATTTTGATAATAATTTACGTACTGCCCTGCTTTGCTGCGCCCATGATTTTGGGCCGGGATTTCATTATTCGCGAGGGTCTACTGCTTGACTTGGCGGGAGGTGGTTACAGATTGGGCAATGACGCAGAATTGATAACTTTAGTAGCGTCAACCGCATATCTGTACCGTGCCAAGGTCAGCCGCAGTCGCAACGAAATCCGTGTTGCCTGAGCGAATCAGGCAGTTGCTTGAGGAGTGTCCTTGCAGTGACTATGAGAGGGAGCAGCTCGCCTATGTGCTGGAGCCGTTTGCTGAAATGTTCATGGAGGGCCCTTGGCGGACAACCGTCCTACAACATCGCATTGACACGGGAGACGCCCCTCCTTGGAGCTGCAATCCACGGCCGCTCAGCATCCAGAAGAAGGCGAAACTGGATGTCGCCCTTGACGAGAGGCTGAACACGGGGGTTGTGCGGCCGTCGCAGAGCGCCGATGCATCTCCAGTCGTGGTTGGCGCCAAAAAAAAAAAAAAAAAAGACGGCAGTGTGCGTCTTTGCGTGGACTCGTCTCGACGACGTAACTGTAAGAGAGGCATATCCTTTTTTTGCCGTAGAATCCATCATTTCCTCGCTTGGTGGTGCCCGCGTGTTTACCACTCAAGATTGCTCACGCGGCTTTTTGCAAATTTAAACGCACTCTGATGATATTCCTAAAACAACTTTCACATGCTACAGGGGTCATTTTAGAGTTCGTGCGCATGCCGCTTGGGCTGAAGAACTCCCCGAGTTCGTTTCAAAGATTGATCGACATCGTCCTTGACGATGTGCGTTATAAATACGCAATGGCCTAATGGATGACGTCGTCGTCTTTTCGCGCACCTTTGAGGAACATCTCGTGCATCTCAGAGACGTGCTCGACCGCATGAAACGCGCCGGCCTCACCATCAATCCCAGAAAGGTTCAACTCGCGTCAAGCAAGGTTGACTTGCTCGGTTTTGTCGTGGACAACGGAAAGCTTCGTCCTAACGATGCCAAACTGAAAGCAATTACAGAGTATCCGTGCCCGCGTGACGTTAAGAGCTTGCAGCGCTTCTTGGGCATGATAGCCTTTTACCGCAGCTCCATCCCTCATTGTGCGGAGCTGTCACGTCCGCTAAACCAGCTACTACGGAAAGGCGTGAAATGGCAATGCGAGGAGGCTGAACAGCAAGCTTTTGAAGCACTGTCTCGCGCAATCGCGGCAACAGCGGCGTTAAGGATACGGGACCTTAACAAACAATTTGTCTTGCAGACCAATACTAGCGACTATGGACTGGGCGCAGTGCTGATCCAGGAGTTTGAGGGCGTTCTCCGGCCGGTCGCATTTGCTAGCCATACGCTCACTCCGGCTGAGCGCAATTACACGGTCATAGAACGTGAGTGTCTAGCAATTGTGTTTGCACTAAAGAAATTTGACATGTATCTTGACGGTGCCTCTTTCACCATTCAGACCACGGAGCAAGATTCAGACATACCACATGGCATTAACGTGGCTGCAGCGTTTGCAGAACCCTGCTGGTCGTCTTGCGCGCTGGGTGCTTGCGCTTCAGCGCTACGATTTTACTATCCAGCACAGGAAGGGTTCGCAGAACCAAGTCGCTGACGCGCTATCGCGCGCGCCCCTGCCGCCATCTTCGGACGCGGAAGCGCCGGCGCTGGTGGCTGCAGAGGATGCTGACGCACGCTGGGGTACGCTGGTGAGCCGGGCAGATCTTCTCGCGGCGCAACGTGCCGACGGACTCTGCCGCAAGATCACTGAGGACGTCGGGGCACAGGGCGCTGCTATCACCACCAACAGCGTTGAGTTTGATACATATGTTTTGGCGGAAGACAGTCTCCTGCTACGGTATATCCCGCAGGACGATGACGAAGCTAATTCCCCATTCCGCGCTGTTGTACCGCGCAAGCTTCGGAGGGATTTCATCCGTTACTTTCATGATTAAGCACTGGCTGGTCACAGCTCTGGCAGCAAAACTTATGAGAAGTTATGTCGGACTGTCACGTGGCCGGGAATAAGGCAGGATGTGCTGCGGTACGCCAGGAGCTGTCACGTGTGTCAGACAGCGAAACCCCGAGTCGGTTGCCTGCCCGGATTGATGCAGTCTGTTGAGAGTAAGAGCCCCTGGCAAATCGTTGCTTCCGATATCATGGGCCCTTACCCCCGCAGCTTGCGTGGTAATTGTCATTTGTTTGTGGTGACGGACCATTTCACGAAGTGGGTAGAGCTGTTCCCGCTACGTACCGTCGATACACCGAATGTATGGAGGTGCCTAATGGAAGTGTTTTCGCGCTTTGGGTTCGCCGCACAGCTCAACGGATAATGCTACGTATTCAACGAGCAAATTGTTTGAGGACAACTGCCGAGCTGTAGGCACGAAACACAAACGTACGACCACCTATCACCTTCAGGCAAACATAACTGAGCATGTGAATCGCAACATCAAGGCGATGCTAATTGCTCATACGGAGCAACACAAGGATTGGGATGCTAAGCTGCCTGAGATTGCATGTGCCACTCGCACCACGGTGAATTGTTCAACCGGGTTTACGCCGGATTATTTGAATTACGGTCGGGAGATGCCATTTCCTCTCGACAGGACACTTCGAGAAACCGACGCGGGTTCTGGTCTGTCACCTCATGCTGTGGCCATCACGCGATACAGGAGCAGCTTGACGTTGCTCGTTTCCAGCAGGCGGAGCAGTACAACTGGGGTCGTCCAGATGTTCTGCTTGCGGTTGGCGACATGGTTCTCCGGCGCACTCACCCGCTGAGCGACGGTTCAGGCAAGTTTGCCGCGTCGCTAGCCCCTAAATGGGAGGGCCCTTTTACCGTAAGCGAGAAGCTGTCTTCCATAACGTATCTTTTACGCCACAGCAGTACAGGTGAACATGCAGGCCCGGTTAATATAGCAGACCTTACACAGTACCACGTGGACTGATCTGCTTTTGGCCGCAACGCCTCTTGTCTCTCAATGGCGTCTGCGCACCCGTCATGTTAACTTTCTATGGGATGTTTCTAGAGTATCCTTTTTAGGCATTTTTTTGTTTCGGATTACCTTTTCTTGGCCCTGAATTTGATGCTTGATCAGTCCCACGTGATGCGCTTCTTTATTTTTTCATTTTTTTCCCCAGATAGAATTGTGTTCGTTCAAGGGCGTTAATTTTTGCTTCTTTCACGTCCAGAATCCATTTTGGCATTCGCTAAGGCTGCGCCCGCATTCACCGCCACACCGTTTGGAGGATTTTCACCACTGCCACATCAACATGCTCGTTGGCATGTCCTGGTGGCATCCTGAGCTCCTGTCTCCCTGGTCTTGGGGCCACCTTGGTTCCACGGCACTTGCTCCGGGCCGTTCCTGCTCTCTCCTCTACACTGTGTTGCCTTGGCGTGTGTGCTGGGGGCCTTGAACCGGACTTTTCGGTGGTACTCTTGGTTCCACTCCGGCGCTGCGTCCCTGTGGCCGGGAGGCCCTATCTCCTCCCTCTGGTGCTGTTGAACAGACCGTCATCGGTTGGTGGGATTCCTCCAGTGGCGCCAGCGATCCAGTGGCGTCCATGGCCGTTCCTGGGTTGATCTGATCCTGTGGCTGCTGTCCCTGAGGATGTACCGAGTTTCAAGCTTGCTGTTGACAGCTGTTTCGTGGACTGTGACGTCATCTTGGGGCTCTGATGCCGATGCCTTCGAATTACTCTTTGTCTATTCTTGGTTGGCTCGAGGACTGTGCATTGGCCTTTTCTTGGGAGGGGGGAGAGTGTGGCAATCCCGCAATAGTGGCGGTGGACAACCTCACGGGATGGACATGTGGGGTGACACGAGCTAGGATAGAACATGGCGGACTCGGCGGGGCGAGGTGTGCGCATCCGGATCGGCTGAGCAGTGGACCTTGGCGGAGCGGGACTCCAAGTAAAGGTGTGATTGAGGGGGCTCAGTGTCTTCCTGGGGAACCGCGGAGGTCCAGGCTAAGATGTGCTTGAGCGTGTCAAAAGAATTGTGGTACCGCCTTGGGTCAGACATTTTTCTTTAAACTTCACGCTGGTGTGCTACCCGTAAAGACGTGGCAGAAGAACAAGGATTTGTACTTTCAGGAAGCGTTCAGTGTTATCCGTGCAAGAAACCCGAGTCGATCGAACATGTGTTTTTAGAGTGTTGGGACGGGGCATTTTTCTGGGACGTGCTTCAACACACATTAAACAAAGATTTCCCTCTATACGCACACATAATACGGTTTTTGCCCGTTAAAGTTAGGACTGTGTACCGTACGACCTCGTCATGGTTCTGGCCCTGCAGGGCATTTTGAGGTGGCGTACGGCCATACGCCATCGTGATGTTGATTCCAAATGCTCTAAGGAGTATTTTTCTGAGCTCATTCGGTTGATTATTGAAGTATGGCGGGCTCAGCCTGAGCCTCCAGAATGGGTGCCTGTGATGGAAACATTGACAAGCATGAAACAATTTTAGCTGGATTTCTGCTAACAAAGTGTCGGCTGGTAGTTTTATCAAAGTAGTGTTGCGTTGTTGTAATGTCAAAGTAAGGCAATGAAGAAAAAAATGGCAGCATCTCCACTCCGTGGATGATGGCGAGGTTGCGGAGTACGGGGACTCGAAATGACACCCAAATTGCGCCCCGAGTGACATCCTTCATCCGAGTTGAGTCGCTTTGCTTCCACTTGCCGCGCCTGCGTATGCGGGGAAGGTCGTTGTCTTCGTAGACGTTGAGCACCCGTTTCCCTCCATGGCGGGACCAGGGTTTTGATTTCCGGAACCCGCTTATATACGCGGTTCACCGTGGCGCCATCTCATGTTCACGCGTAGCGCCATCTAGCATAGTTCGATGCAGTCACTGTTTATTACAACTTGATCACAACCTACCTACACCGGTGTTTTTGCGCGTTTTCTTGTTGCTAGGTTATGTTTGTGCCTGTTTTCGAGTGTTTAGGAGTGTTCTTGTACCCTTTTAGGTAGTTTCCACACAGATTTTCGCTTGATGGTGGTGTGCGTGCGGATAGACGCGGACGGACATCGGGAGGTCCTAATGTACTGCCGCACCGTTACAGGCGAGGGAATAAGCCGTTTGACTCTCTGGTACTAACTCACGGTCGTAGCCCAATAGTTAAGACGACTCACACTAACTCTGGCTGGTCTACCAGACACAGGCTCGAATCCTGCTGATGCCTGTGAGATTTTTTGCGATTGTAAACGCTATGCGCACGGACGCGGACGGACATTGTGAGGTCCTAAGGTGCTCCGCACCTAACACGGTGGTAGCCCAATGGGTAAGACGACTGACACTAACTCTGGCTGGTCTATCCAGACACAGGCGCGAATACTGCCGGTGCCTGTGTGATTTTCGGCTAGATCCCGTAATAATTGATCCACGCCAAAGTTATCGAATCATTGAAAGTGTCATCAAGTCCCGCCTCTGACCTTATTACTGTTAAATTTCTTTAAATCACTGTTTTGTAATCATCGAAGGTACTGACTAGTATTTCTCAGCAGTTTCTCGACAGCGAATAGGCGGAAGGTCGGAATGGCTGTGCGCACCCAGAATCTCGAAAAAATGCTTCGCCTGCCAATGATCGGCTGATATTGATAGAAAGAATCCATGTAAATTACATCAACATAAGTTCTACCCACCTTAGTAACTTCTTTTTGAAACAAATAGTATTTTTTTCGCCACAGCGACATGATTTGAGAAAGACGTAGTCTTGCAAAACACGATTACTCTGCTTTACTCATGAATTATTGAGCGCGACTCATGCGCACATTGCCTTTTCCATAATTTTTCGTACTCTTTAGAACAGTTATTTCTTCCACCTCTTCAAACTAAGCGAACTTAAGATAGGCCGTAACAATTTTTACAGAAGTGGCAATTCTTAACTGCTTGCAGTACATAACATGTAAAGGCCACTATTGCTCTCCCAGTGATGTTCAGTCTAGCATACCGCAAGGCTCGGTATTATGCCCCCTTCTACGTCTGATTTATACAACGGTATACCTGACTTTGTTTTGTCTGGCATTAACCTGTTTGATGATAACTAATTTATTACGGCAAATTATTTCACCATCACGACACGAACACGCTCCAGTATGGTGTTGATGCAGTGTCGGCGTGCTGTAGGAATTGGCACATCGAACTAAGCAGTACTAAGCGTTAAGCAATGCGTGCCGATGGGTATCATCGTTTCCCATCCCTTATAATATAAAAAATGTACCCCTAGATGCCACAACGTCCTTAACTCTACTTAGGTGCACGTCCACATACCTTGTCGCTTTCATAGTCTCTGCTTATTGAACAAATAATTAAAAACCTAACCGCGTGCTTGGGTACCTTCGTCGTAAATATTCATCCGCTGCAATTTCACTGACGACACTTTTGCACAAAACATTGGTCAGGGCTAAATTGGAATATGCTGCATCACTATGCGGTCCGGGTATTGAAATGGTAGTTAAATCTCTCGAATTTGAGTAAAACATCGCTCCACAATTTATTACAAACAATTGCAGTCGAGCATTGAGTGTAACATTTAAAAAACATTGCACTAGCCTCTGTTCATTTATTGTTGCGCCTTTCTTCGTCCTTGTTTATGTCATAGAATATACTATCAAAATCTCTATTTGTGTTCATTCTTGATTTTTACGCTTTCATATGCGACTTCCCACATTGATTACCGACATATACTTGCAATGATTTCCTGTCAAACAAAATCGCTTCAGTTTTTTTTCTTCCTCGCGCAGCTTCCCGAACTAGTCTTCCCATAGAACATCATAACCAGTTTCGCACTTTTTCGCTAATACTATTGTCTCAGGAAACACATATATCTCTTAGTCACTACAATTTTGCTTTGTTGTTTGTTCTTTTTTGTAACGAACTCGTCTCTGTAACGCGTTTTGCCTTGAGGGTAAAATATAAGTAATCAAAATGAAAAGGAAAGGCGAGTGAATGTTTTGCATGGTAGGCTTAAGCCAGGTCATTTCTCTTCAGCTGGCGGGAAAGCTGGTTTTATACAAGATTGTGTGCCGTATTTTCAATCTGCATAATCTGAAGATGAAAAAGACAGACATTTTATGCATTTCCTTTTAAATGTGAGCTATTGAAAAAAGTACTTTCCCACCCTCGGTGATCATGATTTCTAGTGGATTATAAACCTACTTGGAATTCGTGATGAAGTTATTGTTGTGGAGAAGAAGCGTACTAGGGTGGAGGGTAGGACGAAAATTTGTGGGCCGTATCTTTTAAATTTGGTAGTTGTTCTTAGTCAACTTAAACGCAAAAATCTGGTCTCACTGTTTGCCGATCTTTCTGCAGGCCCCTGGATTGAGCCGCACAGCCAAAAGTAAATAAATCCTTAAACGAGACATGACGAGACAGAACAGAGGCAAAACAGTTCCAAACGACTAAATCTGCAGGCAATGTTCACACTTTACAAAGTCATTGAGGAAGAAAAATATTAGGCAATTTTTAGAGACAACATCCATTGAGAGACAACATCAAGTGCTTTTCGCAGTGTTCTTTTCATCAACACATAAGTACCGTTTTCAGTGTTCTTTTAATTTAAAATACAAGACTGCTTGATTTATGTGATAGCAGAAAGCATGCCTTGAAAAGAATGTTTTGACCCAGAGGTACAAAAAGCGCTCGCGCAATAAAAAAACGCTCCATTGATTGATCGATTGATATTATTCCGTCGTCATTTGTTCTTTGTCTGCGGCTTCCTAGTCCTGATTTTGTTGGTTGTCTTTTATATGTGCTTGATTTCTTCGCTTTGCTTGAAATGTTAATGCGCTGCGGTTGAAGATAGACGCCCGAATAGAAAAGGCGATAGCGTAGCGTGGACGTGCTAGTGGTAGTCAAAATCGTCTAGATATCTGTTGCATAAGAATGACGGCATGCGCCGTCTAGAAATGGCATTACTATGCCGACCCAGAGGATAGGGCTGATAAAACGTCTCTATCTTGACAATTATCAGCGTACGCCTATCAAATTATCGGTGCCTCAATAAAATTTAGGCGTTGCTTTTTACACAGATACCACAGACGCGCTCTCATTTCGAATAGGAATCTGTGATGGATGCACAATTGCCGCCCTGTATATACTTGGAAACAAGGCTAGCGATGTGAGAAATTCCGATTGAAAGTCAAACCTCGGGCACAGCATCGATCGTTCCGGTGTCATAATGGGCAGTGTAGGGCGGAATAAATCGATAGGAAGTTGTGCTTGCAAGAAAGCGATGCCTTTTGTCCCAGGCACACTTCCTTGCTGATCGGTTTAAGTCGCTGAAGAAACGGTGCTTTTAGGCGTTTTTCAAGTATGGTGACACGTGTCCAAACACACTTTCGCATTCAGTTGAAGCACATCGTGCCGCCACTCCTGCGAACGTTCGAACGGCAAGTACTCGTTTCTGCAAAACTGAGATTTAGAGATCCTAATCATAAGCGAAAACACAAGACGTGGGAACAGTGAACACGCTATGGCGAGGAACATCATTTTATTCTTTATAAATTTCTTTCTGTCTTTCATTACCTACTGCTACCTATAACTGTGGTGTCACCTAAAAGGTGCGACAGTTGGTTCTTCACTTGGACGAAACGAGTGCCGTTGGAGCGAAGCAGCTGTCGACCAGTTGGAAGAAACAGACATGCTCTTGGTTGCGATCGGGAGAAGAGCAACGTGAACGAGACAGGTTGGAGCAGAAAGAAGTTTTTGTACTTTAAAAAACAAAACAAAATTATTAATTAGGTTGTTCTTCTATGAAAATGATAATTCGGACTAGAATGTACGGATGTATATAGTGCGTAAATGACTAACACTAGTCGCACCCTTTTTATTTGAAATAGGCCCTGAATGTGCAATGAGGTACTAGCGGAATATGGTTGATGAAGAAATATTTTATGAGGTACACATAACTGCCAAACTGCGTCTTGGGCAATTAATTTGATGCAATCAATTTTATTTTAGAGAAAGGGTACCTTTCAAAGGTTTCGTGCTGCATAAAAATAACAGAGAACACCATAACATGTCAAAGGAAGTTATCATTGTAGCTTTTTATATTCGGTGAAATGAGGCACACTGGTTTGAAGTTATTCTTTCTCGGCGAGACAAAATTTACGTGAGCCAGGGTTTGGTACGCATTCAGTGCAGTATACCTGCATTGAATGCAAACCGAAACTGGTAATAAGGTACACCAAACGTGATTGATAATTGAAATACTCCTTTTAGCAAGCGTTTGAGGTAGAGTTAGCAATCATTCTGCTGTTTTGTTTAGATTTTCGTTTGGGTACATAACAAATCAGCTTATTCGGGGGAAATTAATGACTCCATAAATTGATTACTCATTTATTAAATATACAATTGCACTAAGACATAATATTTACCATTCACCCCAGGGTTTATGTATTTTGTTTGCATTTTGAACTTTATAAGACTTTTTTTACCGAATAAATCTTTATACTAATTGATTGGTGACACACTCGCGTATAATTAGAAGATTTGTACCGATGTGGCCCGCGCCGACCTTTCCGCATTGCACGTTTTGGCAAATTCAGAAAGCGGAAACCCGCCGCCAGGGAGACCAGGCGCGACGGATGAATCCTCGCTCAAAATTTCTCAACGATTGTCGTGGATCTCTTAGATTGAAAATGAAGTGGTGCAGTTCGAATGTCCGAGGTCTGTGGCTATTTTACGGAGGTAAGAAAACTTGAGAGCAGTACAAACGCTTTCGCAAATAATGGAGTTTTGGCAACTATTGGATGAAAACTTGTTTGCATCTAAGATGGTTCGTAGTTATTAAGGCGTTCGAAGTTTTTGCAGGTTGTGTGCAAACGATAGTGGTCGTACGTGAGAAATCAAGCGTTTTAACAGCTAAGTTGTTTTTGCGCAAGGCTTTCATGGGACGAGGCGTGGTTACAGGGTCGACACAATGTGCAGAGGGCGTCGCCTAGCAGCAGAGAGCCCAAGCTCCAAGCACAGGTGCCGCGTAGTAGGGCAAGGGAAGCAAATGGCAGGAACTGCTCCAACATAGTCTATAAAGGGAGAGTGGGCGGTAAGTAGGGATGTGAGTGGTTGAAAAGACATGAAACGTTGCAAATGTTTCTTTTTCCTTTTTTTAAGTAAGATAAAATTTGAAAATCAAATAGAGCTTCTTCAAGAAATTTATTTGTTCTACGCCGAATTTGAAGGAAGGAAAGCGCTTTCTCAAATAAATTCCTTGCCGTGAAATCGTGCTCATATGTTGAGAGCAGAAGCTTTGCTAGGGCTTTAGTAACGCCGCTTTTAACGAGCATAATCTTCTCAGTGTTATCACGAGGATTCATCGAGCACTTAAGTCTCTTAAATGATTTGTAGTCGAACACGCGCGATTTTCTAAGAATTCTCCACTGATGCACCGTGTTTTTGGGGCCGTCACGTTCGCCTGTCACGCTACCTGTATCAGGATAATTATTGCTCTATTCTGGTGCCGTACGACGTTAGCGCTGTAGTTACTAGTTACCACACTTGGCGGCTGTTCTGGTGACCCGGGTTCAAACCGTATTTTGACACAAATCTGTTTTTATTTGTTTGATTTATTTATTTTCTGTTTCCAGCGGCAGTAATTCTGGTTACAATGGGTACTCGCCAGCGACTACGGTTACTTTCGACGTTTGAACAGACAGCTAAGAATTTCACCCGAATAAATTTGTGGGGTTTTTATTCGTCAATGTGGTATCTACTTTCTTGCAAGTTTTCTAAAAAAATAATGAATGAACCGTGTTTTTAAAGCGAAGCTTTAGTGTCCTCACTGATTTCGTTGTACGTCATTACGCCCTGAAGATAACCAACATTCTCTGGCGATGATTATGAATTATCGTGGGTGAGGTTAACGAACAAACCCCTCTCGTGGCCGGAATTGAACTTGGAGCACTGGCGTTATCAAGCCGGCGTCTATCCGATTGCTGCAGTGCGACATGATGGAAGGGATTCGGGAAAATCAGGCGACAACCAAAGAATTCGTTACGAGAAGAATGGCGTTGCTGCGCAAGTCGGAAGTCTGGTAGCAACAAGACACTAGGAATAACTTCCACTTTTGAGGTTTATGACGCTAGGCCTAACGTCACATCTTGAAGTTTAACACTTCCGACCAGCACCCACTAAAAATTGCTCACTGAAAAGCAAGCAGCAGGGACGGATTTGTGCTGTACACCTCAAACCCAAACGTTCGGCCTACGGAGTGCGCAACCGAGCTCGCACTGGGTATTCTAGAAAAGTGGTGCGTACTTCCAGAGTAGCACAGACTCGACGCCTGGGATTGCCCAACAAAAAAATTCATCACGAGAGAGCTCCGCGCTGAACCATCGTGGTCGTTAGACGGAGGGGTGCGTGATTTGATTCACGTTCCTCAAAATGTTAAAAAACTTACATCTCTTGCGCGAAGCGCAGATCGACGGAGTCGAGGTGCGGGTGGGAGGACGAGCCAAGCGCAGGTGGGCGGCTTTGAAGGGAGGAGAAAAGGAGTAGGCCAATTGGAGAGCGTGCACCGAAAATATTTCGGAGGATCGCGCGCAGATAGTCGAGTGCGCTTGGTGTTCGTTTCTGGAATGTTCGGGAAATAGATAAAGTCACGCTCTCTCCGAAAAAAACATTCACGCATTTCTACGAAGTAAATCTTGACGAGTGAGCGAAGCACTGGGGATAGCTCTTACCGTAAATCACCCGTGGCATTGCCCACTCGCGCATGTGAATCAGTACAACACGTGTGTACAGTATATACAATTCCACTACAATTCAGTCCGATACAATTCAATTTAATCCAATCGAATCCATTTCAATCGAATCCAATGCAATCCAAATCCAAATCAAACACAATCCCACCCAATCCAATGCTCCTCGTCCACGCGTAACACTGTGTGCATGGACGCCAAGCCCCGGAAAAAGCGAGGACCTCAGGTGCTTCGCCCCTAAATGCCGCCCGTCAGGTGCGCCAGTGAGAGATGGCGCGGTAATGGGCACGGGCTGATCGGGCGAATCCGGAAGCCCGCGTGAGGTATAAGCCATGCAGGAGTGGACTGGTAACTGCTCAGTCAGTCATAGCTTGCGCAAATCGATTTGCTGGCTTTGAGATGTTTTATGGAGCTTAGTCTTGCGATTGCCATTAACGAATGCGAAACAGCTTCGCTACTAACATCAGTGTTTGCGACGTTGCGTCAGTGAAGCTGGGCTATGTTTTTTTTCGGGATTTCAAGATAACGTTGACCCGTCATAGTTTGATGCTGTAGCGTTCCTCGCGTGTGTTGATAGCGTGGTCCAGATATACTTGAGTTTATTTATCTGGGTTGACATTGCCAAATGGGGATAAAGGTCACATAGTCATGCTCCGAGGCCGGCGTTCCCAAAATATATGTGGTACAGATGCGGTGCCCTGCCATTTTAAAGGGTTTGTGCAATATCCTGCTAGTGTCGATGTCATTCAGGGCGATGTACACAGTTTGTCAAACTTTTGTGGGCCAATCCTAAGCCTTCTCGACCACAAAGTATTCAAAGAATCGGCTTTACCTTTTATTTGACAAAATATTTTAAGGGAGTGAGAAAGAAAGGTGCTTACTTTAGCTTTCGTGCATAAAAAGTTTCAGCCTCGCTCGGGACGTCCGCTTGTACATTGAATTTTTTGGAGCCTGCGCGTTTCCGGCTTGACCCACAAAATTTTGACAAAGACTGTACATTAGGTCTTTGCGTGACAGAACGAAATATCGTTGACCTTTAGTGACAGTCGAACATGCCGGAGTCGTTATGTATTTGGAGTGTTGAGATAAGTATTGAGCTCTGTTCGCCATTGCCCGCACGTTCTTCGTATGTTTCTACACCTTGAAGAGACCACGTGCATTTGATCTCCCCGCTAAAAGCTTTTGGAAAGTGCATTGGTATCTTGTCGCCGGCTTTCGCGAACGTAAGCTGAAAAAGAACTACCAGCGGTCTTCATTGATTTTAATATTATCACATTGCTGGCGCAGGTTGATCAGAACGCATTGACCGTTTACATATCATCTTCAAGTGTGCGCGAGTTGTTTGTCTCGCGGCATTACATCAGCATTGTATGTGTAAAAATGTTTTTCGCAGTTAGTGGGCCAGTAGAGCAGTCGACATCCACGGTAAGGGTTTGTGCAGCTCCTTCGATGTGCATAACTGAATGAGAGAAACCGTTTGCTTGCCTTAAAACTAATTTCGGAGGCCAGAAATATTATGCATTGTCTTATTTGATGAGTAATGGTGGCTTTTGTTATTTTGCTTGGGCAGATTACTAATAGAAAGGGGTCGCTAACCCAAGTTGTGTCAGTAATTTTTCACGTTTTTCAATGTCTGGGAGAGTCAAAAATAAAGCTTTGATATTATCGTCTCTAGAGGAGTTTTGTTCTTTTCCTCTGACAAATATCGCTTGCAATATGAGGCTAGCATTGGTTAGCGTTCTCTAGGAGAATCGCTCGCTTATCTCTCGTTGCATGTCCCTGTGTTATGCTCCTTGAAACAAAGCGAAATATGGTTCATGATTAGGAATACTAATTCATTAGTTGGGCGACTTACCGGAAGGAGGCGTGCGAGCAAAAAGAGTGCTAGGTCTGTAGTAGGCAGAAGCAAGATTGGTTTCTGCCGCCTCAGAGGCAGTATCGTTCACACAACCCCGCTGAGAGTCCATTAGTCTGGATCACTTCACTGATGCGCACATAAGGTCACGAAACCGAAACCATGCCTTCTGAAATACCCTCAGGGTCATCCACACGTCTCGTGCCAAAATCCCTCAACTAGCAGCGCTGGCTCCGTCCCGAGACCAATGTTTCAACTTGTACGGAAATTCCTGCATCCTTATTTCCTACATTTCTTTATCTTGGAGCAGTCAAAAAACTGCTTGGCGGGGTTCACCTGAACACCAAGAATACTTGGCAATTCAATCCCACGCAGTGGAGCTACCTGGCGTCTCTCTTAGTCTGTCTTCCTCAGGAGACAGAGAATAAACTTTATTGAGCGTCTGTTGGATCAACTACGACTCGTGACCAGCGTTTAGAAGGCGCCAGTGACACGGGCTTCTCCTTCAGCAAGTCATTGCTGTACCCGCCGACCCGAGCTGCTTAACCCCGCCTTGCAGTGCACTACACAGGAGATGAGGTGGGAATAGGTTGCGAGGACATTGACAAATGATATGTGTAACTGTTTCGTGTGCTTTAAAGTAGACAGTTGGGGGAGAGGCATAAAAAAATGATAAATTGCGTGCTGTCTTACATGAAAGGGTAGAGCATTGGTTGGGAGAAGGCACCAGCATCGCCCCTCCAACACAGAGAGACACCAGAAAGATAGGGTTTTCGCGGGCGAAAGGAGCAGTTATGCAGGTAATTTGCAGGGAAGCCACAGGGTTGTTCCGGGTTGAGAGAGCTTCATGGGTAGTGGTACGGAATTGTCCGGCTCTTTCGGTTAGCTCTCGTGTTGCAGGTTAGCCGCTATTTTTTCTTTCATACCATCATTGGCAAGAGTCAAATCAGCTCCGCGTGGTAGGGGGAACGATTTTAGAGAAGGACTTTGAGAGCCTGCGGAGAAATAATCCATGCGCAAAACTTACACTCGCCCTTTTCTAATCCGAGATGACAGTTGCCGGGGGAGGCCGATGAATGATGGCTAGCACAATAGCCGCCTCTACCGCAGTTGCAAGAGAGAATACCAGGATAGTTATTGAGAGGTAAGAGATGGTGTAGGACACAGCGGGGACTGCATAGGCATCGTGACGGTTATAACTAGCAGCGTAATTTGACGTGGTGGTATGGCAAATGAAGTATTTGATGGATAGGACGCGTGCCGCACGTTCATGGCATTTATTTGTTTTTTCTGTGGGTTCGTTTTGCGGCGAATGGGCCGCACAAGGAGGATTGGGCAAATTGGGAGGAATATATACACTGGGGTTAGTAACGGTCGAAGTCTGAACATCGAGCGATTCTAGGATGTATTTGCCAGTAGGGGTAGAGGAAAGGCAAGAGAGGTGACTGAAATAATGGCTTCTACGAACATTTCATCTTTGTTGTAAACGGTGAGGCGTTCCACTTTGGAAGTGGAAGTGCGTTGAGTTATTGAATGTTCCGTTCTCAATATTTTTCTTATTATTCAGTTGACCTTATAAAGCATTGTTTATTTTTTAATAAGTTATAGGAGAGAGTACGTGAGGTGACCCAGCACGAAGGTTAGATAAACCGGAGTCATCCGAATTCTATCATTCCCTTGTTGCGAGATGTAATGTGATGCATTAGGCCTATAGTTTGGTTTACAAGTGAGGCCAGGTGAAAGATATCATCATCTTCTTCATCATCATTCCATCTACGCCCTCTGCGGGGCAAAGGCCTCTCCAATTAAGCTCCAATTATCCAGGCTCTGTGCTGAGACCAATTGATCCTCGCAAACTTCTTGATCTCATCGGCCCATATATATAAATATATATACATATATTTGTATATGCAGAATGGGAACGGAATGATGAGCTCGTTGAATGAACACAGAGATAAGGGTAGGCAGTCAAGAAAGCCAAAGAAACCAAAGCGGAAAATATGGTAGGTTAGATATATTTTTTGAAAGAAAGTGGAGAAAAAATTCCCGCCGGGTGGGATCCGAACCCACGACCTCCAGAATACGCGTCTGGTGCGATGACCACTACTCTACTGGCGGGGCTATTTTCCCCTCCACTTTTTGGGGGATTATCTCAACGTAATTTTTGCCTGGGCTTGGAGGTAATAGCCCGTGCGACCCCAACTGCTCGGGGTGAAGGGGACCTTCTTTTTAATGCCCGGGTCCGTGACTCGAGCGTCTACGACATGTCGGGAGTGGTCGACCATCGTTCAGCCCTCTTAACCTACATAAGGCACTAAGACTGCGATGTCGTGGGTTCCAATCCTACCCGGCGGTCATTTTTATCCACTTGTTTTCTTTCTTTCAAAAATATATCTCACCTACTACATTTTCCGCTTTGGTTTGTTTGGCTTTCTTGATTGCCTACCGTAATTTCTGTGTTCATTCAACGAGCCCCTCATTTCCGAATTTTAATTTGTTGCATGCATTGCGATGGTATCTGTTCTGGCAGTCTTGGTACCATAGGCAGCTTAGGAGCGTTGAACGCTCGCCGACCGCTCCCGACATGTCGTAGACGCTCATGTCACGGCCCGGGGGTTAAAAAAGGAGGTCCCCTTCACCCTGAGCAGTCGGAGTGGCGCTGGCTACCACCCCCAAGCACAGGAAAAAGTTATCTCGAGATAAATACCCAAAAAGGTGGACAAGACAATATCCCCGCCTGTAGCGTAGTGGTCATCGCACTAGACGCGTATTCTGGAGGTCATGGGTGCGGATCACACCCTGCGGTCATTTTTTCTTCACTTCCTTTCTTTCTTTCTCTCAAAATATATCTGACCTACCGCATCTTCCCCTTTGGTTTCCTTGGCTTTCTTGACTGCCTACCCTTATATACATACATACATATATCTAATTTATTATATCTATCTCTATATCTATTATAATATATATATATATATATATATATATATATATATATATATATTAATATATATATATGTAGCGTTCCAAGGGGAGGTTAGGTTGAACCACTGTTTCAGTGTATGGGTTATCCTCAGACCAGGTTCCCGGAGATAGTCATTGTCAGAGTTGTCAGGATCGCTCGATTCTCGCAGGCTCTCAAAATCCTTCTTCAAAATCGTCCCAATTACCACGCGGAGCTAATTTGGACCCTATCCCATGCAAAAATGGAAGAAAATAAAGCGGGTAACCTGCAGCACGAGGGCTAAACGACCGAGACGGGCAATTCTGCACTGCTAACGAGGTCGCTATCAACCTAGAAAAGCCTTGTGACTTCCCTGCCAATTACCTGGATGCGACATGTCATGTGACTTTGGCCTCCGTTTCTGAGTGGTCTGGATTACGGTCACTTGCGTATGGCGAGAGCGCTATGAGCCATGTAAAATGAAAGAAAATGTTGCAGGAATTCTGTTTCATCAAAGGGGAATTGTTAGATAATTTCCATAAGCCGATCTAATAGCTCTCAGAGGGTGACAGATATCAAGAAGAGAAGAAGTACGTCTCAGGCTGAGATTACCTTTTATCCGTTCACAAATTTTGCGCTACTATGCACAAGGGAGTTCAGAAGTACAGGTCTTTATAATTGCAGTGAGAAAGGCTAACCTAACTTTAATTCGCTTTTTGTGGTTATGCTGGTGCCATTTCTGCTGTATGCTGCAATAGGCGTCCCACAAATGATGCAGGCGGACGTCTACTATTTCCGCAGGTATTTCAGGGTCCATGATATTGTCCTGAGTGAGTTCCTGATTGGACAATTTTACGGAATTTTGGGGGCTCTGACCTTCCACAGCTTTTTTCAAGGCATTTAAATCTGTGCAGAATTTTCGGGGTGGTGGCGCACGATTTCAAACAGGAGCCGTAGGTCCAGTCACATACTTAATGGTCGCTGCCCCGACTGCGTGGTGTGAAATCACTCCCGAGGAGGTAGTGTCCGAGGGAGTACCCTCCTGGACGCTGTTGCCTATTCTTGGGGGGTTGGTAGGAAGGGGGGGGGGGGGAATTGGACTTGACAGTTTAGGGCTGAGCCCCGGCGAGCACCCATAAGAGACGGTCCTTGCGGGTAGCCTGTGTGTGAACACCTGGCTAGTGCGTGTGCGGAACTGAATTGGCTATATGAGTAGGCGGATAGGTTGCGGCTGCCTCAATAGTCAGGTAGGAAAGTTGCTTGATTTTGTGTGAGCGCGCACAGAGTCTCTTCAAAGCAAAATGACTATAAATTCAACAGAGTTTGCACTTTACGAAGGGGTAGAGGACATCAAGTTAATGTAGCTTGTCAATGCTGTAAAACTCGAGCGTTCCCCGAGGAGGTTACGTGAACTACTGTTTCAGTGTATGGGGTATCCTCAGATTGGTATTCCTGGTAGCCCATCAACTTTACGCTCGGTCCAGGCTCTTGTGCTGTCGCAAATGGGGCTTTTTGTTCCATTGATAGAAGCAACTGCAGGTTCAGGCATTTGCCACTAAAGCCTCTGCAATTCCAGTATAAACAGAAAGCTCAGTGTCTTGCTTATTCGTTTTCATACTCACAACGCGAAGGGGGTATTCCGCGCAAATAGTGGTCGCATAGAGTAGCGATGTCTTTACTGATCCAGTAGAAAGCGATTCAACAGTTTCAGTAGAAAGCGATTCAACAGTTGCTTGAATGGCTGTCTGGTTATCTAAGAGAAAATAGCGAAGTTGTGCGTTTTTCTCGCTCTGCAAAGGCGGTATTGCATGCAGTTTCGATCACAGCGAGGCGATAGTGTGGTAGCGACTGTGTAGCGTCGGAAGCAATAGGATCAGCCGTGGATTTCTTGATACTTGGAGGTCTGGCACAAACATCCTGTTAGGCCGGGGTCGACTGCTGCGGCTGCATAGAGGGGGTAGCGGCACGACTCTATAGTTTTTTTTAACGGGCTACTTTTGTGACTCATGCAGCATTTTCTCGGTTCAAGGTAACGGTGTCCACACTGAAAGCTTGTAATTCTTTAAAGATTTCGGCTTACGTATCATGGAAAAACATTACAGGGTAATGATGATGATGTGAGAGCACTGGGGGTGAGCCGCGGCAGCCTACTATAGAGGGAGCTGTGTGGCGCAGGGGTTGACAAAGAGGGTCTGGTCGTCCCTGAAGAACAGTTTCTGAAGGTTTTACAGGTTGCAAACAATGAAGTTCTGTAGCAGAAAGAGTTTCTGCAGAAGCTGCAACCTTAGGGTACGACACGGCAGGTGGGCGCTGTGGCGACGCTTGGGACACAGTTGCACAAGGGCCCTCACAAATGAAGCATTTCGATGTAGATTGATGTTTTTCTAGGGCATTGAATAGTCCGAAGGTTGGGCAACGAAAGAGGGCTTGTGGGCTTGGGCAGATCGAGGTTGAAGGAACGTGCTGTAGTATGCAGCCCGCGACCGCACACAGCTGTGAAACGAGGCGGTGTCTACGCTGTTCTTCGCGGCGGCGTAAGGGTTGACTTTTTTGCGTGTTGTTAGGTACGTCTTGATGAAGGTAATGTGAGGGGATTCTTTACATCATGCCGGGTCGATTGGTGTGGAAAGTAAATAGTTAGGCACTGCTGCTTCACGGGTCGCTCGAACAATGATTTCGTCGTGGTGCTGAAAGGCCAGTCAAGAGAATGTAATTTTCGTTTTTAAATGCAGAGCATTTCAGTAACTCACGATGTCACCCGCGGTGACGTCCGTAGTCCGCACCGTCGTTGTCCCTACTATATAAAACAAAAACACTATCCGGCGCCCGGTTTCGATCCCTCGACCCTGCGGGCGGAACGCAATGTACATGGTGCTCTACCTACTGCGCCACAAAGCCGACACAGAATGGGACGCTACGAACGCGCCTTATATCGTTGACTCATTCAAATTACTGCTGACGAGCGCTCTCCCGTCAGCAGTTGCCACAAGTGCAACAACATTAACGTAACGCAAACTATTTAACGTCGTGCGCCCCCGGAAATTCTCTGCATTTGATCGTGCCCCTCGCGAGGGGGATGTTTCACTGCGTCTTCTCTCGGTCGCGGGACCCGTGGCGCCATCTTGCGGAGGCGCGGCACAACTCGTAGCACTTTGAAAAGATGCGGCGCCAGCCAGCTGTGTGTGTGCGTGCCGCACTTGTACAAATGGCGAGTGCATTGGCTGTCCACAGAGCAAAGCATTCGTGCAAGCCGTTGCAGTCAGTCAGTCAGTTCAGTCAGTTAGTTAGTTAATTAGTTAGTTAGTTAACAACTCCGCAAGCATTTGCGTTTCTTGCTTTGTAAACAAAGCGAAACACGCAAGAATGACGAAATTTCCTTGACTCATTCAAACTACGTCAAGAAGCTGCTGATACAACGCATTCACTACCACCAACTCCCCAAACACTAAACGTAAACGCAATACACCCACCCCCTATGCGACGCATTTACTCGAGTCCCCCTCGCGGGGAGATGGGCCCAATTTGTCGTTCGCGCGCTCTCCGGTCGCTAACATCTGTGGCGTGATCGTGACGCCAACATCACGCGTTCGTGTGGTGGCGCGATTTCGGCGCTTAATGTTGCGAAACAAAAGATTAGGCATTTCATTTTTCTTTCTTGGAGAGCATCTTAGGGAATCCAGATTTTTTGTGCTCTGTGTCTCTACGTGCATTGGCGTGTGGACGACTAGTTCTCTAAAAGCATTTGCCTGTGTGCACTGCGGACTACCAGCGACGCGGTCGACACAAAAGAGGAAAATACCTCCAGTATAGCATTGACTGTTTCAAGGTGCGTGACGTGGCAGGGTGGCAGAAACCGTACCGTATTTACTCGCTTAATAAACGCCCAACCAACTTCAGTCGTCAAAATTACGTTTCTTTTTTTCCCGGCGTAATAAACGCGCCCCGAAGTTTTTACCCCTGCAGCTCCACGAATGGCCGTACAGTACCTTTCCCTCTTCACTCGCTGCCGCTGATGATGATCGCGCAGTAACCTAGAGCCATCTCTCGGAGGAAACGCGAACAAACACTCCGGCGCGCGGTCGTGGGACAGCCAGTCACAACCACGCGCAGTCGGCTCAATCCGCTGAGCGTTGTTCAGCTGTCATATATTTTTAGTATTGTTATTCACCGCTGTAGGCAATTTTCACACAGAGCCTATTTGTGTAGCGTTCTTTGTTATATGCGTTATTGAGGCATATGTTGCACTTTTTGGTGCTTTTAAATCATTATTTGTTTAAAAGTTTCGAACTTCATTATGTACGTGATTGATCGTGTTTTGTTGCACTGCTGTTAACTATGCCGGCTGCCCGTGACGCAGTTAAGCACAATAGTGCCTGATTAGGCGACAGAGAATTAGGAATGTCTGTAATTTACAGCGCACAAATAAACTTACTTTGTTGAATGTCAAAGGTGTTGTAGGTGAGGTAGGTAGGTAGGTAGGTATAATTTTATATGACAAGAGTGGCTGACTCAAGGCGGACGCCGATGTGGGTGGTCCCTTCTTCTCAGGGCCCACACCAGGCCAGCTCCTGCCATTCACGGGCCACTATGGCCTCGTGGATGTTAATGGAGGGGCAGGAACTGACGGTCTCCCATCGTGATTTTGGGGAGAATGAGGGGGTCGGTATAACCGGTAGTGGTGATTTTAGCGAGGTGCATTCAGCAATTACGTGACATAGCGTTCCTTTTCCTTGCTGGCAGAAAAGGCGTGTGTCCTTCTACTGCTCTGGGTACATACGGCGCACTAGGGTTAGGTGTGCTGCTAGTGAGCCTCCTTGGATTCGTCTTAGTATTGATTGATCTTCCCTAGTTAGCGACCGGTGGGGTTCCGCAAAGTGTCTGTCTATTCTCCCGCCACATGGAAATTATCTTTTTGTAACCGGTTGTGGGTGTCGGTGCGTCAGGGCCTTCCCTCTCGTGTGCCCTGCGTGCCATCTCTCGGGCGTGGTAGTCAGCGACTGTGTTGCCGACTAACGAGAAGTGTGAGGGGACCCATATGAGCTCGACCGCGTTCTCTAGGTGGCTTCCTGCTTCTTAAAATTGTAGCTGCTAAGGAGGAGATTACTTTTCTTCTATAGCTACTGTACGCTTTCTTGCTATCGGTGGCCACTGTCCTGACTCCTGTGTTGAGTAACGCCATGACGATAGCCGCTTCTTCCGCTATATCGACTTATTTGGTCCTGATTGATGCTGCGTTGACTAGGTTGTGTTTGGTTGTTACTGCTGTTGCCGCCTTGTCACTTCCGTGTACTGTTGATGCGTCTGTGTAGAGGACGTGGGGGCTGTCTTTCAGTGTAGTCTCTAGGGCTCTTGCTCTTTCTTTCCGTCTTTCTTCATCTTCCCCCGGTGTCATGTTGCATGGAAGGGGTTTCGTCATGATTTTGTCCCGCCATTCGTCGGGTATCGGCATTTTTGTCGGTGTAGGCTCTATTTTCCATCCGATCTTTCAGAGGATATTCCTGCCGTGCTCGGTGTTGCTGAGACGCAATCTTTGGCTTGATAGGTGCGCCTCCACGAGCTCGTCGAAAGTGTTGTGTATTCCCACACCGTACAGTCTCTTGGAGGATGTGTAGATGGGAAGCCCGAGAGCTTGTTTAGTGGCGTCCTAATAGTGGTGTCGATTTTCTGTTTCTGAGTTTTGGTCATTTGGAGGCATGGTTCAGAGTATGTGATCCTAGATATTATGAAAGCTTGGACCAAGCGCACAGCGTCAGCCTCATTGATTGCCAGTTTCTCCTGGCCGCTCGTCGCAGAATGCCGAGGACTTGTTCAGATGAAGTTAAGATCTCGGATACGGCCGCGTCTGCTCTACCGTCGCTCCTAAGCAGTAGCCCCAGTAATCGACATTGTTGTGTTGGCTTGATGTTAATTCCATCCACTTGCAACATGATCTGGCTTCTGATCTTTTTGTTGGCGCCAGGTTAGACTACTAAGAGCTCGGACATTTGGGAGGCACAAATCAGGCCGCACGACTTGGCGTATTCGTGCACCGTCGTCGCTGCCGTCTGCAGAGTTTCCTCAATCCACCACTCATATCCTGCTCTTTTTGTTCAGTCGGTAATATCATCGGCGTAGAAAGCGTGATCTTGGCCGTCGACATGTCCGAGGAGCTTCGGAAGGGGCAGTAGAGCTAGACTGAATAGCAGGGGCCAGATGACGGATTGTTGAGGTGTCCCCGGTCTCCTTATGTTATTGGGTCCGATTGTGCTTTTTCGATGGTGATGAGCGCGGTTCTGTCTTCCAGGAAGCTCTTGATGTTGTTAAAGGTTCTTTGTACGCACTTTGTTGTGTTTAGGTTACGGTAGGATACTGGAGTGCGTTACATTATCGAAGGCGCCCTTCAAGTCCAACGGGAGGATGGCCCGGGGCATCCAGGTGTTTCTGAAGACGCTGCAGGACCATCCTCTCGATTACCTTTCCTACACATGATGTTAGGGATATAGGTCTTAGGTTTTGGATGGATGGTGATTTGCCAGGTTTAGGAATGAATTTAGTGTTTGCAGTTTTCTATTCTTTCAGTAATGTTCCTTTTTTCCCCCGGGTTTACATGTTGCAATAGTTCTGTTGCTGTCCGGCCACACATATTTGATAGCAGCTTATATGTAATGGCGTCCTCTCCAGGGGCACTTTTCTTGTTACTTGCATTATGGCTGCCCACCATTCAGAGATGGTAAAAAGTCGATCGAGATCTTCATAAGGAATTTCCGTGTATTCCTTCATGGGTGGGTGTGTTCCCTTTTCTGTTCGTAGATATTTGTACTGTAGGACTTTGAGCAGCTTGCTTTTGTCCGCGTCACAATTATTGATGACCTTGATTAAATTCCGGTTGGTGGCCGATATACTCTGCGTCGGGACGATGAGATGTCTTAGTAATTTCCAAGTTTTGCCCACAGATAGCTGCCATTGTATACCTTCACACATTTTGTGCCAGCTTTCCCTGCAGAGCTTGGCGGCGTGTTGCCATTTCTTTGTTTTACAGAGCAATACGCTTAGCCTGCCCCTTGTTGCGCCTTTGTCTTCTCCACCTGCGAGTCGCTCGCTGTTGTAGGTGAGCATTGCTGGACACAGAGTTAAGTTTTAGTATCATTGTTTACTTGCATAGGTGCGGTGTTTATGCATCGAAGAGGTCGTCGTCGACTTCGCGGCGAGCAGTGTATGCAAAGTCGTCCTAAGCATTGTAGACGTCCACCGGCTCCACAGGCGAAGCTTTCAATAACTCGCGCAAGGCCTAAACCATAGCAAAGCTGCAGGATCTCTTTCTTCGAGAGCACTGAAGGACACATCACGAAGCATTATGTGCAAGTTTGAAAATGTTTATTTTTATTTTATTTATTTATTTATTTGCCCTCAAGGCCGAAGGAATTACAGAGGGGAGTGGTTACAATCTACAATACAAACACAATAAAAAGCAGTCAATTACAATACAAAGGCAAATAAAGCAATCTGTTTGTTATGTAAAGATACATTACGTAAGATAAATTCAAGTAAATAAAACAATTCAGGTAAATAACAAAAGCAGTCAGATATAATACAAACGCAAGTAAAGCAATGAGTTTGTTATGTAAAGGTGAATTCACCTTCTCATACAATGTCGGAAGGGTATCGTGAAAAAAATGGTTATCAATAATCGATACAACTTCTGCAGGAAGGTGGTTCCAATCTCGTGATGTACGGGGTATAAATGATTCCGCGAACGTTCTCGTAAGACATGAATTGAGACCTACTTTGTGAGCGTGATCAATGCGATAGGAAAGGTATGACGGAGAGGGAATTAATTTATGGCGTAGCTCATTATGATGGTACAGTTTGTGAAATAAGCTGAGGTGAGAAATTTACGACGAGTCTGTAGTAACGGCAGGTCAAGACTGGACTTCATTGTAGTTATGCTGGCTGTACAGTTATACTTGGAAAGAATGAAGCGGGCAGTGTTATTCTGGACCATTTCCAGACGGTAGGTTAGTTTATCATGACTGGGGTCCCATACTAATGAGGCATATTCTAATTTAAAGCGCACTAATGTTTTGTGCAGTAGTAGTTTTAATGAAGATGGTGCGTTATGAATGTTCCTGCGCAAGTAGCCCAGCATTCTGTTGGCGTTATTAGCAACATATTCCACTTGAGCATCCCACGATAGGTTAAGCGCAATATGGACAGCTGAGTATTTGTAAGAGTCCACAGATTTCAAGTATACGTTATTGAGGCAGTAGGAACATCGAGGTACGTTAATACTGGCAACATGCATAACTTTACATTTATTTGTATTCAGTTCCATTAGCCAGGTATTACACCAGTTATTATTACCAGAGAGATCAAATTGAAGTATTAGACTATCATTTTCACTGGTGATTTCCCGAAATATAACACAGCCATCCGCGAGAAGGTGTAAATTAGAAGTTACGGCATTATCAAGGTCGTTAATATAGGTAAGAAATAAAAGCGGACCAAGGACGGATCCTTGGGGTATACCCGAATCAACATTACTTAGGAGTTATGGCCGTTAGCTGAAACAAATTGAGTACGATTAGTTAGAAAATACCCAGTTCATCTAAGAACATTCCGATCTATGTTTAGTTTTCCTAGTTTATGTAGTAGTAGTTTATGTGATACCTTATCGAATGCTTTTGAAAAATTCAGAAAAATACAGTCGGCATGTGATGAGCGATCTAGGATTTGGCAGCGTATGAGTTAGCAGTGCAAGTTGAGTTTCACATGAGTATGATTTGCGAAATCCATGTTGTTGCGATGTGAAAAATGAGTTGGATTCTAGGAATTTTACTATGTTTCGTCGTGGTTTTCACTGTGCTCACAGTAGTCATCGCCATATGCATCGCTATCGTCATGCTCGTCATGCCTAGTATTGCATAGGCGGTAGCACTTGACGGCAGCACAGACGTTTTTTTGTTGCTAAAGCCGCTGCGCGAGCCGGAGACTCGGTGTTCTCCGAGTTTTCTCGCTCCTTGTGGTTTCTCGCTCCTTGTGGTTTTTGCCAGTGCTTTTTTTTTCTAAAGTCACTGCGAGTTCTGGGAATGGTCGGCGGTCGCCGTGAGGTAGTGCTCAGGAGCGCTCGGTAATTTCTTGGTATATATTACTGCAACGGCAAACTTACGGCTTGTACAACAGCTCCGCTGTTAATAAAGACACCCCAAAACGCTGACCTCAAACTGCTGAAGTCACGGCTGTGGCTTATACTTTCATTTCGCCTTTGTCTTTCGCACTGCGTCATGTTGTGGTATACCTTCAACGACTCACTCAAGCTTGCAGTTGTTATAAAATGCCCCCTGCTGTCTACGCTTTCGCATTTATCTTATGCATTTTACGGGTGGTCAGTGGAGCACTCAAAATATTATGGTTTGTCTGAGGTAACCAATAATAACAGTGAAAGTCGAAGTCAAAGTCATGTTTATTTCAACATTGGATATGCTGATATACTGAGGGCACAGGCAAAAAGCCATCTTGGGCTTGACGAGGCCTGTGTCCCTTACACACCTCAAACACCAGTTGCAATGTACATTCATAAACAGTAAAGATACAATTTGGCATATTGATTCGAAGAAGATAGAAGGGAACGTTTTTATACAACAGCAGTTTTGTAGTACCCTTAGCCATAATTATACTCGAATAAAACAGGCACAAGTACGTTTGGAGAAAAAACATTTTTCTGGCACACTTAGGCATAATACATACATTGAAATAAAAATCATATTTGCGTTCGAGATAAAAACAATTAAAACCAATTTTAAAGCAATTTCCGTGCACGCTTAAATCTATAAAATCTATTGAACCAAACGGGCATAAGTACATTCCAATAAAACAGCCAGTGACAGGTTGACGCAAAGTCGAACAACAAGGGGAATTATATAGTAGTAATTTCATATTTTGGGGTAACAAGAAACGTAAGCGGCACAACACGACAACACTACGGGAGAGTTCTGAATAGATGGTGTCAACATGAGCAACATGTGTTCGCGAAAGCCAACCCCAAGATTGTTGACTGTTTTTACCAGCTCCACATTACATGACCCAAGTGTTAAACGAAGCTCCAAGTCAATTGTTTTGTTTTTGGGTCGAAATAACACTTCCTTCGATTTAGAAATATCTATTTTTAAGGAATTACTTATACTCCACGTATTTAAATGCTCTGGAGTGTTGTTCACCTTTATTTCAAGTTTATGTGATGTTGGTTCTTGGAAATATAGATAGGAAATATAATCAGGGTGATCGTTATGGACCTCGCTACACAAAAAAAAAACACCTTCCGGTGCCCGCTGAGCACCAGAGGTTTGTAAGGCGCACCTCAACGGACGACTTTCATGCATAAGTTTAACATTTGACGGCTGGTGGGTGCTGCTAGGGCGTATGATGACGTCAGCACAGGGCTTTAATATACTGTACGGCGCACGGCCGTTCGTACGTGATGGCTGCACTGCGTCTGTCTGTGCAGGCCTCACCTCTGAGTCTTGTTGATCACTGAGAACGAGAACGCCATGGAGTTTCATGCCTAAGGGCGAAGTTTAGGAGTCTTTTTATGGAGACAACTGACTAACTAGAAAAAAATCCCAGACACTTCCGTGCTGAAAAGAAATTCTAATGACAATACTAATTTATCTTTAAATATAAGTAAGCAGAATCAAATGCCACCTGTACAACTTCGCCACTGGAGAACAAAATATCTACGTTTTGTGCCATTCTGCGATAGAGTCATAATATGTTAACGCGTATGAGTTCTAGACACGTAGCTGCACATTCAAAACACACTTTTTTACAATTGTAATCGTCAAGAATGTGTCAGATAAGCACAGGAACAAGCTGATGTTTTAACAGGCACCCAAAGGACACAATAACGTACAAAAAGTCTCAAGCAACGTAGCATAGAAAAAAACTCAATGAGAAAGTAACAAAGTTAAATGCGCACCTTAAAAATGGTCGCCATCCGGCCGTCAAAAGTGGATGTCCAGCGAAGCGGTTGTAAATAAAAATCCTCATGGGGGAGGGTACGAAATGTTTCTCATCATTTTGGCGGGCTTGTCGCTTGCGCTCGACGTCTATGGCGGCACATGCTGGGTACTGCCTAGTCAGACACTTGGGCTCGGCGTCTTCGGAAAAACTCCTCTATTCAGTTATAGTAGTTGTGCCTAGCCTTAAAACCTAACCTGCAAACATAATCTTTACCATGAAGACATTGTAGGCGGGGGACGGGCGACTGTTCACAGGCGTCTTATCATCCACAATGCGGTTTTTGCTCGTTTATGGTTTTCTAAACGAATACTGAGCTCTGTACTGTATGCCTGATTATCCTGACGCATGCGCTCGGTTTCTTAGGCAAGGACTGCTTGGTCGTGCCTAGGGTTTTTATGACACTAAATTTTCCGTCCAACTAGAGGCCCACAGCTGCGCTGTAAGTTAATGCAAACTCCTCATACTACGATTACCTGCCTCCTTATCTGCACTTTATGTTCGAGGCGTGTTGAAACCGCGTGGTTTGGTTGGTGTGCGATTGTAGTGCGCTTTATTTCACGCAGGAAAATTTCAATACCTGATGTCTAGTAGTTAGCCTAGTTTTGCCGCACGTACTCATACTCAGCTATTTTTTAAAGTATCAGGATGAATGTTGCGCATTGGTCGAGGATGTTCGGTGTGCTTAGACACAGCCAGAGATGCTTTGCGCGGCGGTTGCGGTTTTTACTGAAATATTTCTTGCAGTCGCAACGTCTCAAAAGTTCCCTCCCAAATGTTTGCAGGTGTTCCAAGCGCTCACAATATTGGCGGCGAATTCAAAGCGACGAGCTCAGTGACACCAGGAAGATAGAGGGGAGCCCTGGCTTCTCCAAAATACACTGCCTAGTCGGACCAGCAGACTCCAAAATCCAACCATCGCTAACTTCAAACAACGGAAAACTACACGAAGCACCTCAACTAAATTCCACTCTTCGAAACCACATGCAAACACTTCTGCAAAATTGTGTATATTTTTGAAGAATTTTCCGGTAGTCGAATATTTTGTGTAATGGTATTTTCATCTTGGTAACTAATGTTTTGTCTGACCGCTTGAATACTTGAACTTTCATTGATAAGTTTGTTATTTATTATTGCGTTGTGAAATTCTTCAGGTAGGCATCATTTACTGATCTAGAAGATACCTTAGTACAGACGAATACTTGTGTAGCTTTTCTGTACAGACTGAACTACCTTGTCTTAAACATGGGGTAAAGCAAACTGCGAAGCGCCTTTTCACTCAGCATAATCTTTTGATGATTTTATAATAGGAGAGCTAAATTGAAGGCACGCCGCTCGAGACCCGGCACCGCACTAGCACAGCCATTGGGAAAAGTGACTTCCATAGAATTTTAAAGCACCTCAAACGAAGGATTATTCGAGATATTTTTGATTATTGTTAACAATTTTTTACCAAAAGTATTGATAATGACGTGGTAAATATACCTTTTTACATTTTCTTGAAATGAAACATTTAGCAAGAATAATATTAGTTTTGGGAGTTTGGGGAATCGCACTGTCTGTTGAGTTCAACAGTACTCACAAAAAGCGCGCATCCCAGTGCCTTTTGATGTGGACGGATATCAACGACGATGTTGCCTTGGCAACATCGTCGTTGCCAGCCATTTTGCCAGTCGTTGCCAGCCAGCCGTTGCCAGTCGTTGCCAGCCATGTGGCAGCCATTTTATGCCTCACTTTTGAAGAACTCTTTGATTAAAGTTACGGTTTGGTCGCACGATAAAACAAATTTATTGTATGTTAGGTTACTGAACAACTCGTACGACAACAAGAAAACTGCAGTTGTGTTTCCTACAGTGAGCGAAGGGCAGAACGCTTGCCTGCTTGAGAGCGTAGCTCGCCGCCATTTTTTTCTTTCGGTCGACTGGATAGTTTTTAACGATGATGTTAAGAGTATTACGAAAATGAAGACACAACTTCGCTATCTCGGCAGATACCCGGCGTGCGTTGTCCCACACATGAGTGCGCCGCCAAAATTTGATGTAACCACGATTGAGCAAGAAGGAGCACCAGTTGTGTTTTCCCGCCGATGCCTTTCTCCCGAAAGAGAGTGGCGGTCAACATGGAGTGAAGCATTTAATGGGGCCACCATTTCTGCCATATGCTATCCGAAGGATACACAGGAACGCAAGACGAACAACAGATTCAAACGCTGCTATTCTGACTTTGTGTACAAAGCTCTCCAAAGTATGAACGCAACAATCATTTTCAAAGATTATAAGGGCATTCATGATATCAAAGCAAAAGTATTTCTCGGAGAAGTTGACATTATTGTTGTGGGCGTACAACGAGTACGATTCGTATCGACTCCAGCATTTTGCTATCCCCATATTGTGTATTACAGATACGAGCGATTTTATACCCACTCAGAGGACGAAAAACGGTTGGTCTCATCCTTCATGCTTCTAGGACATTCTAAGATGGTGTTACTTTTTTTGGTGTTCTCAGCCCTGGCGGTGTGGCTGGCACTTATTGTTGCTGCCTCCGTCTCATCAAGTACAAATTTGAGCCGTCGTGTTAACTCGTACGTCATTGGAGATTCAGCAACGTTTATCGTATCATCCCTATTATCTACATCAACGTCCACATTGTTTGATGAGGCGATATCTCGTTCTCGTTCATTCGGTGCACCCGTAGGCATTGTCTTGGCGGTATGGCTTCTTGGAATGATCCCATTGTGTGACTACTTCCGCGCTGTGCTCACGTCACGCCTAGCCGTCTACGTTTCTCAGAACCCGGTAGACACGCTAAATAAACTTGAGGCTCAGTTAGATTTAGGGATGATTCAGCCATGCGTTGTGAAGGGCAATTCCATGCACTATGAGTTTTTATGGCCTAAACTTTCTCGCAGCAGTATTTATGGAAAACTTCGAGTGGCCTACTATGGATATCACAACGTCACTGGAATTACATTTGATAACTTTGAACAATGTTGGCTGCATTGCGCTAAAAGACAAGGGTTTGTGTGCATTCATGATCCTCCTCATCACCTCCTTGCACTTACCGGGAAGAACACTGTAGAGTCTCGGGAGCACCTCGGCCTTGGTTTCTACTCAGCTGTAGTTAGGAAAGACTTCCCTAAAATGAGAGCCTACCAAAATTTATTGCGAAGAATGGCCGAAACCGCTTTGATTGAAAAATTCACTTACTATGGCAGAAATGGCGGAAATAAAAGCGCCATTGAAGGACAGGTAAATGACAAAGACGAAGTCGCTGGGACAGAGGAACCACTGAAACTTTCTGAGCTTTGGTCATTTTGGATTTGCTTTGTGGCTTTGCACCTGTTCTCGGTGATTGTGTGCTGCCTTGAAACCGCAATAGCGCACAATGTGCCAGCACGATTTATCTCGCGCTTTAAATTGGTCTTTGTCAATTTACTGGAACTTCGTATAACATGCACTGTTCGCAGTGGAGAAAAATTCGTAGACACATCAACGACAATGATTATTCAGTACGGTTTCGTTATAACCCAATAAAGAATTAAAACCAATTTGAACTTTTTTTTCATTCATTTACCCTAAAAGGCCCTTACGGGCGTTACATAGGGGTCGCAATGAAAAAAAAACACATTGTAACATAAAAACAGCAACACCCATAACAATGCGAATACAAATACATTCATGTCGAAATGCATAGTTTAAAAAAAAGGGTACAGAAAAGGCGCACAACAGTTATCCAATTCCTAAAATGCGAGAGTTAAAAAATGACCCAGGTTCAAAATTACAAAAACATCGAACATTGAACCAATCTAAGAGGTTCAAAAATGACACAAACACTGAAAAATGATTTATCCTCAGTATTCAATGGCCTGGAATGCATGCAGGCAACCAAGTGTGCGCCGCCATATCTGTGGCCAAGCTTCTGTTGCTAGGCGACGTTGTGCGCACGGCCCGCAGATCAGGCACCCCTCTTCTCCTCCATGCAACCGTGTGAGTGCGCCCGTGGCCTTCGCGATCGGCTACCGGTGCACCGTCACTCGTTACGTCGGGCTCCGTGGGATGGCGGCACTTGTACGTGCTAAGCATGACTGTGAAACACATGACCACGGAGCAATTTATCTTGCTCCGTGCACATGAGCGTGTTTCACGTTACGAACTCTTCGCCGAACACAAGTTTACTGTGAGTGCGATTAATATCATCTCTGTTGGCGCCGCAGTTGAGAATCGGATTGGAACGGAGCAGATGACGCACGGCGGTGTCTTTTTTTTTCTTCGGTGTGCGACGGCAGTGGCCCGTGTCCGTGGCGCATCGGCAATGTCTGTGGCCGTTTTTAGTGTTGCGAAGAGAAGAAATTGACCACTAAACTTTTCAACGAATACCGTCTATACATTGAGGAATAACTGTAACTCTTTGGTAACTGAGTCGTGATTACTGGGGGTGACGATGTTACCTGGGAGCTGATTGCAGTGACGAATAGCAAGTAAGGGTTGCGAGGAGACAAATAGGTTGGTACGCATGAATATTGGTTGAACGTTGAATGCATGATCTAAACGGGAAAAAACACGACCAGCGGGTCTTATGTGCGAGGCAGCGAAAGAAGACGGGCTGTGGTATAGCCTATGAAAAACCAATAAAGACTATAAAGCCGGCGTTGTTGTAGAGGTGGAAAGTTCAGGGATTGTTTCATTTGTGTTATACTTGATTTTCGTGGCAGGCGAGTATTCTACCACTGAACCACCGACGCCCACTGAACCACGGAATAAGCCATTCGCGTTCTCGAAGTTTCCCCTGCCGATCTCAGGCTCCTTTTGGGAAGGAAATGCTACGTGTTGGAAGAAAAGAGCTCTGGTATGTTGCTCGGGCTGCTTTCTATTTTTTCATCTTCTTTAGCGAGAGGGATGCCCCCGCCGTGTCGAAATGTTAACTGCGAAGCATGCATAACCGCGTTGGCCCGCACCCAGTAGTTAAAAGCCAGCTCCGAAAACGGAATAAGCCATTCGCGTTAAAAAAAAAAAACTACGCAATTCTGGAATTGCACATTGGGGCTTGGGGTGCGGCCTGATCCCGGCGACCATTGCCGGCAACGCACTCCCTCACCAGAGCAGGATTGGCCACCCTGGTGTAGTAACGGCCACAACCTCCCATGAATACGTCAATTAACCCTCGGCCCTCAGTCCCCAGCGGCTGCGAAGCAACTGACCACGGCGGCGGTCAGACCTGTGACGTAGCAGAGCGTGCTAAGAATCCCTGGACCCGGACAGGCCGCCAATGGAATCTGAACCTGGCAACGTTTAACGCGCGAACCTTATCTAGCGAAGCAAGTCTCGAGGTGTTGTTCGAGGAATTAGAGGGCATTAAATGGGATGTAATAGGGCTTATCGAGGTTAGGAGGACGGGTGAAGCCTTTACGGTGCTGAAAAATGGACACGTCCTATGTTACCGTGGTCGAAGAGGACAGAAGATAATTGGGAGTGGGATTTCTAGTCAATAAAAGCATAGCTGCAACATAGACGAATACTATAGCATTAACGAAAGGGCAGCAGGTCTTGTAATTAGGCTCAATAAGAGGTACAAGCTCAAGGTGGTGCAGGGCTACGCGCCCACATCCAAGCCACGACGACCAAGTAGTGGAACGCTTCTATGAAGATGTGGAATCGGCAATGGCTAAAGTAAAAACACAGTATACCGTAGTTATGGGGGACTTCAATGCTAAAGTAGGCAAGAATCAGGCTGGAGACAAGGCAGTTGGGAACTATGGTCTGGGCTGTAGAAATAGCAGGGGGGACCTACTAGTTGAGTTTGCAGAACGGAATAACCTACGCATAATGAATACCTTCTTCTGTAAACGGGAGAGTCGGAAGTGGACCTGGAGGAGCCCGAATGGGGAGCACAAAAATGAAATAGACTTCATATTATGCGATTACCCTGGCGTTGTGCAGGATGTGGAAGTGCTCGGAAGGGTAAGGTGTAGTGACCACCGTATGGTAAGATCTCGAATTAGGCTAGATTTGAGGAGGGACCGCAACAAGCTAGTACGAAAGAAGCCAATAAATGAGCTAACAGTAAGACGTAAAGTAGAAGAATTCAGGATCGCGCTGCAGAACCGATATTCCGCCCTTAACATGGAAGCCGAGCTTACGACACAGGAAGCCAGCGACAACCTTACACGCATTATCACGGAGTGTGCAGTAGACGTCGGGGGCACTATGGCTAGACAGGATACTGGTAAACTTTCACAGGAGACGAAAGATCTAATCAGGAAACGGCAAACCATGAGAATCTCTACCGCAGCTGACAGAATAGAACTAGCCGAGCTCTCGAAGTTAATCAATAAGCGGAAGAACAGCTGACATACGGAAGTATAATATGGAGAGGATCGAATACGTTGTAAAAACGGAGGTAGCCTGAAAGCAGTGAAGAGACGTCCTTGGTGTGGGGAAAAATCAGCTGTATGCACTTAAGGATAAGCAAGGCAATGTCATCACAAATAGGGATAAAATAGTCACAGTGGCCGAGGAGTTCTATAGAGATCTGTACAGTAGCCGGGACATAAAGGATAATGCCGAACGAGACAGTAGTTCAGAGGAGATAGACATCCCACCAGTAACGACCGAAGAAGTAAGGAAGGCTTTGAAAGGAATGAAAGGGGGCAAAGCACCTGGTGAGGATCAGATAACAGCAGACCCTCTTGAAGGATGGCGGAGAAATTGTACTTGAAAAACTGGCAAACCTGTGTACGCAATGCCTAATGACCCGCAATGGTACCGGAATCTTGGAAGAACGCCGAACATCATCCTAATCCACAAGAAAGGCGACATGATGGACTTGAAAAATTACAGGCCGATCAGCTTACAGTCAGTCATCTACAAGGTATTTACCAAGGTAATCGCTAACCGAATCTCTGAAACCTTAGAT
The DNA here is from genome assembly GCA_013339765.2 of Haemaphysalis longicornis. Taxonomy (NCBI): domain Eukaryota; kingdom Metazoa; phylum Arthropoda; class Arachnida; order Ixodida; family Ixodidae; genus Haemaphysalis; species Haemaphysalis longicornis. Next base: position 155,342,424 of record CM023454.1, read on the forward strand.
TTCAGTCAACCCAAAGAACAAGCAGGGTTCCGTAAAGGTTATTCAACAATGGATCATATTCATACGATCAATCAGGTGATAGAGAAGTGCGCTGAGTATAATGAACCCCTATATTTAGCCTTCATAGATTATGAGAAAGCATTTGACTCGGTCGAACCCTAGCAGTCATTCAGGCATTACGGGAACCAGGGGGAAGTGACCCGATACGTGAGAAAACTAGAGGATATCTACAATGGGTCTACAGCTACCATCATCCTCCATAGGCAGAGCAGTAAAATACCTATAAGGAAGGGTGTCAGACAAGGAGACGCAATCTCTCCAATGTTATTCACAGTATGCTTACAAGAAGTATTCAGAACGTTGGATTCGGAACAGGTGGGAGTAAGGGTTAATGGAGAATACCTCAGTGACCTCAGATTTGCTGATGACGTTGCCTTGCTAAGTAACTCGGGGGACGAATTGCAAAGCATGCATTCCGCACTGGGCGAACAGAGTAGAACCGTGGGCCTGAAAATTAATATGCAGAAAACTAAAGTAATGATCAATAACCTCGGGACAGCACAGCAGTTTGAGATAGGTGGCGAGGCAGTGGCAGTGGTAAGCGAATATATCTACTTAGGCCAAGTTGTGACCCAGATCCAAACCATGAGGGCAGAGATAATTAGAAGAATCAGAATGGGGTGGGGTGCATATGGCAGACATTCCCAGATAATGAACTAGGCAGCCTACCATTGTCGCTGGAAGAAGAAGTGGTATGCAAGCTGCATCTTAAACCGGACTTCCACCTACGGGGGCAGAAACTGTGGAGGCTCACTAAGAGGGTTCAACTTAAATTGAGAACGACTCAGCGGGCAAATGGAGCGGAAAATGCTAGGTGTAACATTAAGGGCAAGAAGAGAGCGGAGTGGGTCAGGGAGCAAACTGGTGTTAAAGACTATTAGTAGAAATTAAGAAGAAGAAAATGGCCGTGGGCAGGCATGTAATGCGAAAGGCAAGATAACCGCTGGTCATGAATGGTAACGAGTGGATCCCTAGAGAGGCAAGCGCTGCAGGGGGTGGCGAAAAGTTAGATGGGCAGATGAGATCAGAAGTTTGCGGGATAACATTGGTCACGGTTGGCACAGGACCGAGGTAATTGGAGAATACTGGGAGAGGCCTTTGCCCTGCAGAGGGCGTAGATAGGCTGGTGATGATGATGATGATTTTCGTGAGTAGTTCCTGAAAATAATCGGGCAGCTATATTTTGGCGTGCTTCAAGTTTATTTACGACATACGAGTGATGGGGGTTCCAGATTAGCGCTGCATATTCAGTCTTTGATCGAACAAGTGTTTGGTAGGCCAGAAGCTTTGTGGATGTGTTAGCTGAATGCAGATTGCGCCTAATGAATCCGAGTGATTTAGAAGCTTTGCTGGTTATTGTAGCGATATGGTGATTCCAGGTTAGATCAGACGTTATTGACCCCCAAGTATTTTACCATGGTTACGGTTTGTACAGGAATACTATTGAGAAAATAGTGACGGGGCTCAGACGCGCTAGTTTTGGTAAATGTTGTGGCGTTAGTTTTGGGAACATTTACTTCCATCTGCCAATCCCTACACCATTTCGTCAGTTGATTAAGGTCTGCTTGCAAGGATAAGATATCGTGGGGGTTTTTAATTTGCTTATAAATGACGCAGTCACCCGCAAATAATCGGATAGTAGAACAGATATTAGTGTTAATGTCATTGATATATATTAAAACTAAGGTAGGACCCAAGACTGAGCCCTGTGGAACACCGGAAGTTACTTGAGTTAAGAGGATTTTTTTTCCTTTCTTTAGCGAGAGGGATGCCCCCGCCGTGTCGAAATGTTACTGCGAAGCATGCAGAACCGCTTTGGCCCGCACCCAGTAGTTAAAAGCCAGCTCCGAAAACGGAATAAGCCATTCGCGTTAAAAAAACAAGCTACGCAATTCTGGAATTCCACTTTCGGGCTTGGGGTGCGGCCTGATCCCGGCGACCATTGCCGGCAACGCACTCCCTCACCAGAGCAGGATTGGCCACCCTGGTGTAGTAACGGCCACAACCTCCCATGAATACGTCAATTAACCCTCGGCCCTCAGTCCCCAGCGGCTGCGAAGCAACTGACCACGGCGGCGGTCACACCTGTGACGTAGCAGAGGGTGCTAAGAATCCCTGGACCCGGACAGGCCGCCAATGGAATCTGAACCTGGCAACGTTTAACGCGCGAACCTTATCTAGCGAAGCAAGTCTCGAGGTGTTGTTCGAGGAATTAGAGGGCATTAAATGGGATGTAATAGGGCTTATCGAGGTTAGGAGGACGGGTGAAGCCTTTACGGTGCTGAAAAATGGACACGTCCTATGTTACCGTGGTCGAGAGGACAGAAGAGAATTGGGAGTGGGATTTCTAGTCAATAAAAGCATAGCTGGCAACATAGACGAATACTATAGCATTAACGAAAGGGCAGCAGGTCTTGTAATTAGGCTCAATAAGAGGTACAAGCTCAAGGTGGTGCAGGGCTACGCGCCCACATCCAGCCACGACGACCAAGTAGTGGAACGCTTCTATGAAGATGTGGAATTGGCAATGGCTAAAGTAAAAACACAGTATACCGTAGTTATGGGGGACTTCAATGCTAAAGTAGGCAAGAATCAGGCTGGAGACAAGGCAGTTGGGAACTATGGTCTGGGCTGTAGAAATAGCAGGGGGGACCTACTAGTTGAGTTTGCAGAACGGAATAACCTACGCATAATGAATACCTTCTTCTATAAACGGGAGAGTCGGAAGTGGACCTGGAGGAGCCCGAATGGGGAGCACAAAAATGAAATAGACTTCATATTATGCGATTACCCTGGCGTTGTGCAGGATGTGGAAGTGCTCGGAAGGGTAAGGTGTAGTGACCACCGTATGGTAAGATCTCGAATTAGGCTAGATTTGAGGAGGGACCGCAACAAGCTAGTACGAAAGAAGCCAATAAATGAGCTAACAGTAAGACGTAAAGTAGAAGAATTCAGGATCGCGCTGCAGAACCGATATTCCGCCCTTAACATGGAAGCCGAGCTTACGACACAGGAAGCCAGCGACAACCTTACACGCATTATCACGGAGTGTGCAGTAGACGTCGGGGGCACTATGGCTAGACAGGATACTGGTAAACTTTCACAGGAGACGAAAGATCTAATCAGGAAACGGCAAACCATGAGAATCTCTACCGCAGCTGACAGAATAGAACTAGCCGAGCTCTCGAAGTTATTCAATAAGCGGAAGACAGCTGACATACGGAAGTATAATACGGAGAGGATCGAATACGTTGTAAGAAACGGAGGTAGCCTGAAAGCAGTGAAGAGACGTCTTGGTGTGGGGAAAAATCAGCTGTATGCACTTAAGGATAAGCAAGGCAATGTCATCACAAATAGGGATAAAATAGTCACAGTGGCCGAGGAGTTCTATAGAGATCTGTACAGTAGCCGGGACATACAGGATAATGCCGAACGAGACAGTAGTTCAGAGGAGATAGACATCCCACCAGTAACGACCGAAGAGTAAGGAAGGCTTTGAAAAGAATGAAAGGGGGCAAAGCACCTGGTGAGGATCAGATAACAGCAGACCTCTTGAAGGATGGCGGAGAAATTGTACTTGAAAAACTGGCAAACCTGTATACGCAATGCCTAATGACCGCAATGGTACCGGAATCTTGGAAGAACGCGAACATCATCCTAATCCATAAGAAAGGCGACATGATGCACTTGAAAAATTACAAGCCGATCAGCTTACTGTCAGTCGTCTACAAGGTATTTACCAAGGTAATCGGTAACCGAATCTCTGCAAGCTTAGATTTCAGTCAACCCAAAGAACAAGCAGGGTTCCGTAAACGTTATTCAACAATGGATCATATTCATACGATCAATCAGGTGATAGAGAAGTGCGCTGAGTATAATGAACCCCTATATTTAGCCTTCATAGATTATGAGAAAGCATTTGACTCGGTCGAAACCCTAGCAGTCATTCAGGCATTACGGAACCAGGGGGTAGATGACCGATACGTAAGAATACTAGAGGATATCTACAATGGGTCTACAGCTACCATCATCCTCCATAGGGAGAGCAGTAAAATACCTATAAGGAAGGGTGTCAGACAAGGAGACGCAATCTCTCCAATGTTATTCACAGCATGCTTACAAGAAGTATTCAGAACGTTGGATTGGGAACAGGTGGGAGTAAGGGTTAATGGAGAATACCTCAGTAACCTCAGATTTGCTGATGACGTTGCCTTGCTAAGTAACTCGGGGGACGAATTGCAAAGCATGCTTTCCGCACTGGGCGAACAGAGTAGAACCGTTGGCCTGAAAATTAATATGCAGAAAACTAAAGTAATGATCAATCCCCTCGGGACAGCACAGCAGTTTGAGATAGGTGGCGAGGCAGTGGCAGTGGTAAGCGAATATATCTACTTAGGCCAAGTTGTGACCCCAGATCCTAACCATGAGGCAGAGATAATTAGAAGAATCAGAATGGGGTGGGGTGCATATGGCAGACATTCCCAGATAATGAATAGCAGCCTACCATTGTCGCTGAAGAAGAAAGTGTATGACAGCTGCATCTTACCGGTACTCACCTACGGGGCAGAAACTTGGAGGCTCACTAAGAGGGTTCAACTTAAATTGAGAACGACTCAGCGGGCAATGGAGCGGAAAATGGTAGGTGTAACATTAAGGGACAAGAAGAGAGCGGAGTGGGTCAGGGAGCAAACTGGTGTTAGACATATTAGTAGAAATTAAGAAGAAGAAATAGACGTGGGCAGGGCATGTAATGCGAAGGCAAGATAACCGCTGGTCATTAAGGGTAACAGTGTGGATCCCTAGAGAAGGCAAGCGCTGCAGGGGGTGGCAGAAAGTTAGATGGGCAGATGAGATCAAGAAGTTTGCGGGGATAAATTGGTCACGGTTGGCACAGGACCGAGGTAATTGGAGAATACTGGGAGAGGCCTTTGCCCTGCAGTGGGCGTAGATAGGCTGGTGATGATGATGATGATTTTCGTGAGTAGTTCCTGAAAATTATTCGGGCAGCTTTATTTTGGCGTGCTTCAAGTTTATTCACGACACACGACTGATGGGGGTTCCAGATTAGCGCTGCATATTCAGTCTTTGATCGAACAAGTGTTTGGTAGGCCAGAAGCTTTGTGGATGTGTTAGCTGAATGCAGATTGCGCCTAATGAATCCGAGTGATTTAGAAGCTTTGCTGGTCATTGTATCGATATGGTGATTCCAGGTTAGATCAGACGTTATATGAACCCCCAAGTATTTTACCATGGTTACGGTTTGTACAGGAATACTATTGAGAAAATAGTGACGGGGCTCAGACGCGCTAGTTTTGGTAAATGTTGTGGCGTTAGTTTTGGGAACATTTACTTCCATCTGCCAATCCCTACACCATTTCGTCAGTTGATTAAGGTCTGCTTGCAAGGATAAGATATCTTGGGGGTTTTTAATTTGCTTATAAATGGCGCAGTCACCCGCAAATAATCGGATAGTAGAAGAGATATTAGTGTTAATGTCATTGATATATATTAAAACTAAGGTAGGACCCAAGACTGAGCCCTGTGGAACACCGGAAGTTACTTGAGTTAAGAGGAGGAATGATCATTAATGATTACTGACTGAAACCGATGGGTTCGGAAGTTCTTCATCCACCTGTTAACCTTAGTGTTGATATTAGGGGCAGAAAGTTTTTCCATTAGACGGATGTGAGGGACCTTGTCGAAGGCCTTGGCGAAATCTATGAATATAGCTTCTATTTGTGAGGACGAATGTACTGCATTATGGAGATAAGTCATTAATTCGAATAACTAAGTTTCACAAGAACGGCCTCTCAAAAAACCATGTTGATAAGAAAAAAAGAAGCTCTGTTTTGTTAGGTAGCTCATTACGGCAAATGATATTATGTGTTCTAGAAGTTTGCAAACTATGCTGGTTAAGGAAATCGTTCTGTAGTTAAGAGGCACGGATGGGTCGCCTGACTTGAAGATGGGGATAACACGGGCAATTCTCCAAGCAAACGGTACGCATCCTGTGTCTATCGATTGCTGAAATAAAGCAGCTAAGATCGGGGATATGACCACATTAGTCATTTTTAGTAGTTTGGTGCATATTTCATCGGGGCCTGGTGCAGAGTTGGTCGGGAGTCTATCAATGGCTGCAGCAATACCCTCCTGAGTAATAAGCAAGTCATCCATTGCTGAATCTAACGACTGTATATTAAGAGTGGCTGGTAATGGGCTTTCATTTGTAAACACAGAACAAAAAACAGAATTGAATTTCTCCGCAGTCTCTGATGAGGAAAGGTCTGTACCATTTTTAGACAATGATATGGACGATGATGATGAGTACTTTGGATTTATCACTTTCCAAAATTTTCTCGTGTTTGTCTGCAGTAGGTTTGTTATATCGTTGTTGAAAAAATTTTCCTTGGCTGCCTCGATTTCTGCTTTGCACAGTTTAGAGTGTTCTTTGTAGCGCTTCCAGTCATCGGCTGAATCAGATCGTCTGGCCTTAGAATAAAGTCGCTTTTTCTTATTGATGCAGCGTTTAACGCCGGTCGTAACCACGCGCTTTGCGTCGATGACGTGATACTGATTCTTGGAACGTATTTTTCTTTAAGTTCCAGAAGCTTATCGCGAACAATTTGCCAGTTTTCATTCACATTCTGAGAGCAAAGGAAGTGGAGAACTGCGCGGAAAATGATAACAATTCGGTTTCTATCATCGCGCGGTTCGCACGGCTGTAATAAAAATTGTTTTCTTTTTATTCTCGGTTTTGGAGCTTTCTGATGTTACCTCACAATGCACTACGTTGTAATCGCTGATGTTACCTAAAACATGTACGAGCATATTGCGTGGTTCTGTGGTCAGCAGAAGATCGAAAATTCTGTTGACACATGTAGGCAATCTGACCATTTGACTCAAAATAAAGGCAGACAACACATCGAGAAATTCTTGACATTCATGCCTTTTTGTGCTGCCATGTGGTATGCCTGACCGCCAATCAATCCCTGGGTAATTGAAGCCTCCAGCAAGAATTACTGGGTATTTTGGGTACCTGTTTTGTATAAAGCACAGCGATTCGTTTAATTGCTCAATAAATTCGGGGGAAGAATCTGGCGGACGGTAGCAGACCCCGACAGCACAAAGCACAGAGGCAAATACGCGTACTATCACCCATAGGATCTCTATAGATGAAATTGTATCGACTAAATGGGCTTGCAAATTTTTTTTACGGGCACAATAACGCCACCACCGCGAGACACTGTTCTAGCTTTCCTAAATATAGAAAAGTGTTTAGCCAATGACAAGTCGCAATCACTAACATCAGAGGAAAGCCACGTTTGAGTAACAAGCACAATATCCGCCGAACATGGTTCAGTGAAGGAGCGTAGGAGGTCCTGTTTATTAAATAGGCTGCGAAAATTTGCAAGGAGGATTGACAGCTTTGAAGACGAACGATTTTTCAGTCACTTTTCTTTAGCAGCCATGGCGCTTGACTCCTCTAAAAGTGTCTCACCCTGTTCCGTAGCAGGGGTTCCGCGCCTCGGCAAGGGCACGACATTATTAGTTACCGGGTCGAGGTGGTAAAGTCGGCCATTCAGGAGAAGTTTATAAGAAAGTACCTTGTATTTTTCCCCTGGTTGCTTCGTTGCGTGGGCAAAGTCTCTAGAGACGTTTTCTGATTAATTGCATTCTTGGAGAAAAGTCTTCCTCGATCCATACACGTGGCGACAATACGTCTTTCAGCTTCTATGCATTCTTTAGGATGTTATGTTTGTCTTTAAAGTTGAGAAATTTGACAACTACAGGGCGGACAGTTCCTTCTTTCCATTCACCTATTCTGTGTGCCCGCTCGATCTCACCGACGTGTATGTCTAAGTTTTTGCTAAGAAACTTGGTAATCGTTTCTTCAGTCTCTGCCGACTTTTCCGGAAAGGTCTCAGGAAGGCCCTTAAAAATAGGGTTATTGCACCGTATGCGGTTGTCTAGGTCGTCAACAACAAGGCTCGATCACTGAGTTTGCTTTGAGTCAATGTTCCTAAGATGATCGCATGATTCCTTTAGAAGGGAGCTGACACTACTGACGTCTACACGGAGGTCCCTGACAGAATCATATTGCTCGAGCTCAGAGAGGCGTCTTTTGATATTTGTCACACTGAGCTGGAGGTCTTTCAATCTACCAGATACCTCCTCCAGAAATTTGTCGTTTGATGTTATCAATACCTTAACAAGTGTCAACACCTGATCTAATTTCTCCGGCCCGGGGTTTGTTTCCACGTCGCCAGCAAAGACAAGCAAGTGGGCAAGACAGAACAAGACCAGCGAGAACCTTGCCCCAGTACTCAGATGTCGAGTAAGACTTTCGGCTTGAAATCGAAAAAACTTCAAAGCGCACAAATAGGGGGGGGACAAAAAGGAGGGACACACACACGCGCTTACTCGCAACTGACGAACTTCTGCGCAACTGACCAACCTCTGCTTGACCAACCTCTGCACGCCATTGTTTCGGAAAGGGGAACATGGCAGTTTGTGGTTCTCGGCCTTTCTAAAGAGGGAGCTGCACAAGCTGCATGTACATGATCCTTTTGAGCTGCGAAATTCTGATTATATTGTTGATGACTAGCAGAGTGGTGCGTTAGATGGTTGCAAGGCATTTAGTGTGGATGTCGAAAACCTCTATTATTCGCTCCCACAGCAAGAACTACTGAGCTGTGTCAAGGGCCGTATTGTTAAAGACAATGATGAGCAGAAATTTCAGTCTGAGAGTGGTGTAACTGTTGGTGGCTTCATGGAGTTACTAACCATGTATTTGCGGTCGACGATCGTAATTTTCGAAGGGCAAGTTGTGCTCCAAAGGGCAGGCGTTTGCATCGGTTCTTGCGTAGCCCTTGTACTGAGCCGTAGTTTCCTTGGGAGAGTGGATGTTTGCATAAAAGAATGCCTTCAGGATGATGCATGCCGGATCTACAGATATGTGGATGACTATTTGGCTTTTGTGCGCTGTGAAGAACCTGGGTTTGAATTACACGACATTTTGAATGTGTTCGACAAGTGTGGGATGGGCCTAACCTTCACATTTGAGCAGGCAGTTGAAGGGTGCATACAGTTTCTGGATTTGAAACTTGACCTCTCAAATCGACACCCGTGTTGGCGTTACCACCCGCGTTCGGAGAAGCCGTTGCTGAATTACTCTTCTGGCCATTCAAAGATAGTGAAAAGAGGAATAGCCATGTCATGTCTTGGGTCGGCTGTTAAGAAGTCGTGTGAGCATTTGGTGGGAGAGAGGTTTTCGGAACAGATCACTCGCCTTAAGGCGGCGGGTTTCCCTCCGTCTGTACTGTCGGCAGTGTGTGGTGGCCGTGTGCGCAAGATAAAGTACAAATTTTCAGAGGAGGAGAAGGACCAGCCTGTAAGAAAATTTTCTGTAGTCCCGTACGTCCATAAAATGGCGCACGGTTTGAAGAACGTGGACTCCCGATACGGCGTAAGGGTGTTGTTCTCGGCAAAAACAAAAGTGGGCAGTCTCTGCCGCATTGTTAACAACAAAGACCGGACTAAGAAAAAGAGGAACGAGTGTGGCGTCACCCACACGCAGCCTTTTGTTCGTTGTGCTAGTGGCGTCATGGACAGAATCCCGTTATCATGCAAGTCTGTGTATGTGGGCCAAACTGGACGCTGTTTAAACATTCGTTTGAATGAGCATGCGTCAACTGTGAGAAATTCAACAAGCGCCAATTTGCCTGCTCGTTGCAAAAAGTGTAAGTGTCACCCGTTGTTTGGTGACACAGTGGTGCTCTATCGGCATAATGATCAAACTGTCAGAGAATTGGTAGAGGCATACTTTATCAAGGAACATAGTGACAAGTGTATAAGCAAATCATCCATTATTCTTCACGGGAAGGAGCAAGAACTAATCGGCTCAATGTTTGTTTTATCTGTTTTGTGTTCATGTATAAATTTGTGTTTTTCAATAAAACCGTCTATTTGTGCGCTTTGAAGTTTTTTCGATATCATGCACCAACTAGCCCAACTTGCGGTATTGTTTCGGCTTGAAGCCACACCGGACAATCATTACGCGTAGAGCAACCGGCGCGAACAAAGCAGCCTGGGTACTCTAATACGGTACGTGCACAGATCAACGGCCATCGCGAAGCCTTCGGCGGTCAATCGTCTCCCTTTGAGCCACAATCGCACTCACAGGGTCAGGCATGGTGAGTTGGAAACCACGCGTCCACCACAGGCACCAGAAAACACAGACCACAAAATACGTCTGTAGTGGGCACTCCCCTCGAAAGCGGGCAGACGCAGCTTGCGAGAGAGACGGCGAGCACCGAGCTGCGAGGTGTCACGTTACCTCCCGGCGGAAGAGAACGGTCCCGTTCGTTCCCCTAACATGATCGGCGTTCGACCCAACCTATCCACTCAAGACGCCCTTATACAGTACCATTATGATTTCCACCAACACCCCCCGCAACAAGACCACACCTCTATTCTCTCACTGGACCTTCAAAAAAGCCTCTGACAATGTCTCACATCATAGCATACTTCAGGCAGTTTCATCCCAAAACCTAGGCCTACACTTCTATCACTATATCTATAATTTTCTTACACAACGTACTGCTACCTTCCGCTTTGGCCATGTCCAGTCTGATCTTTTCCACATGCCAGACCACGGAACTCCACAAGGAGCAGTCCTCTCGCCCATGCTCTTTAACCTCACCCTAATCCCACTTGCCCGCTCTCTCCTCACCATACCCACACTACGCAGCACACTCTACGCAGATGACATTGCCCTGTGGGTTCACTCTGGCTCCGACCAACACATTGAAACCACACTCCAACACGGCCTCAACCAAGTCTTAGACCACATCGAACCTTTAACGTTCCAGTGCTCTCCACAAAAATCTGCTCTCCTAACTTTCACGCCCCCTCGCAGCAAGCCCCCTCCAAACCCCCCATCCAACTTTTTATACACTCTGACCCAATACCCCACACACAGCACCTTAGAGTTTTAGGCCTCACCCTAACACACAACAGATCACCCGCACTCACCCTCCAGAACGTAAAGAAATACGTTACTCAAACCACGCATCTCATTAGACGGATCGCCAGCAAACACCACGGCATCACGGAACAGGACCGCCTCCGTCTCGTACACAGTGTTCTACTCAACGGTATCTTGTACCACCTACCATACATTAACCTTACATCTACCCAACTCGACTCACTTGATGCCCTCCTCCGGAAGACGTATAGGCATGCACTCCTGCTTCCCCCATACGCACCAACACATCGCTTACTCGACCTCGGCATACACAACACCATACGGGAGCACCTAGACGTCCACCGCGTCTCCCAACTCACGCGCCTTGCATCCTCCCCAACAGGGCACTACATTCTCAACTCTATAAACGCACTACCACCCACCATCCCAATCCCAAGCAAAACCACCCGTTGCTTCACTCGTTGTTCAGCACTCACTCCCGAGTGCTGCAGTGTGCTGAGGCAGCACACACTCGTCCGTTCTCTCGATGAGAGCGTTAGTAAGCCTACGCGTCCGTGTCGGGAGCTGCGTCTAAGGAAGTGAGCGCGTCATCGTCGACCCCACCACGGCACGCGCTGCTATGTCGTTGTATCCCAGCTCCTCGCCACTGCCCAGGATGTCTCCCTGCCTCCCCTAACACTTTTGCCATGCTACGCCGCCGAGCAGCGTCCTTCCCCTCACCCTTTCGCCAGACGCTCCTCCGTTTTCTTTCTGACTTCGGTGTATCGTTCGCTCGCTCGGTTACGAGGACATCACCTCCGTTAAACCACAGCAGCGGGCCCCAAAGTGGTGTGCACTGAAAGCGCATTTTTAGCAACTGAGTATATCAGCTTCCGATACCTATGAATAATTTTAACCTGTATCCCACACAAGCTTGCCACACATCACGACAGAGAGAAGAACGTTTTAAGAGCATGGGTCAGAAGAACGTGTGTAATTAATCCCTTGTGGCTTATTTCCGAGTTTAAGTGCTCAGATCTCCTCGAAAAGTGTTCAGAATGCGGAGACGTCCCTCAAGTATTTTTGAGATCCTCTTATGGAGACTATTATGAAGGCTGTTATGTAATGCTTCGTACCGAGTATACGGCCTCCTCAAGCGCATCGCTTAGCTTAAAATAAAAGGGGTGTCTTCTGTTTCTTTCGTTGTTGTTGGCTTTTATTACATGAACGTTTTCCCAGGGTCCAATGCTTTGCTTTTCTGCATCATCACAAACATCTTAGGACGTTTGGGAATGTTTGGGAGTCTCACAGTGTGGATATTTTCTTCGGGTATTATGGCATTCATTAACTTTATTTATGGCTGCGTGCAAGAAGGTGGATATCCGCAGCGTGCGTTGTTCATTCACATGCACGTACAATGACAAGGTTTCTGCTACGCCACCAAGAAACGGCACAGGCAATGTTTTCCAGAGTACTCGTAGGGGCACTTTTGGGACGAGAATTTCTGTCGTATCGTAATAATGATAAAGGTACGCTAAACCCGACCGGTTGTGACATGATTACAGTGTTGAAGGCATGAAATATTTGCTAACAAACACCATTAGTAGTATGCGTTCCGGTTCCCAGCATAAGAAGAACTGAATCCTATGGATGAGTACAAGCAGCTCGTTAGCCTTTCCAACTCATTCAGGCGTACAGAACAAATCATGGCCTGGTCGGGATGACGTTCTATAAATTATTCTTTCTGTCCTGAGTGCAGTTTTACTATAGCACATATCTCAACAATAGGCAGATATACCTGTGGGAAAATTACCGTAAATATTCATTTGGGTGGGAACCAGTATAGTGGAACTGTATTTTAACACACATTTAAAGGAGCCATGAAGAGAAAATACAATTCCGTGTAATTTGAAAGAACTAGGATTCAGTATCTCACTCGTCTCCATTACAGCCCTAAGAGATGTTTTTTTAACAAAAAAAGTATTTAAGAAGTATTTAAGAACTTTCAAATTTTGCGCCACAGTGACGTGAAATGAGCAAGAGTGACGTCATACGGGCCAACAATAAAACGTAATATTCAGTGAGTTAACTGCACGTTAGCATCCAAGTGATGCGGTCAAATGGAACTAGAGGCCCCATTACAGACGTCCAGTCATGTGTCGTCCCGACAGGTCAGTTAGGCGGCCGCCAATCGTACAAACAAGATTCCGTGACGTCATAGAAAAGTTGCGGGAAATTGGCTAGGGGGTCGCGACTGCTTCACACGTTTTCTTTAATATCTCCGTTATTTGTTAGAAGATTGCGATGATATTGGTATCATTGTTATCGGGACTAAGCAGTCTTTCTAATAAACACAACATGTGTTTTGTCTTCATGGCTCCTTTAATAATCGGGCGTGCACGCACTCACTCGCGCTCGCAGGTGTTGCTGGTGTATGTGTGTGTATGCGTGCGTTTGTGTGTGTGCGTGTACATTTGCGTACGTGCTTGCACGTACGTGTGCGCGCATGTGTGCCGCGTGCGTGCGTGTGTGTGTGTGTGTGTATCTGTCTGCGTGTGTGTGTGTGTGTGTGCGCGCGTGTGTGCGTGTATGCGTGCTAGCCTGCTTGCGTGCGCGCGCGCGTGTGTGGGCTTTTGTGTGCTGTGCAATAAGATCGATTTTAAATTATAACTGTAAACAACCAAGCTGATGTGGTTTCGTTATTCTGGCGCACCTTTAGAAATGATGGAAACCGAACAGCACCAGCTCGTGTACGTATTGACTTTTTTCACTCCGTACTGGCATTTTATCAGGATAGAAGAGCAGAAAAAACTTGGCTGTGTCATTACTCAGGCTTTATGATTTGGATTAAACCCACAAATATTGCACGAGGTAGAAATCACGATTGTATTCTGGATAAAGCGGTTAGAGTGCCGTACTCTGTGTACGGCAAGCACAGCCTCCTAGCTTGAACCGACCATGTTATTCGTATCTTGCTCAAATGCTGGCGTTCTGCTCACTAAACCTCCGTAATGGTTAGAAGACTGGTATGAAACCGAATGCCCCTATACAAAAAGTAGGTTATTTCGAACTAAACCTAAGTTATGGCCCGCCCTAGTACACGTATAACATAATTTAATGAACGCTTAAATCGTCCCATTACACATCGCATACTTCGGTCCTCATTTAGAAAGAAGTCTGTATGAAATGACTGTTTTCATTTGATACACATAAGGTAAAGATGGCGTCACCGTTTTTCAAATGCCCTCTTTGGAAAAGAGACTGCCTATGCATGAACCGATAACTCTCCGTGCTTCAAGCGTTCGACAGTGTACGCGATGGTTCCCATCAGATCAAACGGATGGAAATTATGCACTTGTCTGTGCGCCTCACTTTGAATTTATTGTTTGTTTTGTTGGCGCTTTTACTTTTTCGTGCACTCCTCTTCAACTACTAGCTTAGGCCTTTAGCAAAACCATAAAATAGAAAAATCAAGTCAGTAACCTATTTTAGTTTCTATTTATTTTGGATTGGGTTCGCATTATGATTTAAAGGCGGTTTTCGGCTTAATTGTCGCAAAATTAACTCTGGAGAGACTTGGGATATAGAGAAAGTAGGTTACTGTGCTACTAACGGCTCGTTATTTCGAGTGCGATTGGGCTGACATCACACAGGTGAAAACGCCGACAATGAAAAAGAAGCGTGCGCAGACCCACGATAAAATCTAGAAAGTTGAGAGGAAAGGTGGGTGACATGAAAAAGCGACAGTAAAAAGCCGCTCGTCTTGATGGAACGTAGTGATCAGATAACTGCAGTCCATTTTTATCGCGATAGCGTTATCAGGCTCATTTGTCGATTTCGCCGTGACTCCTACCGTCTGCTATCAACCGGGCTCATCAGGCGTCCACGGAAATAAGAAGAAAGATTCGAAGGCTCCGCTCAACCTCCAACGTGGCGCCACGCCGACAGAAGTTCGAAAAGGAGGACAGTGATACAACGTTTGATACGGAAGAAAGGGCATGCGTTTTCACCAGATGCCGCGCCTGCGCGGTGATGTTTGTTCTATGCCCAGTCGGTGGTAGCATGCTCCACAGACACGGTCTCCAGCCCTGCCCGCAACTTACGCCATCACAGCAAAGCGTATTCCCACCAGAAGATCAAAAATATAAATTTCAGGAATTGATTGATTTGATTGATAAGGTTTAACGCGCCGACGAAACGCAGGCGATGAGGCGCGTCGTAGTGGAAGGCTCCAGAATAATTTTGACCACCTGGGGATCTTTAACGTGCGCCGAAATTTTGTACACACGGGCGTTTTAAATGCAGAGCATTTCTTTAACTCACGATGTCACCCGTTCTAGTTGTCCATCGTAATCCGCACCCTCCCCCTACACTATATAAAAAAAATACTATCCGGCGCCTGGTTTCGATCCCTCGACCCTGCGGGCGGAACGCAATGTACATGGTGCTCTACCCACTGCGCCACAAAGCCGACACAGAATGGAGGGCTACGAACGCACCTTATATCCTTGCCTCATTCAAATTACGTCAAGAAGCTGCTGATACAGCAGCAGCAAGAAAAAGAACAACTTCAACAATGACGTCTCCCATCGACTCCCTCGAATGGGGGGACTAACTCAACCAGAGGCATCTAGACGTCGACGACGCAACAACAACAGCCAGAGAAGAAAAGAGAGAGAAGAGAAGAGAAGAATAATAACCATACCCCACAGCTAATAAATGATGTCATGTGACCACGTAATTACGTCTCCTCATTTAATTACAATACAACAACCAACAGCAACAAGTGCAACAACATTAACGTAACCCAAGCTACTTAACGTCATGCGCCCCCGGAAATGCTCTGCATTTGATCGTGCCCCTCGCGAGGGGGGATGTTTCGTGCTAGGACCAGTTTTTTGCTTTTTTTCTGCATCAGAAAAGCGGCTGCCGGGGCGCGAATCTAACTCGCGACCTCATGCTCAGCAGCGCAACGCCTCAGCCACTGAGCCACCGCGGCGGGTAAATTTCAAGAATTCATGCCCCGAAGGTACTCGTGGATCACGAGGCATGTCGTAGTGAAAGTCTCCGGAAGAAGTTTGTCCTCTTTAGAATCTGTAACGTGCGCCGAAATCCCGGCACACTGGCGTTTTTGTTTACTGCTGTCATCTCAAAAACGGCCGCCGTGGCCGAGAGTTGAACTAGCGTTTTTGGGTGAAGCAGCGCAACTCATTTCCCACTGAGCCACCGCGCTGTGTTTACCACCGGGACTTATGCCAGCACAAACAGTGGGTGACCGAACTAAAACCGGGGACAAAGAATGAACCCCGGTCTCTTCTGAAATCAAGGAAGGTATAGATTATGCGCAGAGAATAGCTAAAATAAAGCCCACTATATAATGTTTATTCACATGAGTTTTGCAAAATACCTTTCAATATTCCCACGGTTATGTCTGCGCTGCAAGCTTGCTATGGTAAACGAGAAATGGAGCCGCGCGTAGAAGTTAAATATTCCCCTAAATATAGGTACGAATATCTTCCCAGTGAAAAGCAACGCAAGAATGCTCGGCGTGGTTGTACACAAGCGGGTAGTTTTTAACGCAAAATAACCCAAAGCAGAAAATCTTTAACGAACTATTGCCCGCAAGCAAAACGTCTATGCAAGAGAAGAGCAAGAAAACTAGAAAAGAAACGAAAAGAGAAAAGAAAGGAGAAGAAAAAAAGAAAATAGTCATGGAACCACTGATCATTACAAGAATATTGTCACGAAGCCAGAGACGATGCAGTTGTCTTCAAGGAAAACAGGATTATTGGAGCGAACTTGTGTTCCCCTAAAAACTCAAAGAATACACACGCGGCAAAGCAGCAGTCAACACAGTGACGTGCGCAGGCGAGCGTCGGCGAGTCGAATACCGCACTTCTCCTCTGCGGGAATGTATCTTTGGGCGCGAGTAGTTCTCGAACCATCGAATTACAACCAGAACACTGTAGATCAAAGAAGATTATTCTGGGCTGTTGAAGTTAGTTCACAACACTCTCCCTATCAAAGCAGATAACACGTGCGACATAAGAATAAAGAATGGAACAAGCACTTCACTTGGAACACAGACAACACAGACCGGAGCAGCCGCGCGGTAAAAACAAAGCGCAAACAAACAAACCCAGTGCAAGGTTCGCGGCATTACCCCTCTCTAAGAGTGCATCGACCCGATGCTAAAATGAAACACAGTCTGAAGAAAAAACAAAAAAAAGGCGGCTTCTCCACTCCGTGTATGACGGCGAGGGTGCGGAGTACAGAGACTCTAAAGGACATCCAAGTTGCGGCCCCAGTGACCTCCCATATGCGGCCGGCCGTCATTCGATTTTAGCCGTGAGTTGTTCCTTGATGATTCCCTAAATGAAACTGCAACTCAGGGCTCAAATAGAATTTCGCTTGATTTTCGCTTGATGGTGGTGTGCACACGGATGGACGCGGACGGACATTGGTAGGTCCTAAGGTACTCCGCACCGTTACAAGTGAGAGGGTAAGCCGTTTGACTTGGCTACTAACTCATGGTCGTAGCCCAGTGGGTAAGACAACTGACACTAATTCTGTCTGGTTTACCTGACACAGGCTCAATTTCTTACGGTGCCTGTCTGATTTTTTGCGATTGTAAATGCTAGGCGCACGAACGCGGACGGACATTGTGCGGTCCTAAGGTACTCCGCACTTAAAAAGTAAGTCAACGTGCGTAGTAAGGTTTAAGGTGAACCACGTGGATGACTTCGGACCGCGTGCGTCGTCGTTATGTACCGGAATCACCATCAGGGATCACCAGGTCAGTAGGCCAACACGTCGTAAAATCCGGCAGGGCCTCAAATACCGTCGCACAAGCTTCTTAATGAGTCCGCGTCGCTGTCCCCTTGTTAACGCACCTTCCACTTTGTTGGATACACATTTTCCTAGACGCAGTTCTATTGTATACCACGCGCATCTGGCAGTCCAGAAATGTTGCCGTGTGTATCACGCCACATTATTTTTCGCATTCCTTCTTTCCAGTCATTTTCCCGCACATCTCTTTAAGCTTTCACGGAGCAGACAAAACCACTTAAACACCCTTCGGTTCATCAAGGTTTTTACCTCTGATAATATATGAACACATTTAATCAAACCGGTGGCTTTGTCTCTGCTATTTCTCTTTAATAATTTCTGATTCCTTCTGTGATAAACTGGAGCAGCTTTACACTAACCTATGCCACCTGGTTCTCAGGGTACCCTTAAATTCATGACGTGTGTGCTTAATCGTCTTGCCTTCGCTAAACTCTTGAAGGATGCTTTGCACATGCGCTTACTTTTAATTATGTAACTAGAAAAAAAACATCCTGACATAAATCTTGACGCGCCGTAGTCGAGGGTAACCTCACAGATGGCAGTGATGTAGTGCCGATATAGTCGGATCTGCCTCCGGAATTCAACAAATATTCCTTCGTATAAAGTTTTCGTTGTGGATATACAGGGTGGTGCGACGATAATTATAACAGTTTAAATTTTTTTCCTGAATGAACTGCCGCTTTTTTCGTGCTCAAACTCCACACAAAGGTCGCATTTTGCGGTCTATTTTCTTTTACACTGGCAACAACGACGGTACGTATCTGCTTATTGTGAAAATAAACAAAAACAATTTTGACTATGGGAACGACGGGGTATTCAGAGGGAAACGCACATTTGGGATTCGAGGTAGGAAGTTGCCAAATAAAGTAGCAGACGATCAGAAAAAGGGAAAGCGGGTTTTCTGATCGTCTGCTAGCTCATTTCGCCCCTTCCTAGGTGTATTTTCTGGTCGTCTGCTGCAACATTTGGCTCCCTCCTGCCGTTAATCCGAAACGTGCGTTTCGCTCTGAATACCGCTGGTGGCGCCCATCGTTCCAAGATGAACTTTCGCTGAAGCGCTCGTCGTCAAATCAGCCGCCATTTTGCAATGGGCGAAATTCTTTTTATTCATTTTCCGAATAAGCAGGCAAGTATCGTCGTTGTTCTTAGTGTCAAGCAAAATATACCACAAAATGCGACCTTCGTGTGAAGTTTGAGCGCGAAAAGAGCTGCGGTTCATTCAGAAAAAGTTTTTAAAGTGTTCCAATTATCCCTGCACTACCCTGTATGTTAGAACATTTTTGCAAACATGCGGAGGCGTTAACCATTGGACTACACTCCTGGACGATATTTCTAGTTATTACTTCCCGTGAGTTCTTCATTCATTTTTTTATTAGCAAAACAAATGGGATGGTGTCCTCATTTCAGTACCCCGTTTGTGGTACCAGAAGGTGTGGCCATATGACGCTGATCGCCCGTATGAAAAATTGACAGCACGCTCTTCCTGTGTTCAGGAGACGGATGAGGAATTCTGTCTACATAGCGAGCGAGTTACCTAATAGGTCTTTTTTACCCTGCAAATGTAGGGCCCGCGAAGCGGAGGAGGTTCTTTATTAACCAGACGCTTCATGGTGGACCCACAAAACGAGCCAGATTTCGCGGGAGCTGTCGGTGGTGGCCTCCAATATCCTCCTCGAAGTGGTCAAAAGCATGTAACAGGGAATCTTCAAAATACGCACAAAACATGGGTGCGCGCCAAAGTCGCGTGAATACGTGCAGACAGGCTTGTTCATCGCGCGACTCGATGGAACCGGCAAATCGCTGCCCTGTGTCGGTATACGTGTCAAGTTTTACCTCAGTAGTGACTGTGGATTGGAAGGCCAGATGATCAAGTCCAAATGTAGTAGTTCCGTCAACAGGCTCTGTAGAGGATGGATGGTTTGTAAGATGAGCACTGGGTAGGGCCGATGAGAAGGACGCGTAAAGGATGGGGTTCTGAAGCAGGCGTGTACTCCGGTGTCCCCGAAAGCCTGCACAACTCGCGGTTGTGAATAGGCGTACTGTGAAGGTTGGTTTTCTGATCAAATCAGATAAGAGGTGTTTCGAAGTGAAGCTTTATACAGCTAGGCTTAAAAAATCTCGTAATCTCATGTACGCAAAAGCTGCATGCCACCCAACTTTATGTGCATGCGTCAAAACTCTGCTTACAGAGGAGTAAAAAGTAATGGGAAAGAGATCGGCGGGCAACCTCCATCGCAAGAAATTGTATTTTCTTTGTTATCTGGAATTGGTTTCTTTTTTGACGGAACTTATCATATTGTTGCATACGGGAAGGCCTACCCGAGCCGATCTCGGTCGCCTCCGAAATGCGTGTGGTAGCGTGGGGAAGCGAGCGGCCAGCGAATGTTGCTGCCTCTAAGAAGACCAGAAGGCGAAACCAAACGTTACTTGTTTACTTCATGGCGAGACATGGGCCGAAGCCAGACAAGAACAATGCCCCGACGAGCCAGGTTACAGTACAGGACTCGACCAGAGTGAGAGCATTGATTCACTGCTCAAACAGGAATGAACTACAGCGCTTGGGGGTGTCTTCTTTATGCCCAATGCGCTAACGGTCAAACAAGCGTTTGCCCTAGATTGTGCACACGACATGAGCGGCACAGACACACACAACACTTTTCAGCGTTCGTGAGCGGCCGCTAGTAACGGCGCACGCTGAGTCCGAGAGAGGGAGAGAGGAGGCCCCCGAAGCGGCTTCCGCGTCCTGTGGACAAGTTGAAGCCTGCTAGCACGGAGCAAGATAAACAGGAGCGCCGACTTCGCTCTCTCCTGCGGGCTCTTAATGACCACCACTCGCGGAGCACAATGTAGATGGCGCATCGAATGGTCAAGCGGCCGGCGTTCCCCGTGCGCCGGCGGGCGCGTTGGCGGAACGCATTCCGTCGGCTTTTCTCGTCTTCTTCGGTGACGGTAGTTTTGTGCACGGAGTGCTTTGGGCCTGCGTTGGCGCCGCTTCGCGTTCATTGCGCTCCTCCTTCGCACGACTTGATTGTTCGAACCCTAAGGAATTGAGTGGTCGTACGGCACGGCAAAGATACATTAAGAACTGGTTTGCATGGCGGGGAAACAAAATGTAGAGCGCACATATAGACATATGGCTGCTATCCGCCCGAGCGAGGCCTGTAGGGGCGCCACTGAAATCCCCCTAGCGGCCCGTTTCGAAAGCAGGAGCGGGAGTCTCCGTCCCGCTCCCCGCTGTCGCCGTTGCTTTTGCAGCATGTTCACGACTGAGATTTACCGCTTGCGGCGTTGGAAATCCATGTTTATGTGAAGCAGTCACTCCGTTCGCAAATGGGGTGTTTTTACGAGAGTGTAATTTTTTCTGACGCGATCTTAGTGTGGTATGTTTGGTCTGTATAAGCGCCAGGTGTGTGTCACAGCCCAGCATCGCAGAACCGGCTTATCCATGGAGCTGATTGTAGTTACACTGCCCTGAATTTACTAGCAGTGTCTCCGTAAAAACCGGTTCCTCAGATGTTCATGCTACGTGTATAAACTACGATATAAATCAGTTTTGCGCGCCCACATATTCAGCGGAACACTCATACCTGACAGCACGCTAGTTACTGTTGCAAAATAATAATACCTAAGATATTTATCCCCACCATTTACAAGCCAGTGTGTGTTAATTTCGAGAATATTCAACGAAGTACGATGGATATGCAGAATTATACTCGGGAATCAGTACACGACAAAGAGTCTTGTCGTGAGGTGAGCGGCCGCAAGCATTCGTCTGCTACACATACCCTACGCAAACAGCGCGGAGACGGGCTTAGAATATTGTCCGCGCCCGTGACTAAACGCTTCTTCGAAACATCGTCATATGGCACAGGTAGCCTTCAGAATAAAGCACAAAATGAAATAAGCGGGTCATACCACACTCTTCCAACGACACCTTTCACCGCTTGTGAACAGCCTACCCTGTATACTTTCAAAAATGCGTCCGCCGAACGATCAGCTGTTCGTTGAAGACGAAAAAACAAAAGGAAGTGAAACGCGATATTTGTGTGTGTGATTACTAAAACGTTCATTGCTTGATTCCACTCCGCATTTGTACACAGCTTCCTCCTCCCATACCCCCCCCCCTATGTCTCGCGAAATATTCCGCGTTGCGAGCCCTCTGGCTCAAATTTCGACGAATGTATTTAGCCTGTCAGAAGCAACACTGTATTTTTTTTTTCATTTCCGTTAGAACTATTATGTTTCTTCCGCACTTGCACTGCAGCATTTATTTTTCCGTGGTTTCATATTAAATTGCCTTGGTTCTTGCTACAACGCGTGTGTGGGCACATATTTAACGACGTACAGGCTTTGAATATACTTAACATTTTCGCATGGTTTATATTATTATAAAAGGCCATAAGTAATTGTCCGGGATTCGCTAATCACATCCCCCAAAACATTTTTCTGCGACGTATACATTCGAAACGAAGCCGCATTTGTTGTCCGCGCTGCAAAATGAAGCCATCCTCTCACTGTGCCAGTATCAGGTCTCAACGAGGCGACAGTAGAATTCATTTGTACCTGACGTATTTGGAGGTGACAGGGGTGATATGCTGCTACCGTCGCCGACGCCCGGAAGAGCGGCGACGAAGCGCGCAGAACCGCGTACCCGGGTAGCTCTTGCAGGCGATCGCGTGCTCTACGAAGATGCAGCTGCTTTTTAAGTGACCTAAACATACTCTTTGCTTATAGACGTCACCATAACAAGTTTTTTAGGGCACGGAAAGGCGAAAAGAAGCGGAACAGAACTAAAACGCTGCACGAGCCCCTATTAGCCACGCAGCGCAAATCCCGTCAACGCTGCGGAGAAGCGGCGGCAGGCGGCGCAGCGATCGCGAAGCTCGAGGCGTATACAAACACCACCTTTTGCGCAGTGCTTGCCGAAAATGTGACTCCGTTTTGTAAATTTGTGAACACCAATTCAGGTGTGTTTTAACAGGTTTTACAAAAGGCCGAAAGGAGCTACTGCCTCTGATCACTAGCGATTATAAAGTTGCCTCAGCTTCTCGCCATTCTCCACTTACGTCCAAAACAGAGTTTGCCTAGAACACGGACCGGCACTCACACGCTCATCAGAAAATAACAGAAACGCGATAACATCACCCGCGACTGCCCACGACGTAGCAATCTGCTCAACATCGAGGCCCTGACAGTGCGGTCTTTTCACAAGCCTTCATTTCACGATATTTGAAGTCGTCCGGACCCTATATCTCTGTGGTGATTACTCGCTAAAAGAAAAGGTTTGACGAGCCGGATGGTTTGCTGGTCAGCCGCTTAAAGAAAAAAAAAAAAACGCCGGGAACCCTCGTAGGCCGAAAATTGCAGCCATACAAAACGCAGCATTTTATTTGGAATCCACGGCGTAATGGACGAGATAACACGACCGTAGAGCGACAGTGAACATCGGGCGGTAAGTTGCGGTATGGGCTACAATGAAGGTTGCGTTTGATATTCTTGGGTGCCTTATCAAGATGACAGTGTTTTTGTACACTTATTACAACAGGGCAGCCGTCCAATTCAGTCATTGGCACAGAAATGTGTGTCTCATTGCCGTTTGCCGATGGAAACTCCGGGCGGCCCTTGTAAGCATTGTTCGCGCGCAGAAGCGGCATAAATAATTAAGCAGACGGCCGGCGAGCGGGCCAACAAAAGAGGGTAATTTTTGCGCTGCATCGGTTTGTCGTAAGCAGAATCACGCTAGACTGCATGTTGTGGCGTCTCATATTACTCTTGCTCATTCTTTAGTGATTCTAAAGTCGTCGTCGTTCAGTTGCGTCTTACATCTGCTGGGTTAGTACAATATTTTTAGTGGGTCTTCATAATGTCAGAATAAACGCCCCCCGATAGGGAATAAGCGATCGCCATGTATGCGGTGGCGTGCGATTATCTGCGCCGTCTATTCCGGCTGCGCACGGGTGTTTAAATTCTGCGCCTGCACGCATTCCTCCTGCATAGTAGGACTGGCATACGACAGGCGTCGTTGCGAAAGAAGCGACGCCTCTGGGGAGAGCGAAGAAGGGAAGAGCCATGTACAGAGGCACAGCGACGAGAGGGCAAACGAAGGAGGAAGAGAGCAAAAGGAAAGCTGGGCGGCCGGCGGCGCGTGGACATTATCGGCCCGAGCAAAAGAATTTTTCTGGGCCACAGTCGGCGCTCCTCTTTATATCTTGCTCCGTGCCTGCTAGTCTGCCAATGCCAGTTTGAATCACGACGATAACGAGGCGCCAGAGATCCAGACATGCGGCAGCTCGTTTGAATCGCCGGCTGCAAGTGCGAGTCACCGACAGTGAGGCCTGCTCGAAAGGCGCACGTAGTGGAGGCTTCACCGCATAGCCGAGGAGTATTGCAAAAAGCATCGCGGTGGGCGATTGATAACAGTATTAAATTACTTGTTTGCATTGGGGGCAGAGCTGGATACGTGTTTAAACTGTTGGCAAGTTTTTGCTTGGTTTATATAAGCTTCGATAGCTGTGCTAACACAGGCAACAATGTTTGTGTTCGTCCTTTGAACATCACCGTTTTGTTGCGCCCAATCAATCCTACGGTAGAACTAAACATTTGTTACGGTAATATTGTCACGAAGCCAAAGATGGCGCAGTTGTGTTGAAGAAAAAACAAGGTTATTGGAGCGAACTTGTGCAGCCCTAACAATTCAAAGAATACAGAGGTGGCGAAGCAGCCGTCATCAAATTGACGTGCGCAGGCGAGTGGCGGCGAATCGAATGTGGCGGCGTCTGCTCTGCGGGCATTTATCTTCCGGCGCGGGTGTTTCTCGAACCGTCGAATTTCATCTAGAACACTTGTAGATAAAACAAGACTATTCCAGGCTAGTTGGGTTAGGCGAAACATTCTCTCTATCAAATGGGATAATACGTGCAGCATAAGAAGGAATGGAGCATGCGCTTCACTGGGGGCCAGAGAACAAAGCCTCAGCGCAGCCGGGATGTAAAAGCAAGAACATAAACAAACAGATTCAATGCATGGTTTTCGGCATTACCCCCTCTAAGAGTGCATCGACGCGACGCTAAAATAAAACGACAGTACGAACGAACAAAAATAAAGTCGCTCATCTGCCGTAGTAAGGTTTTAGACGAATCGCGTGGATGACTTCGGGTAGCGTGCGCCGTCGTGATGTTCCGGAAAGGGAAAGGAGAACGAGAGAAAACTTTATTTTGTCCTGCAAGTAGTAATAATTAACCACTAAGCGGGCCGCTCCCACTTCAGGACCGAAAGGCCAAGCCTCACAGCCACGTCGTGAGCCTGCTCGACAGCACAGAATTGATTATCCAGGTCGAGACTGCGAAGTGCATTCTCCCGCCTGGACGCGTATTTGATAGCCAGGTGTTCTATTCGCTCGCAAGACCAGAACATGTGTTCTAGTGTGACTATAGGGCCAGTAGCGCAGAATCTTCTCCTCCGAAAATGGCCGCCGAGAGTCCAGGTTCCTCCGCTCCTAAGCGCTGGTTCCTCAGGTTCCTCAGCGCTGACGACAGCTTTTTTCTTTCAGCTGAGTAGCGTGGGCACTCGCATAAAACGCGCCGGATGGGCCTCCGGCGTGCCACACGTTTCGCACTCCTCACTGCTGCCATTTCCTATTGTGTGTGAATAGCATTTGTGAAAGCCACCCCAGTCAAGACGCAAAGAAGAGTTGCGTCAGACCGCGGGAGGCTTAGTGGAAGGGGACGCTGCAGCTGCGGGTCAAGGGCACCAATGCGTGACATGTGAATTCATCTTGATGCCATTGGGAGATTGCTGTTTCCCGGGCAATTTTGCGGAGGGCCTCCTTGGGAAAGGATGGGTGCCAGTCTTCAGCAAGCGTAATGTAAGTGCCTGAGCCCGATTTAGTTTAGGATGCGGCAAACCGTAAATCGTGCGGTTAAGAACATAGTACTTCGTTACCTCATTCTATGTGTAAGGGGAGTCTCTGTTCTCAGGGAGTACCGTCACGCCGTGGCGCGGGGCCAAGCGGAGGTCAAGATCTCACCCTGGCTCATGAGCAGACGGGTTGAGATTCAGAGGGGCTTCTTTAATCACCCCAAGGTGAGCAGAAAACCAACATAAGTAGTGCTGAAAGAATACAGCATTGGGGATCACCTCGAAGGTTAGTTGGCAAACACGTTGTACAATCCGGTAGGGTGCGAATACCGTCGCAGAAGCTCGACACTGAGTACCCTTGGTCCTTTGGGAGTCCCAACCCACACACGATCACCTGGGCGGTACTCGGCGTCTAGGCGTCGGAGGTTGTAGTGTCCGGCATCCACCAGCTGCTGATCCGTTGTACGAACTCGAGTGAGCTGGTGGGCCTCCTCCGCACGCCCAAGGTATCCTTAAACGCCCGCACTGAGGTCGTTGTCTTCTACGTGCGGGAGCATGGCGTCAAGCATCGTAGTCAGTCGTCTTCCGTAGAGAAGCTTGAACAGTGTCGTCTGCGTAGTTTCCTAGGTGCCGTTTTGAACGCAAACGTGACACACGGAAGATTTTAGTCCCAAGTCTTATGTTTAACGTCGACGAACACAGATAGCATATCCGCGATCGTCTTATTCAGACGTTCTATTATACCGTTCGTTTGGGTGTGGTAGGCCGTTGTTCTTCAGTGATCTGTGTTGCTGTAGCGCAATATCCTTTGCATGAGCTCCGCAGTATATACTGTTCCTAAGGCCGTTATTAGAACTTCAGGACTTCCGTGTCGCAGCACAACATGGTTTATGAAGAACGTAGCGACTTCTTGTGCAGTCCCCCCTCGATTGAGAGGCGGTCTCTGCGTAGCGGGTTATGTATCCTGTCGCTGCGACAATCCAGTTATTCTCGGACTATGACGTAAGGAAGGGGTCAAGAAGGTCTATTTGAATCTGTTTGAAGGGCCTAGATGGGACGGCGATCGGCTACAGAAGTCCAGTGTGTCTCGTCGGCGGCGTGTTTCGTAGCTGGCAGTCACGGAAGCTCTGGACGGTAGTGTGTGACATCGGATGTATGGCGGGGCCGGTAGTTCTTCGTCTTAACTTTTTCAGTGGTGCGAGCTGTGCCGAGATGTCCGGAAGACGGGTCGTCGTGGCACGCTTCCAGAATTTCATCACGGAGGTCTCCAAGGATGACAAGAAGATAATTCGATCTCGTTCCGTGGATAAAATTCTTCTTCACGGGGGCAGAGTTCTTCAGGCTTAATGCTGGAAAGTTGTATTTTAAGGTCCTAGCACGGCGACGTTGCGTCCTTCGAGGCAGTCAATCATGACTCGTAAGTCGGGGTCCGCACGCTGCTGGGCCGCTAGATTGCTCTCCTTTACCGTTCCGAAGAACGCACCGTCTTCATTTAACTCTAGTGGTGGTGGGTCGACGGGGGCGCGTCACCGGGAGTCAGCGTCGGAGTGTTTCCTGCTGGTTTTACAGACGATTGTAACATTGAACTCTAGCAGGCGCAAGCTACACCACCGAAGACGTCCAGAGGGGTCCTCCAAATTGTTGACTGAACACAGGGCATGGTAGTCTGTCACAACCTTGAATGGTCTACCATACACTTATGGGCGAAATTTGGAAATGGTTTATATAATAGTAAGGCACTCTTTCTTAGAGGCTGAGTAGTTTTTCTCTTCCTGTGACAGGCCACGGCTTGCAAAGGCAATTACTCTTTCGCAGCCGTTTTGCCGCCCCCATACCCCATCCCACTATTCTCGACTACATACCTGTGCACGCATAAACCGGCAACCAGTCATGTGCCCTTGATTAGAAGTGACAGACGCGGTAGAAAATGTCCCTCTGAAAATCCTTAATTTGAAGAAGTTATATTGGGTCACTCCGTCGTTCCAAGCGGGCGAGTTGCTGGTCATCAGGGAGGTGTTCGCCGCTGCTCGACGAGCAGGTATCTGACGCGTTAATTGCGGCGGCAGCAGCTTTCCGTTGTTTTCGCGCCAATTCGCGGTTCTGTTCTGGTTGACGCTTTAAATCTAGCTCCTCTTCCTTGAAACGAACGACATGCAACCAACCCTTCAGCATGCATGACATGCATCCGCCCCAAAGCTCTTGATATTTGTTCTCGCATACGAACATGTGGCGGTCCGTTTTCTTCCCCTGTCGTAGGCATCCCTCTGTGTGTGCAACGCACCAACCCAGACCCGATTCCCTCGAATGAGGAGGTAAAGCTGAGAAAGCGCATTGAACCGTGTCGCTTCGACGTTGAAATCTCCCACCGCCACAACCGGTATTCATCGGTAGCGGCATGAAGCTATGTAGCTGCACGTGTCCACCCTGCTCCTGCCAACCCCAAACCGTCCACGCGTTATCCGGCAAACGGCGATGGAGCATACTTAGGCGTGAAAAAGCACCGCCAAAAATATCGCTTGGAAGGCTTTCGAAGCTGAAGAAGAGTTACCTACTCACGCCAGGGTTTCAACTGGGCAAGCTGACCTTTAACCATGAAGGATTAGCAGCTACGGGGCGAGGTAGCATCTGAGCGGAAACGGCGGCGGGTTTCGGTCGTTTTAGGGCACAGCCTTTTGGCAGCCGTTACCTGGTTTTCACGGAGGCGGCGTCTGTTTATGTCCTCGTAACCGAGTGAGCGAACGCAGCAGCGACGGCAGAACGAAAACACAGACGAGCGTCTGGTGAAGGGTGAGAAGGAGGGTGGCACGCGCGGCTATGGCGTCAACTCTCACTCCCTCGCTGTAACACTTGCTTCATGCCATGCCGCCAAGGAGAGCTTTCCCCGTCACAATTTTCCCAGACGATGATCCTTTTGCCACTAGTCCAAACCACGTGAAATTTGCGCGGCAGGTCCACACACAATTCAGAGCAACATGCTCGCTGCTGCCCGTGCGTGGCTAATCCGAACCCGGTGAAATTTGCGCGGGAGGTTCAAAAACGATCGGCAATAACTTGAGCGGCGGCGGCACGCTGCGAGATAACAGCAGAGTGCGTGTCGCCGCCGTGCGTTCGCTGATTCCGTAATCACTTCCTGAACCCATATGCCCCATGACCGAGAAGACTGCAGTTGGCGCTGCTCACAAATGTTGCATTAAGGAGTGCAGTAACCATCAGCACATTTTTTTACGCCCGTCCAGTCTTCTGCTTATTTTTCACAATCATCTGATAATAGCACAGATACCGTTAGCAGCCGACTGTGCAAAATGTCAAAGAGGCATCGGTTGACACGCGTGGAAAGCGTATTTGTGAAAGAGGTGTCATTGGAGGCAAGGAGGAGTCCCGGAGAGGCGCCGAGTAGACCGGCATCACCGGAATGAAAACTGGGGGGTTCATATATACTGCTTCGCAGTAAAGTGGTATCGCTCAAAGGAAGTCACGGAGGCGCATTTTTTGAGGTTGCTTCTTGCAGCCGTATGTGATGAAACCCAGAACGTGCATCTAAATGAGAAAAATGCTTGCTTCCGCCAGATCTGCCTCGATGTCCTTCGCGACGTGGCATTTCAAGATGTTCTCGCTTTACAGTTTAGCATTCATAAACAATTCTGTGGTCGCTCTGCAATCCTCATTTGCCATACGTTGTCATGGAAGTTACTAAAGGACTAACCTAGTCTGCAAGGTCTTGGCCACAATGCCTGGCTTTTTCATGCGGTCGGGTTTCTGTTCTCGCCGGGCTGTCGCCGGGCTCTTGCCGATCTGTCGGAATGACGGGAACGGCATCGTCCCGCAACAGAGTTTTAGCAGTCCGTATGTTCCGTGTTGCACGTAGTTACATGTTGACCGGAACCCGTCTCGGCACTTCGATCTCATTGCGGTAAGGGGGGATTAGTTCCGCGGGCCGGCCCTCGCTTTGGCTTGCTTTGAAGTTCTTGGTGAGGGGGGGGGGGGAGGGGTACGAAAGGGTCCCAAAACTGTCCGACTCCCTTTCACTCCCCCTTCCGCAGACCCCCGGCCCTCGTCATGCCCGTGCATTCGTCATGGTGGGGTGCGCCTCCCTGCCCTCCGCACGCACTCGCGCAGTCGTCGGGTCCCTGTCAACACGGTAACTACGTACACGACAGAACAGACGGACTGCTAAAACACTCTAACATCCAGAATCGGCGCTGAAAGCAACCTGTGCTGGTGAACACTTGTTAAAGCTGGTTACCAGTAGGTCGCTTGAGTTAAAGCTGCGTGTACGGGGCGTAAAAACAAACCGAGCAGTTCTCTTATCTGTCTTCCCAACACTTCTTGACACCATTTTTTCACGAGAAGGAAATTGATGTCAGCTGTCCTACCGCAAACTACCTGTACCATAGTGACAATTCCAATGCGTTTGAATATTCCTGTCTCTCACAGGCGAGAACACATTTTCTTACCCTTAAAGGGGCTATGAAGACAAAATACAAGTTCGTTTTATTCAAACGTTTTCGTGTTTTATTGTGCCCCAAGCGCTTGCAGGGATGCAAACGATGCTTTATTCACTGATTAATAAATCAATTTAGGTTAAACTTTTGATTTTACGCATAATTCGTGTGTTTTAGGGGTCTGCAATGACTTCACTGGAACCGACCGCTGTGCAGCCGATTGCGGAGCCATGTTTACCGTTATTGAACCTAAAAGGCGCCACCATACCGCAGCAAGCCGTTTTCTGCCATTGGTTTGATTTTGACCGCATTTAAACATGGCTTGCTCTTGTTCTTGGAGAAAATAATTGCTTCGTAAAACATATATGTTCTCTAGAAAAATATGTTTCCGTCAGACACCGTTGCTTTCGTTATTCGGCCAGTGTCGTCTGAGACAACACCGAAGCCCCCTTAGTGCTGTGCAGATAATCCAAGCATAGTGCACGCAGTAGCAACAGCAGTACCCATCGGTTCGTATATGTTTACGTGTGCTTTCGTAACTTCCACTGTTTGTTCCACCATGCTTACGTTTTAAAATAATATGCCCTAGATTTAGGCACAACTAGCTCGTTCGGCAAGCTTATAAGCTCTGCCTAATTTGCGTTTACTTTTGCCGGCCTCTGCCAATCGCAGAGCTGGCTGGTATGACATCATAAGTTCTTTTGAGGGAAATGAGCTAGTGGGTCGCATTGCCATTCCCTTTTCCCCTAAATATATAGCTTATTTGAGCGAAGGTTGTGTTAAACGTGGGGTCAGTTTGATTCTAATGAGGCAAACGTTTGAATGGACCAAACTTCTGTTTTGTCTTCATGGCCCCTTTCACCACGAACTTGGCTGCAGTTCTTAGTTGATGCTGCACAGCCACGAGTTTGCTTGGGCGCCAGTGTCGACCTTTTGGGTGAAATACGTCATTACTAAGTTAGACACGTACGATCCAGTATTCAACTTCAGCTATATGATTGGTGGTTTTTTTACCCCTAGGTAGCAGGCGCAGAGATGGCCTATTCGTTATGCTAATCCTCATCCAAAGCAGGGCACTCGACAATACATGACGGAAGCACTTCGGAGAACTTTACCTACAGCCAACTTCATTAGGTCCATCATACGTTTAAATGTTTTAGGAAACGAACCCATGTATCAAGTTAAGCTCATCTTTAGTTTTGTCGGAATTTCAATTTTTGCGGCTTATCCCGTACCACCCAAGTTTTATACATGGTCCCATACACAAGTCATCTAACTTACATTTTAAGTACTTGTGTTCTTCCTTTTTGCCCTATGCACAAGGCATATTTATTTTAAACACTATTTATTCAACCTTTTTCTATATTTTGTGTTTCTGTCTAGGTGGTTCATATTTGCCGCTTTTTGCTCTTTGACGACCTTGGGACACAAAAAACAAGCCATCATAATCATTTTTATGTTTTTAAGGGACGCAAATATATTTTCTCTCACCATTTTTACATGTGCATCCACACGCGGCTATTTCCAAAGGCCAAGCAGTCGACCACACGTCCTGTACTTGAGCTCAAGGGGTTATTCACCGTCACTCGACCTCGCCTTAACTGGGTCCACTTGCAGCTCTCTAGTCCACATTCCCTCTCCGGAATGTCTCTCGGGAACCCCTGTTCTCCTTTCGCCAGCATCAACTTGTCAAGAAGTTTTTCCCACGACTTACAGTTCTTGATCGCTAATTATAGATTCAGTCAACGTGCCAAAGTTGCAGGACTGCGCCAGATTTCGCAGGTATTTTAGAAAGTCCTCCGTAAACTGGCTTTCGTCTTTAAGGCGTTGGAGAAACAAGTGGCGGTCGTACAATTTATTTACAGCTCGGCAAATACTTGTTAAAATTCTTGACTACTGTGACGTTGTCATTTCGTTTCTCAACTTGATCTGGAATCAAGGCATGATACACTTTGAGACCGCGTCGACAGCTATGCTGAGGAACAGTGCGAGCTTTGTCGGCCCTGGCATTGGCGTCTCGTTGAGGCGCTGGTGCTGAGGCAGTAGAAAACAGATCAAATGTTTGTTGAAGCAGTCACCAATTTTTGCTAATTTTGCCGTTGAGCCGTCACTTCTGAGGCGGTTTCAGAAATGTTATAGCGCTTTTCCCCGGTTCGGCATATACAACTATCATCTCAAGTAAATGTACTGGCAGGGCAACAGGATGTTCTTGGGGATGGCGAGGGGTTGTTCATGGGACCGAGCAAGTGATGACGGGCGTGGCAAATCTTAAACAGAAAGTTCAACAGCATATGTATATAAAATGTAAGTGGGATTTCTCCTTCCCAATATTAAAACATTCCTCAGCACCGCACCATATTGTGTAGGCTGGCGGCATTGCGTAAGAAATCTGAAAACGGACTGCAATCAGTGCAGCACCTGCATCATCTTTGACCTAAAGTTGGTCCTTCAATGAGCGCGTTGAGGGGAGTGTTTGTATTACCAAGTAAATGTTAAACAATGATATAACAACAGCGCTATGTAGTGCCATAGCTTCGTGGACATAAATCCTTGCAAGACGTACATCTTCCAATTAAGAGGAAGTGGGGTTGGGCAAGCCATGTATTCCATATGATGGAGACAAAGTGGGAGGACTTATCATGGAATTGGTACGAAAGGATAGAAACGGAGATAAAAAAACAACACCCATGATGAAGGGGTAAGAAATTTGGAGGCCGACTAATAAAATTGAAAATCTCAAGACCACTCCTTTTTGCAAGGTAGTTGACCTGTGATAATCTATCTGTCCATGCATCTGTTCGTCGTCAAAACCCCCCCTCCAGCACCGCGCGGTACACAATCCTCCGACGTTTCGCACACTTTGAACGTTCGCACGTCAGACAACTCAGGAAAGGTAGATGTGCACTGGAAACATCTGCAGAGTTCTCAAAGTAGTGTAGCGTGGGATGCGGTTGAGCTGCACGTGGCCTCCTACGTCACAGTAAGAGGCTACGACACGGAAGTCCTCATAATCGACATCGTGAGGACCATCCCAGAATGCCTGTGTAAAATTTGAAACAGGGGCAGGAGTGTACTGCCAATGAGCATAATTAGTATCGGGTGGCGCCGTGTACGAACGAGTGGGAGAGGCTCACCTACCCAAGCGCCCTCTCTAGCTTACATTTTCATTCTGAGTGGCGCCATCTATTGAAGTATCAACATGATGCAGTTTTTTATCTAACTTATAACTCAACCGGTCACACGACCGAAGACATAAATAGACTGCTGAAGTCTGTAGGAGTGGTGCCTGGGATAAGAAAATCCTTTCCTGCCCGCCTGGGTTCGCATCTGGGTGTCGCTTCAGTATTCCGACGCCTATCCCATTGCTCCACACCCAAAAGGATTCAAAGCGTTGAGGTGGTGTTTGCGCAGGGACGTTGTCACGAACCTTTCCGTTAGTAGGTCGCTCTGCATACTGAAAAATTAGCGGCTAATTCGAAATTACAATTGATTTAGTGCGGCGATGTTGCAAACACAAGGTACTGTTTACCGCAGCCCTGTTTCCACGAGCGCTGTCGTTGCCAGGTAGCGCTGCATGCCGTGAAATGAGCGGCTAATTTGAAACGGTGGGACGCCGCTGCAGGCAGTTATATTTACCGCTACACCATTGTCACGGACGCGGCCGTTCCTAGGTCAAGCTGGAGGCTGGAAAATTAGCAGCCAATTCAAAAGTTGCCTAGAACTACAGAGTGACACTGCCGTAGACATGTTCTTGGTAACACATTTTTACAAGGACTATGCGCACGGTTAAACATGGCCTCTACCGCGCCGGCCCACGCTGTACTTTGTACAGACATCTTCATCTTAATAAAAAAAGTTTCTATTCTCGCCATCGAGAGCAAAAGCCGTCAGGTAACAGAGTAAGCAAGCCGAGCCTAAAGTAAGGAATCTTTGTAATGCCTACTAGACGAGGCAAAGACTCTTTCTTTGTCCGAATTTTGTTTTATTTTTCCTGGAATGATCAAAGTTGGAGATCGCCTCTTAACGTCAGTTGAAGCCATCGCCCTTAGAGCGAGTAAGGTTTACGTTGTCCTTCTTAGGTTTGCAAATGGTTAGATGTGCATGCACAAAAACGTGTCGTACTTTCAAAAATATTCGAAATTTGACCCTCACCTCAATCGACAAATTGCCGCCCTCCAGATGTTGTTAAATATATTGTCACGTGGCCAAAGACGGCGCAGTTGTATTCAAAGAAAACTGGTTTATTGGAGCGAACTTGTGCTCCCCTAACAACTCAAAAGAATACACAGGCGGCTAAGCGGCGGTCAACAAATTAACTTGCACGGGCGAGTGTCGCCGAAAGGAATGCCTCAGCGTCTGCTCTGCAGGCGTTTATCTTTCGGTGAGAGTGTTTCTGGGACCGTCGATTCACATCCACAACATTGTAGATCACTAAAGATTATTCTGGGCTAGCGACGTTAGGGCGAAACAGTCTGCTCATCTGAATGAGATAGCCCGTGCGGCATAAAAATAAAGAATGGAATACGCGCTTCGCATGGGACACGGATAACAAAGCGGGAGTGGCCGAGCATTAAAAACAATAAATAAAGCCGTACATGGTTCGCGGCATTACCCCCTCCCCTCTAAGAGTGCATCGACCCGATGCTAAAATAAAACGATAGTCCGAACAAACAGCAACAACAAAACAACACAAAAAGTCCGCCATCTTGCGAAGTACGGTTTGAGGGGAAGCACGTGAATGACTTCGGGTCGCGTGCGTCGTCGTGACGTGCCTGAATCACCACTGGGGGTCACTTCGTAGGTTAATTGGCCAACGCGTCGTAGAATCTGGTAGCGTCCGAAATACCGTCGCAGAAGCTTCTCACTGAGTCCGCGTCGTCGAATGGGAGTCCAAGCCCACACACGATCCCCTGGTTGGTACTCGGCGTCTCGGCGTCGGAGGTTGTAGCGGCCGGCATCTACCAGCTGCTGGTCCGTTATACGAACTCGAGCGAGCTGGCGGGCCTCCTCCGCACACCGAAGGTTATCTTGGACGTCGGCATTGAGGTCGTCGTCTTCTACTTGCAGAAGCATGGCGTCGAGCATCGTAGTCGGCCGTCTTCGGTAGACAAGCTCGAACGGTGTCATCTGTGTAGTCTCCTGGGTCGCTGTGTTGTACGCAAACGTTACATACGAGAGGACTTCGTCCAAAGTCTTATGTTCAACGTCGACGTACATAAACAGCGTATCCGCGATCGTCTTGTTCAGACGTTCCGTAAGTCCGTTCGTTTGGGGGTGGTACGCCGTCGTTCTTCTGTGATCCGTATTGCTGTAGCGTAGGATTCCTTGCATCAGCTCCACAGTGAAGGCCGTTCCGCGGCCCGTGATTAGGCATTCAGGGGCTCCATGTCGCAGCACAACTTGGTTAATAAAGAACTTCGCGACTTCTTATGCAGTCCCCCTCGGAAGAGCGTCCGTCTCTGCGTAGCGCGTCATGTAGTCTGTCGCTACGACAATCCACTTGTTCCCGGATCAGGATGTAGGGAACGGGCCCAGAAATTCCATTCCAAGCTGTTGGAAGGGCGTCGATGGGAGGGCGATTGGCTGTAAACGTACGGGGGGTCTCATCGGCGGCGTTTTTTGTCGCTGGCTGTCACGGCAGCTCTAGACGTAGTGGTTGATGTCAGGGGTAAGGCCGGGCCAGTAGTACCTAGCCTTGAGTGTTCCAATTGTGCGAGCTGTGCCGAGATGTCCGGAAGACGGGTCGTCGTGGCACGCTTCAAAACTTTCGTCACCAAGGTCCGCGGGGATGACAAGAAGGTAATTCGCTCTTGTTCCGGGGCTGAAATTCTTCTTCACGAGGACGAAGTTTCTCAGGCTGAATGCTGGTAAGCTGCGTTTGAAGGTCATAGGAACGGCAACGTTGCATCCCTCGAGGTAGTCGATTATGACGTGTACGTCGGGGTCGGCACGCTTTAGGGCGGCTAGGTCGCTCTCCGTTACGATTCCGAAGAAGACGCTGTCTTCATCAGAGTCTTGTGGTGGTGGGTCGACGGGGCGGGGGCGCGGGACAGGCAGTCGGCGTAGGAGAGTTTCCTGCCGGATTTATAGACGACTGTAACGTCGAACTCCTGCAGGCGCAAGCTCCACCGCCCAAGACGGCCAGAGGGGTCCTTCAAATTGGCGAGCCCACAGAGCGCGTGGTGGTCTGTCACAACCTTGAATGGTGTTCTATACACGTATTGGCGAAATTTTGAAATCGCCCATATAATAGTCAGGCACTCTTTCTCAGAGGTAGAGTAGTTTTTATTCTCCTTCGACAGACCACGGCTGGCAAAGGCGATTACCTTTTCGCAACCGCTTTGCTTTTGGACACGGACGGCACCCAAGCCTATATCACTGGCGTCCGTGTGCATTTCCGTTTCGGCATTTTCGTCCAAATGAGCGAGCACGGGCGGGCTTTGCATGCGTTTTTGCAGCTCGCAGAATGCTTTTTGTTGGTCGTTTTCCCAGCCGAAAGGGGTGCTATCTTTCGTCAAGCGCGTGAGTGGCTCTTCAATGCGTGCGAAGTTTGCGACGAAGCGCCGGTAATATGCGCACAACCCGAGAAATCTTCGCACGCCCTTCTTATCTTTCGGCCTTGGGAAGTTCGCAATGGCTGATGTTTTTGCCGGGTCAGGTTTTGCCCGCGGCGTTGACGACGTGGCCCAAGAACTTGAATTCCTCGTATGGGAAACAGCACTTTTCAGGTTTCAGCGTTAACCCCGACGTACGAATGGCCTCGAGTACAGACTCCAACCTTGCAAGGTGTTCGTCGAAAGTCCGGGCGAATATCACAACGTCGTCGAGGTATACGAGGCAGGTGTGCCACTTAAGGCCAGCTAGCATGGTGTCCATGACTCTTTGAAACGTCGCTGGTGCTGTGCACAGCCCAAACGGCATCACCTTAAACTCGTATAGGCCGTCCGGGGTTATAAATGCGGTTTTCTCTCTGTTCCTCTCGTCCACTTGAATTTGCCAGTAGCCGGTATTCAGGTCCATCGAAGAGAAGTACATCGCATGGCAGAGGTGGTCGAGGGGGTCTTCGATTCGTGGCAGGGGGAACACGTCCTTTTTGGTGATTTTGTTCAGTCGCTAGTAGTAAGCGCAAAATCCTAATGTACCGTCTTTTTTCTTTACCAGTACGACAGGCGCAGCCCAAGGGCTTTTCGATGGCTGTATAATGTCGTCGCTCAGCATGCCGTCGACGTGAGTCCTGATGGCTTCCCGCTCGTGGGAAGAGACGGGGTACGGTGACTGTCGGGCACGTCGGGCTCCATCTTCGGTTATTATTCAGTGCTTCGTTAGAGGTGTCTGACTTAGTTTTGCGCTCGACGAAAAACTCTCGCTATAGCGACGCAGCAAACCCAATAATTTGTTCCGTTGTCCATGCGGTAGCGCCGGATTCATGTCGAAGGGCTGCGGGAGCTTGAAGGTTCCGGGTGTGAGTTTAAAGTCGGCGACCGCGATCCCGTCACTTGATTCTTGCGTTTCTTCGAGGAATGCAATCGCCGTGCCCTTGTTTAAAGGGAAGCTGAAGCGCTTTCCAAAAAATTTGAGTTAGATGAACATTTATATAGTTTCTTGCGCGATGATTCCGAATATCACATTGAAGTTTATCGTACATGAGTCGAAGTGGCATTTATCTTGCAAAAAGCGCGGCCCCGTTTGAAAGACGTGCGCTTTTCGTTTTTGACGCCCCTGATTGGTTGCGCCCGTCATGACGTCAAAGGAGGACACCCTTCCGCCGCGCGGGTTGTTGGAAGCATTGCGAACGATCGCACGGTTGCCTTTGCGGCAATTTAGCTTGCAGTTTAATTTTCGCACATGACTGGAAGTTTGTTTTATAATTTCCCGTGCTGTTGGTTCAATTATCTTGGAGCTTAAATTTGCTTTACACGACAGAGAACCCCAAAGCAGTGACTGTGACGTCGACTAGTGGGTTCCATCAAAATATTTTTGAATTAGGCAGCCAGCATAGAGGGATTTTATACCTTATGTTAATATTACGTGCTGCCTTAACTGTTTCTTATTATACACAAAACCATTTATGCCCAAGATTAATGGGCGTTTTATAAACAATCTACCAGCGAAAAGCGCGTACGTGCACTGCGCGAAAAAAGTAGCGTTCATGCGCTGTAAACGTATATGCGAGACACATCTTGCCGGTACACGCATAAACCAACAAGCAGACTCTGCTTCCGCATTTCCTTTGTTCCTTGTCGTCCACCCCAGCCCCGTTACTCATCCCCGTACACAGACCCACACGCGCGTGCCATTTCGGCAGCGGCGCTACGGCGCCTCCGCGATTGCTAGCTGCACTTCGATGAGTGGCGTCTTACTGCTTCACATGCATTTATTCTGAAAATACTGCAGCATACTAGTGCCTGCTCAGCATTATTGGCTGTAGTAGGTCTTGATTTTCGCTTGTGCGTTGCGCATTCTGCTACAATATTACGGCCACCTCGTTATAATTAACAGACCAGTCGGACAAGGCAGTTACGTTGTAGTTACGTTACTTTAGGTAACAATAACCAACCGTTTTTGATAATGAATCGTTGGCCTGTTTCAGCATTTCTAGATTTAAGCATTTACCGCGCTAGTCGGACAGAGGCCGTATATTTACTCTTCGCTTGTCTTTTTTAGTATCATCATTATATATATCACCGACTATCACTGGAGCACACTTGCGGTTCAGTGACAACAAGTGCTTGCCAGGTTTTAATATGCAGCCACACGGAATCTTGGGCAAAAAAGTAGGCCCCCGCAGTCAACACATGGCACGGTGGGGGTTCGGAGTGGTGTTTTTTTTTTAATTCCAGACAAACATCACCTTATCGTGACATGTATACTTGCAAAATAAGTAATCTGGTTGTCTTGGTTCTTTTACTTTGTAGGAATACTGTTTACCTCTTAGCCGGGTGAGAACTTCTATCAGGATTGGCCCCTTGTTTTAGTTTCGCCAAAAAATTGTTTTTTTGAACACTGTCCTGAGCCCATATGGAAAGAAAACCGACGCGTTTAACGAAACAACTATTTCCTGAACAAATGTGATTTGGTTTCTGGAATGGAACGAAACGTCCCCGGCCAAAGTACAGCAGTAGTTCCCATCCTTCCTAAATCTAGGATCTAATGTGAACATTCACGTCCGTCGCATAAAAAAAAAACGCATTGGAGCGGTTTGTAGTATATTCTCTGTCATCAAGCACAGCCACCTCGGCTGTCGCTTCCGTAAGTTATCAAGCATCCCGGCGTGGCATTATTCTGCTTAGGAATACGGCATGATAACGCATGCCTTGTTTGGCATTCGTGCATACTCTTTGAACACGAAAATTGTACAAATGAGTGCTAGCAACCACAACAACAACAGGTATCATTCACAAAGAAACACGGCGAAAAGAGCATGGCCGAGGCGGCCCATCCGACCGGAAGTCCAGGTATGACGTTTTTCAGCCGGTTTTCGCCCGCGCTCTTCGGTCTTCCGGCATCGCGCGGCGAGATGGGGGCGGGGCATCGGGCCACTTTTGTTTGCTCATTGCGCCGCTTCTATTGCATGTATTGCGAAAATATTTCGTACACCTGAACTATTCAATGTGTACTTGCTGCTAGTCAACTTTTCTTTTAATTCTAAAACCGCTTCACCTTCCCTTTAAAGGCTGGTACTCCTCGGTGAAATTAGTAACCAAAACGTTGGATTTGCGCTGCTTAAACCGCGCAATGCCTCTTGCGACAGAGACACTATGGTCGAGAAGCAACCTTTGATCACTGTCTATGATAGCGTCGACGTCAGGAGCATCATCTTCACAGTAGACTGCGATCATCAAGCTTGCGCGGGGTGGCAGGGTGACATGATCATCAGCAATCCTTACAGCAGCACGACGTTCGAGGTTCGGTTCCAGCATCATGGAGTGATGGGGGAAAAAGTTATTGACTTTGTCTGCAGATCAATTATTGCACCGTTGTCCATCGAACAATCCATTCCAAGAATTACGTCGCGGGAGCAGTTAGGCAGAACGACGAACGCCGCAGGGTAGGTTTTGCCGTCTATGGTGACGCGCGATGTGCACGTTCTACTTGTCGTCACGAGGTGGCCTCCTGCTGTGCGTATGTGCGGAACGTCCCATCTGGTCATAAAGTTTTTCAGCTTATACGCAAAGGGTCCGCTCATTACTGATTGGTCGGCTCCCGTGTCTACAAGGGCGCCTACGTCAAAGCCGTCGATGGGCACCTTGACGTAAGATGCAGTCTTCCTCGAGTTCCGGGTGCGTCATGGCGTCGTATTTCTGCCTGTACTTGTTGACGGTCGAGTGCTAGGCGTCGTCGTCTTCGTCGTATTCTAGGCGGCAGGTTCGGTCGTGTCGGGTACACGTCCCGCAGTTTTGCTGTCGTCGCATTCGGAAGTCACGCCAGGGTTAGATCAGGTCGTTGGGCTGAGGGCATGTCATGAATTATGGTCTTCACCGAGTCGCTGCGTCGTAGGAGTGTTTTCATTTTTCCGTGGTCCTGTAACTTTACCTCCAGAAGTTGCTTTTAGTTTCCCCCGCGTGGGCTGGGGGACCTTCCACGTGAGAGGTCAGCAGTGCTGCGGCGGTTTGGCGACTGGTACAGGTAGGGTGACGGTGAACGGTTGAATCGGGCTGGTCCTCGGTTGGTGTGGTACAGGTAATCTTCGATCTCAGTAGGGCGCTGGCCGGGTCGGGGGCATGGTGCGTCGACGGAGAAGCCTCGCAAACAGTGCCTCTTGTAGGGGAAGCGACTATAGATGTGGTCGGCCTCTCCGCAGTGGTACCACAGCGGTCGATTATCGGGCGTTCGCCACAACTCGGTCTTCCTTGGTGCGGGGGGTTGCACCGTAGGTGGTCGAGCCGGCGACAGCGGGCGACGGCACGGAGTTTTGTGATGTTAGGGCGCAGTTAGGCGAGGCAGGCGAACAGCAGCCGCGTAGGTCACGGCTTGCGGCTCGCGGGGGGCTTCTGACGTCGTTGAGGTTCCCAGCGCTTGCTGCACTTCTTCCCTAATCACATCAGTAAGGGAAGCGACTTGCAGCTGCAGCGGCGTGGGGAGAAGTTTCCGCAGCTCCTCCCTCACTATTGCG
This sequence comes from Haemaphysalis longicornis, assembly GCA_013339765.2. NCBI lineage: Eukaryota > Metazoa > Arthropoda > Arachnida > Ixodida > Ixodidae > Haemaphysalis > Haemaphysalis longicornis. Next base: position 155,383,711 of record CM023454.1, read on the forward strand.
CGGATAGTCTCACGTACGCTGTCTGCCGGAATCGGCATGCTGTCGACATAGTTCGCATTGGCCGCGCCAACAAAGTTGCGGTCATACTGCTTAGTACGCATTTCAAGAGCCTAATCAATTGTGCTGGCTTCGGCCACAAATTCGGCGACGGTTTTGGGCGTGTCCATCAAACAATTCCTCCTTCACACCGCGCATTAAGAAGCGTAACTTCTTTTCTTCCGCCATGCAAGGGTCAGAACGCCTGAAGAACCTCTTCATCTCTTCGACGAACACAACAACACTTTCGTTAGGGTGTTGTGTCCGCGTCTGCAGCAAGGCTTCGGCCCGCTCTTTTCGCACAACCATGGTGAACGTCATTAAAAATTGCGTTGGAAAATCGTTCCAAGACTCTAGGGAGCTCTCATGGTTTTCGAACCAGATCCGTGCTGAGTCCTCAAGGTAGAAGAACACTTGTCTCAGTGTCTCCGCGTCGTCCCATCGATTAAACAGCCCGACCCGTTCCACATGCTCTAACCAGTCTTCGGGGTCCTCCAAAGTTGACCCATGAAATAATGGGGGCTCCCTGGGTTGCTGAAGAACGAGGGCAGGACTGGGAGCGATGTTCATGGTGCCTGCGTTGATCATGGTGGTGGTCACAACGTCTTCTTTCTTCACTTTATGCGGAAGCTGTCCAAACTCCGGCTGAAGACCTTGTTGTCGGCGGTTGGCACGAGCGGGCCTTGCTTGTTGGCTTGACAAGGGCGTAGGGTTCATGTACCAAGCACCTCTACCAGATGTCACGTGGCCAAAGACGACGCAGTTGCTTCAAGGAAAACGCGTTTATGGGAGCGAACTTGTGCTCCCCTAACAACTCCAAAAAATACAGAGGCGGCGAAGCAGCGGTCAACAAATTGGCTTGCCCGGGCGAGTGTCGTCGAAAAGATTGCCGCGGCGTCTGCTCTGCAAGCTTTTATCTTTCGGTGCGAGTGTTTCTGGAACCGTCGATTCACATCCAGAACATTGAAGATCACAGAAGATTATTCTGGGCAAGCCACATTAGGGCGAAACAGTCTGCTTATCTGAATGAGATAGCCCGTGCGGCATAAAAATAAAGAATGGAACACGCGCTTCGCATGGGACATAGATAACAAAGCCGGGAGCAGCCTGGCATTAAAAACAATAAACAAAGCCGTACGTGGTTCGCGGCAATATTACCAAAAATTATACTTTCAGTATGCTCAATATTCAGTATGTTCAATGGTCAATGTTCAATTCAGTATGTTCAATGTCCAATATTTTGTGCAAAAAAAGATTGCCTCATATGCGCCAAATTCTAGACGGTGTTCAAGCAAGGCTAGACATTCTCTGGTTTTTACAAAGTTTACTTTTACACCCTCCTTCGAGTGAATTCTGAAATTACAAAAATCTTTTTTAGCCAACATGGGCACAGATTCTGCACTTGCCATTAAGCGTCGGAAGTTTCCGAAGATCTCGACAAACTGTTACATTTTTATGAAAACGTATAGAACTCTAAGACTCGGCGCCTCTCTTCGGTTACTCCACGCGCGTGTGAAGCAGTCGTTCATTGTTTAATCAATCCGAAATAAACTGTCTACTCACACCATCTATAAAAAGCGGCCTGTTCGAAAACCGCTGTCCACAAAGGCTCCCAGCGTATTCTTTACGCTAGATTATAGGACGTGAAAAATAATATCGTTTTTTTGTGGCTGCCAAGTTCAGCAAATGCCATTATCAGGAGTACCGCAGTTACGATGAGTGTATCTTGAATATTTTATCATGTCTTTTTTAGAGGAATAAATGATAGACTTGCATCAAGCGTTTTTGAGCATTATGTTTTTCAATGGATACTTAGGTGCTCTTGGCGTCTCGAAGCACAAATGAAAGAATGCTGTGTCTGGCGGAAGGCTTATAATATTGGGAAGTGTTTGGGAAAGCACGAGCTTTTGCTGAGCACAAATCTCACGACCGTGCTACACCACATTAAAGAAATGATCAGTCAGTTTCTATGGGATCACCTTGCACTTAACTTTGACAGTGATAATTGTGTGACACTTAGAGACATAGTAGAAACAGACAGACAGACAGACAGACAGACAGACACAGACAGACAGACAGACAGACAGACAGACAGACAGACAGACAGACAGACAGACAGACAGACAGACAGAAATAGTCCTGTGTAACCAGCCCAATAACGACTGTCTTTATAACTTCGCCGTGCTTTCCACCAAAGGGTTTAATATAGCAACGCCAAAGCAGTTATTTTTATGTAAACAAAGTGGAGCCTAATTCGAATACAGTTTTTTGTAGAAGGCAAGGAAGGGGCTCATAAAGTCAAGTTAACAGCAGTGGTTTTTACGAAACTTGTTTGGCTAGTTGAACTATGGCTACTTGTTTGAACTATATGCCTACTTGTTTGATGAAGGAGCCTTTATAACTTGCATTCAATCTGAGAGCACTAGTTTGTCGGCGACCGCTGCGCAGATGAAGATATTCACGGCCACCCAATATTGTACCATGCAAATGAACTGCTGGCTGAGCAAGATGCCTGCGGAAACTGATATGACCTAATTGAATTGTATTGGTGTAGCAGGCTGTGTGACGCTACAGAGAAGCGGGAACTTGAACATTTAGAGGACGCAATGCACCGAGGCTGTACTACGTATTGGATGCCGCTGTATTAGAGGGCTTGATAGTAATGTTGATCCCCTGGGGATCTCTATCCTGCGCCAAAATCATGGATATGGACGTTTTCGCTTTTCGCCACCATCTGTAAAGCCGACTCCACGGCCGGGATCAAGCTCGCGTGCCTCGGCCAACAGCATAAAGCGACCACTGAGCTACCACGGCGGACAGTAAGTGAAAGCAACCAAAGTGTAAGCCAGACGTACATTCGTTATTGATGTTTGTTGCATACGTTTTCGATGCCTACAAACTTTCCCGGCAGGCATTTTCCTGACTTGCAGGATTATATCCAACAACCGGGGGAAATGCGCTCCCCATTGACTTTTCATCTCGCTTGTGCGGCATGGAAGAGTGCAAGTACTCATGCGACCGGATCACTAATATGGTTGCTGGTCGGATGAAGTGTCTGGGCTCCCTTCAGCATTTGAAGGAGGAGTTTGGCAAGGGCTAACGACTCGAGTTTGTGCTGAAACGCGCAGCTGCTCACCATCCGGCCCCGTTTGTGGCAGCTGTGCTCACGCAATTTCCGGGAATCAAGCTCGCCGGTAGGCGCAACGTAAATTTTAGTGCCTCACGTTGTGCTTGCTGCTTTCTATTTCCATGCAGGCACAAGCCCCGTACATCGTGCGTAATGCAGAACGTTAATTACGTCGCATGAAGTTGCGCCCTTATCTAAACGTACGTAAAGTACACCAAACGACACTAATTTACAAAAAGAGGGCGTAGAATGAATATTCGGAAACTGGTCCACGTTAAAAATTACAAAAATTTGTTCAACCAGCTGGGAGTAAACCTATTCTGCAAGTGTCAGAATCAGATTTCTAAGCTACGTCCACAGAGACCAAACGGGGGGATCGTTGTAGCAGTTGGCCGAGAGAATAGCGAGAATGTACATTGCAACTGCTGCATAGACAACCCGCTGCGACAAAGTTCGTGCTCGTACTCATTCATTTAATCAGCATGAGCACACACTGCATGTTAGCGAGCTCCTGGGAGGGTGCTCACCGTGTCGTGCAGGCGAGCGCGCGAGCCCACTCAACGTCAGGAGCTCCCGCCTTCTTCGTCGGGTTCAGCGTGGCGGACCGGTAGCGCACCGGTCGCTACATTCACAAAGTGAACGAGTAGATGGCATCAATTTATGCAAATACCTGGCCTGTAGTTACGGAGGAACGGAATTTCCTGACATGGTTACCACTTCCAAACGCGAACCTCCCACTCGTATTAAAGTATTTTGCATTTGCGAGAAATTACCTGTGTGGGAACTCTAGTTTTCGAGAGAGCCTGGTTTTTCGGGCAGAGATATTTTTCGAATTGATATAAGAATAAATTTTCAGTTCTCTGCTTGCACATCATAACCTAGGTCTAGCATGTGTTGTAAAACACACTTCAGAATTGTCACTAGATATTCCGAACCACACGACAACACTTAGTGTCTGTATGCCGTTGGCTATAGGAAGGGTTGTTCGCCACTATTCGCTACTATGTACCAAATGGAGCAAAGACACATATAAAACTGACATATAATGGGGGAAAATATTTTGGTATTTGAACTGTCTAAGAGTGTGAAGGCAAACGCGAACTTGGCCGTACTGTTAATCTGTTGCGCAACTTTCTGTTGAACTTTGCGTTTGCGTCCGTTACCAGTCGAATGATGATGACGATGTTGATTAGCGGCTTCCCCTTTGAAATGGGATGGCCTTGCACAGCGCTCTTAGTCGTAACGCCACTGTACAATCACCTCGCCCAAAAATACAGAAAAAGACACCTTTATAAAATTTTTGTGCTTGTCTGACTTCTTTGTTCGCATGTCTTCCGAGATTGTTCTCTGCTCTTTTCCCACCAACATACTAACTTTCTTTTACTAACCTCTACTGCTGTGCAATTCACTTTTCGTTAACCTTAAAGCCACAGGCTTCCGGAAGCTGGGTGGCTCCTCACTGAGGACTGCACGTATACTTTTGCACTCGGTCACGATATGTTGCATGGTTTTATGGCTCCCTGCCGCAGCCTGCGCACAGGTATTCCTGTACCGGCTGGCGGATAAGCGTTTTTCTCCCCAAGCAACCCGTCCTGGCTTCAAAAAGCAATGCACTCCGTTTCGTATTGTCGAAGAATTTTTCCCTTGTGATCTCCTGCTTCCCGACACTGTAGATACCTAAGGACTTCTTCGCGCCCATCCTCTTTTCAGGTCGTTGTCTCTGATTCCTTCATTTCATTTTTTATTGCCTTGGTCGTTTGCCCTGCACTGCCAGATGTCATATACTGTGTCGTGAGCCTTCTGGTTGTTTTCCTCCACTGTGTGTCCACGCTTTTTAAGTGCGAATGCACTTTTTAAGCGAGCCTGAATCGTCCGCCGCCGTAGTCCGCATACCAACAGCTGCGGGTGCGCGCGCTCCTGGTCTTCCCTAGCAACGGGGGGAGATGGGCGCGCGCTGCCTGGCCGCGTCCCCATGGCTCATTCTTGTTGTTGTTCCTGCTGACATGGCACATACCCACGTGGGGGATTGGCCAGGAATCGGGCGTGAGAAGGGCTAATGCACCCGCTTAAAGGAGTACTGACACGAACTCTCAAAGCTGAGATCCGCTCTAGCAATCAAGTACAACGACAACACAAATAGGTGTCTGTGAATAAATGCATCTTTCTTTCTTTGTAGTTGTGTGTGTGTGTATGATCTCTCTTTCGCGAACATTACCGAACCGCGCAAATTCAACTCGTGCATTCGCACTTTCACATTCTTCCCCTCGGGGAAATGCGGGGAATTTTTTATGTAAAGATGCCGTAACACTCTGGCCGCCCATCTCTGGTCATCAATATTTCTAAGTCGTGCTTCATAACATAATTTGCTCTGTGCTTCTCTAACTTCAAAGGATGCCCATTCGATGTCTCCTTGCACTGCCTCATTTGTAGTTTTTCTGTGTTCTCCTAATGCCAATCAAACTACCACCCTCTGATTTACTTCTGGCCCTGACTGAACCTCTGATTTGACAGGTCCCTTAGCAGCCCTATTAACTGCATATCACTAGCGAAAAATGGACACGGAAGAAGAAGAAGTACACAGAACACTCGCTAGACTACAACTGAAATTTTACTTAGCGTACGAGAAGCAAAGAAAGATAACATAACACCACGACCGCGACTTCGTCCGTGTCCATTTTTCGCTAGTAAAATGCAGTCAGATAACCAACTAGCCCAACTTTATGCCTTAACTGTTAGCCCCATTAACACCGCCATCTGCAGCTCGTCCCCCTCGGTATCCATCTCTCTTCAGCGGGCGCGTGCTGCATCGTCCTTTCTACGAGCGGTCTTATCGCCCGACTCCAGCACTGGTGTTGCCCTTTTATGGAGCGCGATACCGCCATCATGCCGCTAAGCTGCATGGCTTTTTATGAATCTTGCAACGCGTGTCACTTCTCATTAGAGGAATAACGTTGAAAGATGTAGCGTATAACATTTTTCGCTCTAAAAACAAGCTGACCTGGTACAAACTATGATGGTCAATGGGACTGAGTCAATTTTTTAGAACAAGTGATTCACCTTGCGAGGCTTATCACTATTTATTTACAAATTCACTTTCTTTGCTTCCTATCATCTTTTTAATGGTTTAGATACATTATTATTCGCAGAGATTTGCTCCATAGAGGAGTAAATAACTTTCGTCCTAATATTTTGTTTACGATGTAAGTTATTGCACGCATGAAGGCGATTGCAAGCGCACTTTGATGGAAACGTGCAGTATCTGATTCCTGTTCATTTAGTAAAGAAATATTTATTTTAATATTACGTTATGTAGGATGTTTTAAGCCGACGAAGAGTTGTTACCTTGAATACTTCCTGCTCCATTATCGATTCAGCTGGAAACGGGAAGGCCGAATATAAACAAAGCGACTGATTTTAGACGCCGAAAAGAATGTGCTCTGCGTTTTAGAATCAATAAAATGTCATAGTCACCACCATCGCTTTTTAGAAAAAATCTTCGATACTCCATACGTAGCTGACTACAACTTCTTGTGGGGCTAGTTGGTGTGTAGTTTCCATGGTTTGAAGAGCAAAAAAAAACCATGGGGGGTAAATACGGAGCAGACAGGACAGACGCTAACTTTCAACTATTTTATTGCGCAACGCGTACACTTGGTTCCTGAAGGAATAGATAGTGCGAGAAAGAAAGGTAGTACACATACACAGATGATAACAATAACAGAGGGGTTCACAGTACGTCTTCAAGAAAGCACATTTTACTACGGTACAGTGCAATCGAGGGGTCGCTCACAGAGTCACTCGATCTCTTTCTGATATAATACGCTTCAGCTGACTCTCTCGCCTCCCTGTTCTTGCTTTTGTTTAGTATTTTGATTTCATTGAACCATGGCTCAGAACCACAAGCATGGCAGTGGGTAGACAAATGTGCTCCCTTATCTTTTGCAAGTGACAATTAATGTTCCTTAAATCTCTAGAGGACGTGCCGTTGCGTCAGTGAGAGCGTGATATTGATCTGGTTCGGCTACTTTTGCTTTCTTCATGTACAGCGCCCATGTGCGAGGCTTTGTTGTAACCATGTCTCTACATTGTCTACTGAAATTATACCATGTTACTTCCTGGAGTGTTATCATCAGTTTCCATTTGTGTACAGCGCCTCCTTCCAATATTGCTCGACAAGAGCGATGTAGATATATGAATAATTAAGCAAATCAGAACGAACGGTAAGTCTCTTGTAAACCACGTACATTATACAGAGGTGACCATAGAGAATTGTTGAAACCGTCACAAAATAAATGTCCTCGTCATTTTGTGTTCATAGCTGATAATTAGGCACTTTATCCACAATTTCGAACTTGTAACACATTGTATTGTTTAAGATACAATTCACGGGTGATCCATTTGATGCAGTGGAATTTGCCGAGAATTTTTTATTCTTGGGGAACGAAATGGTGTCGTTAGTAATTCACTGCTATATTACAGGTGCGCCTAAACCCCTTACAATTTTGGACGCACGAACTAAGAAAGCTGAGTTGACAGATTTACTGGTGCACGATTGTGGCCCCTATGCCCTGACGGGCTCATTTGCCAGTTAATTGTCTCATTACATTCAAGCATTCCGTCAAACATATTTACGTTGTTTTTTTTTCATAATGTATGCATCTTTATTCTGCATGATAAGTTAACCTGGAGTAAGATTTTTAACAACGTGTCTAAGCTCGAGAATGACTTTTCGCGGGAGCACATCCTCATCGGAGAAAACAATTTCGAGCAGATATTTTTTGCTTTAGCAAAAGAGGCGGAAGAAAAAGTAAGGGCTGCAGTCAAGCATATGGCCAGACGGTCTTCATGTGAAACAATATATTGATAGTTGTCAAGCAAGTCGTACATCCCTACTTGCGGCATTTGCGCACTTGAAAAATTTGCTTTACGTTTACGCCGCAGATTATAGTGTTCGCGATGCCAATGAAATACCGGTAGATGTCTAATAGGGCCATTCAATCACATCTTGCACGGTTCTAACAACATCACCGGAGGTCTGGGAAGACGCGGCCATTGCCCTCGCAATAATGTTGCGCTCCTGTAGCAAAGTTACTCTGGCCTTCCGGGGAACGAGAAAGCACATGATGCTGCTTGAGCATCCAAAGACCTAGCCGACGTCGCCAACAACGTCGACGCACCCTTGCTCCGCCTGTCGGACAGGGACAGGCTGGTCACCTACCCATACGTCCTAACCCACTACGGATTGTGAAAGGCTAAATTCCCTGCAGAAGACAAAACTATGTCCCGATGGCACGCAGTGGCGTGGCGCCTTCACCAAACTAATGCCTTTTACAACCCAGTGTTGTACAAAGGCGGCTGCCAGGCGCTTTATGCGAGCTCGCATAAACAGTGCGGAGACCGGGCTGAGCTGAACGTATGGTATGGGCTTGCCCCAAAAGGGAAAAACGAATCACGGGAACAAAGTTCAGGCACTTTTTTTAAACATTAGAAGGAGCGAGCAGTGGGAGACCATGCTACGCAGTTTGGCCCCGTTAGAACAAGTTAGTCTGGTCCCGATCACCGAAGGAGCGTCCCCGAAGGAGGACTCTTGGCTGCCAATTGATGGAGGAGGGGGGCTCTTTTCAAGACTGATTCCCATTTGTGGAGAATGATTCTGCCACTCATACCTTTCCCTCTAAATCATGGGTCAAGTTTACGTCCCACGGTGAAAAACTCCGCAGATATTCCACCTAAGTTTCTTGCTGAGCCTTTTACCGAAAATCATGCGTGTAAAGCGAACGACCCGTCACGGGAATAGGTGCACGTTTCAGAGTGAGCGGATCACTATTTTGAAGACATAAAATGCACTCAATAGCACCTACAAATAGATTTTATTTTGAATAATGAAGGACATTCATAGAAATGTTTATTTAAAAATGTATTCTCCAGGACAAGGCACAGAGCCGCGTATTAATTAATGGCAGCAAAATATCTGAACATGCATTATCACCGCCCCGACACATCTGCAAGTCTGGGGTGGTTTTCGCTTTGTGCCGACCGCCCGGACTGCATGTGACGTAAGGAAAAAATAAATACGCAAGTTACGAGGCAATGTTGGAGCAGTATTTTGTCAGTAATTCATCAATACAGTGCAGGTAAAAGCCAGATGTGGGAAAGCTATATATAACAGACGCATCCTATTGATATTGAAAGCGCTGTCTCTTTCTTTTTGTATAAAGCCACCTTGTGTACGCCGATATTTCACCGCTGCTCCTTCGCAGCTACTCCGCACTACTTACAAGCGTAAAGTCTTGCAGCAATGGCCTTTTCTGAAACAGCAATAACCTGTTTTCGGCGCGATATAGCATGGCTGCCTTTTCTGTGATGGTGCCTGAAATGGTGAGTAGCCAGCAGCCGCCAGCGGTTGATAGTGTTTATTCCTGTGCCTAGATTACTATGGTGGGTTTTGTTTGGGGCACACACATCCGATGTTTTGCGTGTTGCAGGTTTAGGTTCAATGTGCATACACACTGAACTGCATGGCTATGTGGTGTGAGAACGTTTGTGATCGGGAATTTGGGCATTGTATACTTTGAAACATTTCGTCAAGGTTTAGAAGTTAAAAAGAGCCGTCTGGGTAAGGTGATTAGCCACACTTAGGACCGTATTCTGAGTCTATCCTCCACTCCATTTATTCCCTTCACTCGGCTGATGAGAGGATTCCGCAATGCTTATGCATAGCCAGATCGATTTCAAGAACCTCCTCCACTGTAGGCTCGAGTGGAGGAGGGTCTCAGAATGCCAGGCTTAGAGTGCCTAAAGAAATCAGTCGCAGTGATGTTAATTTTTTATCGAATGTCGGCTAAAAATGAGGCAGAATAGATAGTCTAAAGATTGAAGCCGCCGCGAGATATTAGATAGCATTGTTTTGCTATCAAAAATATATTTATAAAATATACGCGCTAGTTACGCTGAACCACGTTGGCAACGTACGTCAATAGGCGCCCTTAAATTGGGACACGCAGCGAGCTCTGCGTATTGATTTTACACGGAATCGGATAAGTCGAGGACCAAAATTGCAAAATACCGACTAATGTTCCAGTCTCATTCCTGCTGTTTTCTGCGCAAAACAACTTAATATTTCATATATTCATGACACGACTTCATGAAAGTGCCCAATATCGTTGCTTTCTGAGCGCATAAAAAACGATGCAATGAGCTCCAGGGCTTCTACGCTAGATCTTTTTATTCTAAAGGGGTCTGTGTTGTTTGCGAAGGACGTAAAGAGCACAAGCAGCACCACCGTACGAAAGCCGTTTATTCTGCACAACACATCAAATATACACATAAAGAACAGACGCGCCCCCTGGGGGTGAAGAACACAAAGAAATACCCAAACTGAATATAACATACTCCCTCGCTTTATATTTAGTGATTAGTTGTTATAAGTGTTAGTAATAAACCCCTATGCATGCACTGTACATATTTACACGCTGTATACACATACATATTTACACGCTACATACACACTGTGCTACAGACACAGACATCTAGTGGGTCTGATGGTCCTTGAGCCAGGCCGGTGGCCGACGCTCTGGGGATGGCCGATGGGGATGCTGCACGGCCGGAGAAGGTAGTGATCAGCTCGTGGAGCTCTGCAGTACGCCAAAAGTCCGCGGTTTCGGCCCAGGAGAAGGCGGCTGCAGCATGGCAGGAACACGCAGCTGTGGATCAGGAGCAGGCGACTGCGGTATGGCAGAATGCAGTACACCCATGATTATCTGACCTCCGGCAACTCGTCAGCAAGCACCGTTTCCCTATAATCGCCATATCGGAATTTAACCTGCGCTCCATGGTTAGAATTTCTGGCTATTCACTATTGGAGTCCACAACCGACATGAACCGAAGCAGGGTCCTTCTAGCGTTTCGCAATGACTTCTCATTTGTTGTCCACAGTGCTACCCAAGACTATTCTAATGAGTACGCCGCGGCTACGCTGCACCACAAGGCCGTAAAATTCACCTTCATCAACGGCTACATACCTCCTCGAGCGCGCTCTGACACCAAGCGTTTGCATTCTATTCTGGCCAACACGCCACCACCTCATGTGCACGGGTGACTTCAATGCGCATCACCCGGCTTGGGGCAGCAGAAACACATCATCTCGGGGAAACCGTCTTGTAAACGTCGCTACCAGCGCTGCATTTGACGTCTTAAACACGGGCAGCGCCACATTTGTCCGTGTTAAAACGTCGAATGCCTTGGTTGTGACGCTGATATGTACATCCCTGCTGTTGTCTGCGTGGTGGTTTGCAGACGTAGAAAGCTTTGGAAGTGACCATTTGCCCACATATACAATCATCAAGGGAATTAGTGGAGGTCCAGAAAAACTCAGAGTGCACGGCCATAATTGGGAGAATTTCAGAGATTTTCTCGAGGACAGCAGTGCCGCTCTTAGCACGCACGAGAAGTTTGCTGACGCTGTTTCGAACGCAAGGGCTGCATCCGAAAGACGCTGTTTGCTTCCCCGGGAGGCATCAGTAGTAGACATCGAGTACGAGCGACTTCGGGCAATTTGCAGAAGAGCCGAGCGACGAGCACGAAAAACGCCGTCTCCGGATGATATTCGAGACGCTAGACGGGCGCAGAAACACGTCCAAAGCACATTCGAAAGCTCGCTAAACAGCTCTGGAGTCAGTTCTGCTCTCGACTGGATCCGTGCAAACCACTCACGCGTATCTGGCAAACGTTTCGCACCTTGAGAACACCACGAAGCCTACTTCACCCGTTCTCAGCCGTGGCTCTCCAGAAGGGCGTCAGTGAAATGAGCGTTGCCGAGCAATTCTGCACTAAAATCACCACTCCGTCCAGCAATGTGGAAATTTTGGAGGTGTCCGCGTTCTGCTACTCCACCGCGAACGCAACGCTGATGGATGAACCCTTCACCATTGAAGAGCTTACAACGGCATTGGGAAATCTCAACTTGTCTTCTTCTCCGGGCGCTGATGGAATCACGTATTTGGCTTTACGCCATTTTGGTCCCAAGGCTCTCCAGCAGTTGCTCTCCCTCTACAACCAATCCTGGCAGATCGGGCGTCTTGAGGCCTGCTGGAAGATTGCCCGGATCATGGCGATCCCTAAACCAGGGAAAGCAGCAACGGGTATAGACTCTTATCGGCCAATTGCACTACTAAGTTGTACTGGGAAGGTCATGGAGAAGATGGTGCTGGAACGGCTTGTTTGGGACCTGGAGAATCGAGACATCTATTCATTGCAAATGTCTGGATTAAGGAGATGACGTAGTAGCGTAGACAACATTCTTTCCTTGGTGTCAGGTATTACCCGGCAAAAATCAGCCGGAAACATCACTATAGCTGTCTTCTTTAACATCGAAGCAGCATTCGACCGCGCCGCACACGAAGCCATCCGAAGAGAGATGACATGCATAGGGCTTCGAGGACTCATGCTCCAGTGGGTATGTGACTACTTTCAAGACCGGTACGTCGTCATGGCCACCAGTGATGGCGAAACGGCAAAACAACCCGTCACGCAAGGAGTTCCTCCGGGCGGCGTCTTGAGCCCGACGCTTTTTAGCATGTGTCTCATACGCCTCCCAACAGTCCTGCCCAAAGATGTTAACATTTCACCCTACGCAGACGGCATCTGCATCTGGGCTTCAGGCAGGAATCGTCGAAACATTTGCGCCGCACTCCAGAAGGCAATTGTGGAGATGAGAAAATATCCCAGATGATGTGGTCTCATTTTTTCTCTGAGGAGTGTGCTGCGATGGCATTCACGCGGCGCGATGTTTCCCGTTATACACTAACCGTAGAAGGTACTCCAATACCTTATGTCAAGTCCCGCAAGTTCCTTTGAGTCACGTGTGACCGCTCAATGGCATGGGCCCCACATATTCGATGACTGAAGGAGCGACTCCTGTATTTTGTGCACATTCTGCGTATGCTCGCTGGAAATTCGTGGGGCTGCCCTATATCCTCCATTTTTGCCTATATAAAGCCCTTTTTTTCGGCCTCTTGCGTTACAGCCTGCAGGCCCTACATCAGCTATCGCCTACAAGCCTGAAGATCATAGACTGAGTGCTGGCAAAAGCTATGCGCGCCTGCCTGGGTCTGCCTAAATGCTCATCGACGGTTGGAACTCTGTGCGAAGTTCGGTGCTTTTCCGCCACAGTGCTACAACACCAAGAGGTCCTTCGAACGTCTTTGTGCCATTTGAATCGATGTAATACCGCATCCTTTGGCAGACATCTCAGCACTGCATGTTAGACGCCTGCTTCCAGCGAATTTTCAAGGACCTGAAAAAACGATAGTAGCGCCGTGGATACTGGCGCCATGAAAAAGTTGCACAACAATACCCTTATCAGCAAAACTTCCGCCATGCCCACGGCCGCGCTCAAGTTCTTCACACTCGAGTATATCTCCAGTACCTACAAAGGCTTCACACATGTTTATGCGGATGGCCCGCCCGGCCTGATCCGCCATCGGCGTGTGGATCCCAGCAGCCCGGTGCACTATCAAAAAAAAAACTTAACCACGAAACATCCTCGACTGCTACCGAACTGGCAGCTGTAAGGGCTGCCTTTCACTACATCGGCACACATCATGCCCAGCAATGGTTAATATTCCTTGACTTTCGCAGCGCCACAAGCCCTCCGAAAGCTTCACAGCAACTACAGTCAGCTTGTATGTGAAATTGGCGAAATTCACACAATGGCACTGCGCGAAGGTCATGACATCGGTCTTCAGTGGCTGCCTGGTCACTCGGGCGTACAAGGCAATATTAGATCTGATGTAGCTGCCAGCCCAGGCCACTATATGAGCACTACGACCCAGCGTTCTTTCTCCCGCGAGAACAGACACGCCCTTCCCTCGCGAGTGGATGGACTGCACAAATGCAAATGTCGGAGTAGTAGGACCCTCACCGCAGGTATCTACCACTGCAGGCTATTCAACCGCACTTCAACTTCCGCTTTCCACGCGGCATCAACAAGCGGTGTGAAGGAGCCTTGCACCGACTACGCCTGAAGGTAGTATTTAGTCGGAGTTTTAAGTTCAAGATAGGTTGGGACGATTCCCCTCTGTGCCGGACTTGCGCTGTGCGTGAGACTGTAGATCACTTGCTGTGCGTCTGCCCTCGATTCGCTGCTGCGCGGAAAACTGCAGCGAGCTCCCTCTCTCATGTACGCCGTGGAGGAATCCTGGAACATCGTCATTTTCTTGGGCCCTGGGCCAATACTGCTGACAGTACCTTAGGTACAAAAGTTCTACTCCAGTTCCTACGAGACACTGAACAAGACAAATTTCTCTAGATCACAGACACAGCCAGTGTGTCGCGATATCTACTCTGTCGCACTGTGGCGTTCAACTATTTACTGTGCTTGTTTTAGTGTCACTGGCGTTCATCTTTTTATTTTTCTTGGGTTGGTGTTGGTACTCTTTTTTTCGCGTCTCTTACTTTTCGTTTTTTTTTCAGCGTTAACATTAACGAGTCGCTTTTCAATTGTATTTTTATGTCCGGTCTCTGCTGGCAGCATTCTCTAGTTTTTACTTTCTCTTTTTTTTTAACGTTTCTTGTTTGTCTTCTTCCTTCTGTAACCCTAATGTATAATATTCTCCCCTCTTCAACGTAGTCACCCCATCTGGTGTAGCAAGCCTTGTCCCTAGCAGGGCTGACCTCATCAGTTCACATTAAAGAGCCTTCTCTCTCTCTCTCTCTCTCTCTCTCTCTCCAGGAGGCGGTGGCTGTCACCCAGGAGAAGACGGCAGCGGCAGGGCAGGCTGCGGCACTCGAACCGGAAGCTGCGGTGCAGGTAGCTCCGAACGTTGCTATGTTGGACTCGTGCCCCTCTACGGAACCCGGATAAGCTTGGAGGCGTTTCATGTGCGGCCGTCTGCAAGTCGGAAAGAGGCAGGTTCCCTCTTCTCCAACACTTCAGTTATCGAGGAAAAGGAGAGATCTTCCTTGAAGCGAACGGACATCTCCTTGAAACGAGCGAAATCACCCACAGCTATCTTCGGCTCCTTAGCAGCTCTCCACCGGACCGTTTACTCCTTGCTGCGTTGCTGTTGAAGGCCGACCTTTTGGAGCAGTCGCGCCAGCTCTTTTGCTGTGTCTTTTGCAAACGCTGGTGCCGAAAACCCCACTACATCCAATCTGGTTCGTGGCGTTCGCCCATGCAGCAGAACTGCTGGGGCCACCCCAGTGGTAGCCTGTCGAGTACAGCAGTAAATAGCGAGGCAGGCCGTGACTGCTTGTCCGATAGGTCGCCTTTCGAGGAGTGAAATTTGGATGAAGTTACTCAAAGTTCGATTGAACCTTTAGACTTGCCCATTCGTCTGGGGGTAGCATACAGACGAATGCGACAGCTTGATGGCTCGGTTTTGAAGAAAGGTTATAAAATTCAAGTGAAGTGAACTGCGGCCCCTTGTCAGAAACAATCTCCTCCGTGTATTCGTCCCGGGCAAAAACACTGGTTAAGAAGTCTTTCACGGTCATTGTGGCCACTTCGCTGCAAAAAGAAATCTCTGGCCATTCGGAATGGTAATTGACCAGCGTTATAGCAAATCGGATATTGGGAGGATATTGCGAGGTACGGAAAATATTACGGCTGAAAAAGAAATCTTGTCGAGATTGAAGCGTTAAGGCGGGAGTGGGGGGCTGCTAGGACAAAGAAAAAAAATGAGTGGAATGCAAACATGTAAACATTAAACGAAGGTTAGTTTTCCCGAAAAGAATGAGTTGTATTTGTATGCACCAACCGTAGGCGCCTCATCGGCGTTTAGGAGATATAAAAGTTGCGGCTGTTTTCAAAAAGGCCCGTTCTTCCTCCACGGCAATATCCTACACCACTGTTCGCAAATTCATTTCAGCAACGCAGTCCAGCGTACGTAATACTCTTCATAAGGTTTTCTGCATTCTGGCGGGCTACCTAATGTAAGTTATGTTTTGGATATTGAGAGTGTGCATTTTAATTTATGTAATTTGAGTGTTTGTAATTGAAAAATACATAAAGAATGGGTTAGACCATCGTAAACTCCGGTTAATTGTCTTACCTGATTTCCATGCCGCAAAAAAGAACGAATATAAATTACAACTTGCCGTAAACGAATGAAAACATGTGCTAAAGGCTGCATAACAGTTGTCCCCAGGACGATGTATTAAACAAAAAAATATATAAATGCAGAATTTCCAAAAATACCTGGCAAGGAACAAACATGGCATCAATCAAAAAATAAATTGCACTGCTCCAGATTCTTGTTTATATCCCACGTTAAACAGCTATAAAATGTAATGGCTGTTGCAAACAGGCAACCACCGGATAATTTGGTCGGCGAAAAGATTGCGCACCCGAAATTTCCGTACACCGAAATTTCCGCGCCGAAACACCCTGAACCGTATTGTCGTACACCCGTCTGGAGTTTGTCCGGTGCTCCCTAAAAAAAGTCGCCTACGAGTGATCCTATGAGTGATCGCCTACGAGTGAGTAACGGGAAGTTACTCAGGTGTTATATGCGGTGTTACATTGGCGAAGGCGTACCTGTACCGAGCTCTGTCGCCTCCGTCATGTAGTGGTAGTGTGGTGGATGAGCGGCGAGCAGGTGAGCTGCATTAGTGTTGACGACTAAAAGCCCATTGCAAAACCTAAACGGTTTTACTGAATGACGAGAAATTAACACCGAAAATACTGGATCAGCACAGATCCGACAGGCATAGCGCCGCTCTTAGTTCAGACCACGATGTGGACTGATGCAAGCTACCGAGAGAGTGTATATTGTACACAGAAGCGGGGACTGTTCGTTCTTTCCAGGGTTTGTACACGGTCCGAACAAAGTACAGATGCACAAGCACTCCCTTTCCCGGTGCCGTGATACCCAGCGCTTGTTGAGTCTGGCAGAGGGGGGACAAGGTATCTCGGTGAGTGGAGTCTGCTCGGAGATTCAAGTCTCACCACGACCCCGCTTGTCGTAGCTTCTTTGAGGTAGGCGGACTTTCGTGCAGCACACAAAGCTTGCCCGCACAACAGCAAACTTGTAGCACGCGCGCACAGGCTAGTGGTGCGCTGAATCGTCACAGCGACCGGTGGGTGCTAAAAAGATGTCTTTGTCATCGCATTCGCGAAGCTTGCGAATGTGTATTAGGTGCGAATCTAGAAGATTAAAACGCGAGCATTCTGCGGGGGTTGAGGGGAGTACTACACTGCTAGATGTATTCGGAAAAAGTCTTGAAATATTTTTGAATTTCAAATTATTCACGAATTCAAATTGTACAAATTCTAATTCCGAATCAATATTTTTGCCAAGTCAAGTATTCCACTTCAATAAAAATCCTAAATATTCGCACATCTTAACTACTATGGCTGCGTAAATATTTGCTTCCTAACAATACCAGTATGTATCAATGGGATTGCCGTCATCTTTCCAGGAGTGTGAAGAGGACAATCCAGAGGCGAAGCGCCGCATCGTCATCACTGCAGCGCTCATCATCGCCGTCGTGGCTGCGGTTGCTGTGTTCAGGCACATCTTACGCTTGTCCGCCGTAGTCGATGGAGTGTGTGCCACTAGCGCGTGTCGCGAGTACGCTCGCGAGATGCTGGGCTCCTCCATCATCGCGACGGTCAGTCCATACGGCACCTTCTCGCGCTTCGTGTGCGAAGGCTGGCAGCAGCGGAACCAGTTCAGCGTACGCGAGTACACTATTCAATGGATGCTGGACACATTCAAGGACCTTGCCGAAGAGGCGAGCTTACAGACGGGCCACCAAGACACCACACGCCAAGCGTCACTGGTGTTCCTCAGCCGCCATGACTTGCTTAGGGCTGACGCGACCTCACTGCGGGCGCTAAAAAATGCGTTGGATGATGCCGGAAGACCTGGCATGCTAAACCGATGAACATCGACGTGCCCTGCACCCTCCTGCACGCCTGTCTGAAGCTCGGATTGGGCGCCGTTGTCGGCTACGTTCCGGAGCAAGATTCTGGATGGCGGATACAGCCGGGGAGGTCCTTTTACTACGTTCGGCAGTGCTTCCTGGTTCATACCAACCAAACCGACGATATGTACTTCAACATCATCAAGGAGGGGTTCGTGAATGACAGCGCCGCGAGCGTCAGCTTCAAAGAAGTTAAAGATCTCGAAGACGTCGTCATGTCGCCACTAAAGAAGACTGTGGGGACGTATGACCCCGCAGTGTCCTCGGTTTCCCAACTGCTGAATGAATTGGTAGGCAGCCTCGTCAACTCTTTGACGATAACGCTATCTGTGTTAAGCTAGCGTACGGAGGCGTCACCAGAGCCTTCTAGTTTGCTTGTCAAGCGCTCATCAGTGTCTGCAACCAGCGCTTGTTAGGGCCTGGCGAAAGCGCCATGGAGGCGGCGAATTTCACGCAGCCAGTGCGTACTGTGCTGTCTCGTCGCTTGTCCAGATTCCAGCAAAACCTCAAGGCCAACCACAACTGGACGTCACTCGGCGTGCTTTTTCGCCTGTTCCAGAACGAAGTCGCGGACAGCAGCGCCGACTGGTCAGCGCGAAAAAGTTTGTTTATAGACAAATGGCGGGAATCTTCTCGCGTCGGCCTGACACAGGACGAAGAAGAGAGCTTGCACGCCACGTCCGGGCTGGTGTTCTGGAATTAGGCAGCGGATGTCCGTGACATCAGGTTGATGCCCAACTTGCTCTCATTCGCTTTTCCAACGACAGCCTCGTCCCCGCTGTTAATTACGGCCGTCTCGGACATAAAGTGGCATCGGGAGCAGCCAGGGTTCTCCTCAAGGCCTACTCTGAAAATGCTGCCAACCAAGCTGGCGTCCCTAACATGGTGCAATTCATGGTCGAAAGCGGGTCGGCCCGCGTGGAAGACATGCGCGGAGCCGTGACCGATGCATTGGCTGCCAGTGCCGTGTTCCAAGCCTATAGAACCAGCAGCACCATCGTTTACGCTAAAAATCTCGAGGGGTTGGAGCGTTGGAGCGGGCCGCAGGCGCTGGTCGCGTCGCGGCGTTTCGCGCAGTGCCCCTAACTGGGGCGTTTCCTGACAGACTATGTGTGCGACGTGCCACTGTGGCGTGTACCTGAGTTCGCAGACATCTTCAACTGTCCACGCCCGGCGCCAATGAACCCTTTGCGATGATGCCAACAGGCTTGAGTGACTTTATTTCGTTCTGGGAGTTGTGACGTTGGGTGAGCTTCCTAAACTACACTTGTTAAAACTGAGGTGAAAAGTAAATTTTTTCCTTCACACCATAAATTGGAACAGTCTCAACATTTATGATTCATTTTATCGTAACAGCACACACAAGACTGCCGTAGAACCGAGGGTGGGGACACAGTCCCCACGTTGAGTAAGAGTTAAAGTTTATTAAGAAAAAATTGGCTGGCGATTACGACAATCCCTAAGGCGATATTTGGGCTCAGTAGTAGAGCACTGAGGCAGAACTCACTCATGGGTTCTCTTGACGGCAGCGATGATGAGCCGCTGCGTCAGCGGCGCGAAGTGCGTCTCAAGAAGGAACCGCGAACTGCGCCTAAAGCGAACGCACATCATAGACAAGCGCACGCCCCTTTCACGTTTTCGCTAAGCGTCGCGCCGTTGAGAGTTTCGTGCAGGCACCGCATACTACCCCCTCCCCTCCCCTCCCACATCACATACTTTCCGAAGAACGCTGGCTCGCGCTGGAATGGTTTAGACGTATGGCATCCCGGGCTTTCTCCTATAGCCCTGGATAATACTGGTTTTCACGCATGGCGATCCTGGCGTACTTTCGTACCCTCCGAAGGATGTTGTTTTATACGCATGGCATTCCGGGCGTGCTACCGTAACCCCGGATGGTAGCCCGAACGCTGGCGATGCATTGGAGTATTGGGTGCATCCGGCAGGGTGCTCCCGTAGCTCCAGCTGCTTGTGGTGTATATTTATTGCATTCTGGACGTGCTCCTGTAGCACCGGATCGAAGCGCGCGCGCTGGCGAGCGCAAAGGCGTATTGCGTGCATCCGGGTGTGCCCCTCTAGCCCTGGAGCCTAGCGGTGTATATGCATTGCAGTCCGGGCGTGCTCTCCGAGCCCCGGAGGGTAACGCGCGCGCTGGCGAGGTTGCTGCTGCGTGCGAGCAAAACGAGCGCCTAGGTGTATTGGGCACCTCTCATTCCAGGGGAGCTGCATTCCAAGCCCAGGACAGTACTGTCGTTGGCGGTGCGAGAGGTCCGCTCCCAGTTGGTTCTCGGAAAGGAGCCATGTATCTGGCAAGGCAAAGAAAAAACTGGGCTTCAGCAAACCACTCCCGTCACCACTCTAGGGGTGCGTTAGAACCGTGCCATTTCACATCGGCTGCGTAACCGCGGAAAGCCTGGGTCGCCCCAGAGAAGCTCTCTTGTCGCACAGGCCGCCCATTTTCGGGAGAAACGCGTCAGTAGACCCCGCTGCCGTCGCCTACGCGGGGGCAGTGGCGGCTCGAGAAGCGCCACTCGTCAACATCAGTTGGTTGGGCGCTCGAATTCTCCTTCTGGCCGCCCAGCGGCTGAACGACCAGCGAGGACTTTATTCCCCGACCGCGGACTCCGCCGCGCACGCAGTCGTTCCCAACGGAGATGGTCCCCCAGATGCAACCTTTGCGGTTGCAACAAGCCAACAGCCCCGAAGTCATGTAATTTGCTTTGGTGGTGCATTTTCGTTCTTGTCGGTTACTAGCAGCTGGCTGTTTCCTATGTTCGAAAGATAGCTTAATGCACGAGCTGACGCCCAGCCCCAGCTTTTCGCGCTCGAGCGGACCGGCTTCGCAAGAAATGTGGCGACGCCGAGAATGTTTCTTCCGTAGCGGTATCCAAAAAAATACCAATATCCAAAACTCACGACTTCATCTAGTGTAGGAAATTTTCAGTGTATTATTATTATAAAACGTTACACACACGCAAAATCTGGTGCGGGCAAGCATCAGACGTCACACGAGCGCAAAGAAACCGCAGGGAGAGAGAGCTCAATTCGAGCAGACGACAAATGCTACAAGCGCTAAGCCGA
Organism: Haemaphysalis longicornis; assembly: GCA_013339765.2. Taxonomy (NCBI): domain Eukaryota; kingdom Metazoa; phylum Arthropoda; class Arachnida; order Ixodida; family Ixodidae; genus Haemaphysalis; species Haemaphysalis longicornis. The sequence goes on from CM023454.1 coordinate 155,404,880, forward strand.
CGTCATGGAGACGCGCTTCGCAGCGCCGCCCGTGGTCTCGCTCTCTGCCAATAGATATGCCCGTGGGCTGGGTACCAGACCACGGAAGCGGGGTTGGTAACGCGCCTGTTAGCGCATGCGCGAGCGAGCCCTTACAACTCCTCCCAACTCAGGCTGTCCCTGCCCCTTGGCATGGTGAGACCCTATTTCAGTAGAGATCAAAGCCGCCACCAGCGAGTATCCAAGAACGCTGTGGAGTTTGATACCCTAGGATCGAGGTCCTTTGCCGGTCGCGTAGCCACATGAAGCCGAAGTGCTTCTACACGTGGCCCAATGGGCGGGTGCTCTCCGAGTGGAGGCCTCCGCGCAGCAGCGCCACTACGACGTTTTACCACTGCCACCAACCTTGCAACCCATTACCTGCGCCTTCTGCTTCATATGTGCCAAGCCGACGGTGCCTCATGTAATGCATACTGCCATGATCTACAAACGCAATGGCACAAGTATATGCCGTGCGCAGGTCCGCGTATTTCTCATGAACGACTCCTGTGCAGATCACCGACGCACCCCAGAAGTCATTCGGCCCTTGGCAATTTTCGCTCTGGACAGGTGCGGACCGCCGAATGTGAATCACCACATCTTAACACATCTTAACGCCCCTCGCTTTCCTTTCCTATGCAGACTTACGTGCCTGCCCCTCCTCAGAAAGCTCTGTTATGTTGCACGCAATAGTTGAGTGTCCCCTCCTCAGCTTTATTGTAAGCTATAAATAGTTTATTCGCACGTTACTCGTGAAGAAGAAAGTGAACACAACTAGTGTAGGGCTGGAATAACGGTGGGCACGGCGACTAACGATTACTCGGAATTAGCAGCAGTTTCTGTGGGTGGCTTCGGAGAGAAAACGATCTTGTGTCTGCCTCCAGTTATAGTAGCGAGTTCCAGGCTTGACCATCTGTGGCAACCTGCTGCAGGCTGTTTCAGAGATCTCTGGGCGCTTTTGTTTCTTAGTTTCCCCGGTTCTTTCTCGCTGCGCCGATTTGCATCCGCGAGACGAACACGCCTAGAATGCTTGCACAGTGTCGTAGCAGTACGCTGCAAGTAGATGTAGTGGAGTTTCTGCGAGATGGCGGCGAAGCAGATGAAGGGGAGCAGATAAGTGCCGCCCCTCCGTAGTAGTGTCGAGGCCAGCAACACGTAGAAGCGGATAACTCGGCGTTATATAAGTCGGTTGCAGGAACTACAGGAAGCGCTACGCAACGAACGCGATGAACGCAAGGGGTGATGAGGAAAGTTAGGAGCAGTTGAGTGGAAAGCTAGAAAGGAGGATGATTTTCATCGAGATGATTAGTGAGAAGTGGGCCCGACGGAATACCAATGCAGCTGATCACCGCCTGAGAAAGTAACATATCGTTTATGAGGGAAAATATAGGGTGATGCAACCCAAGCAATTACGGACGGATGGTCTAGAAAAGCAGGTATATTTTTCTTATATAAAGGCAGAGGCAACAAAGCCAGTATTGATTCATACAGATCCCTCATCGTGACGTCAGTGGTTGAAAGATTCGTAATGCAGGCAATAAAATCATAACATAAAGCATGGATGGAACAAAATGAAATCCTGGAGGGACTGCAGAATGGATTTAGACAAGACAGGCGGTTGGCTCATTATTTCTTTGTAATGACCCAGTGCATTGAAATTGCGAAAGCTCAGAATAGCCCATTATGCATTACGTTCTTTGACATTAAAGGACCATATGACAACCTGAGCAGAAAACTGCTGTGGATGGTGCTGAAACTCCTGGGCTGAGATGAAGAGTTAATGCAGTTTCTTATAGCAATCTGTAAAGTTAACAGAGTGCACGTGACATAGGAAGGGCATAAATGCGCACAGCAGGTCAACACCCATCGAGGACTGAAACAGGGATACCCATTGAGCACAAGATTCTTTATGCACTACATGGTAGGGTTAGAAAAGAAACTGGAACAAAGTCAATTGGGGTTCAGCTTGGCGAGTATGTGGCCAAGCGAAGTGGTAAAAGAGCGTATTCCGGGAATGTGCACGCAGACGAAATTGCGCTATTGCCTGATAAGTGGAGCGATATGCATTGGCTCATCAATACAATTGCCAGAAAGCCGCAGACCTCGGGCTAAGTTAGCACTCAGAAATCTCGAATTATGGTTTTCAATGACAGCCGCAATGGATCAGCGTCAATTCCACATGGGGGATTAGCCCCAGTGAAGGAATATAAATATTTTGGGGTTGTGGATAAACGAAGGGGACATCTACTTAAAAACTCACGAGCAACCTAAGAATAAAGGAAAGCACAACCCAGCTATAATGAAGCATAGAGCTTTTAGGGGTATAACAAATATGAAGTAGTGAGAGGAATGTGGAAAGAGTAATGGTTCCGGGCCACACTTATGCGAATACAGTACTCTGACTAAAATAACAACGCTCTTTCATGCCTTGAAGTGAAACGGAGAACGGTAGGCCGTTTTGCCTTAGGAGCCCGTGGTAAAACAACTAACGAAGCAGTACAGGGAGATATGGGTTGGGCGTCACCAGAAGGCTAACGATGAAATACGGAAAGAACAGTGGAGAATCAAAGTCAGCAAAGGTAATGAGAACTAAATCAAGCCATATAAAAACAAATAAATGAAGAGAACAAATGGAAGTTAAACATTGCTAGAGATGTATAAAGGGCAGAAAAATTGGACATCAGAAAAGGAAATGTCTACGATAATCATAATAGGAATGATTTGCCTGTTGAGGCAAGAGAAGCTTTCTTGTGAACTAAAATTTATGGTGACGTATACACAAAATGAAGGGGTATGCATGGTCTACGGAGAACGAAGGGAAACAAAGCTGCACATAGTTTTAGAATGTGAGCATCTCCATCCAAATCTTCAAGAGAGAAATATCCGCCTTCCAGAAGTCCTCGTATTTAAGAGTAGGACAGTGGGAGTTAATTTCACGGCTTTCGAGACTACTAAAAGAAGGCTAAATTGCTGGTAGACGAAAAGCATTAAGGGGAATAAAGCCTAGGCAGCTACCACCAGCAACAGAAAAGAGTATTTTGTGCTTGCCCTCAGAGGAGCGTTAGTATTAAACGAAGAGTACAGAACATAGATATATAAGTTTTTCTTGGTAACACGAATGTCATCACCCCTTTTCAAAGGGTACACCACTAGCAATCAATCAATTTCGTGTACATTTCCTCCTTCCCTATCTCTGCCCTGCCACCTATCTCTCCCCACCATCGGGCCTGTGCTCCGTGCCGGACGCTTGCGGAAGGGGTGCGGTTTAACACCTAGCTCTGAACGTCAAAGCTGGTAATCCCGCGAATACTGCCCGAGGTAGCTTAGTGTCACTTTTCTACAAAAAGGAGCTGTAGTGCTTCATTGGCAAGACCGTTTCCTTTTCTGTTACGTTTTAAAAGTGAACTGGTCTTCTTTTTTCTTAGTCTCAGTCACATTGACATGTCTTTGTCTTAGCCAAGACACAGGTGGTTCACCGAGCCAGCTGTGTTCGTTCCACGAAACCACGTTTTCCTTGAGAGCCGTAGGGCTCTCAAGGATGCTTTGTTCCAGGACAATGGTTCTACAAATCGGGATCGGTTCGGTATCGTACCCAGCACTCGATATGCCGTAAAGGGTTGCAGAGTCGCGCTGACACTCGCACACAGTGTACTCCGACATACGGTCGGTTCACATGTACCACCTCGCAACTGCAGGGTGCAAAGATGGGGACAAATATTCCTGCATTCTGGCACCCACCAGCATTCCTACCAATTATAGCTTCGTAGTTGGCGCCACATGTTGCGCTAGGATCGTGCAGAACCCAATGAGAGGAATGCCGGACGCACACACAGGACGGAATGTATTACAACATATTTAGCCACTCAAGGAAATGAAGGTAACTAAAAAAGAAATGTTCGCAAAGCGGGTTCGGTTAGCCTTCCACGGCTAGTGGCTGTCGCTAGGCCCGCCAAAACAGTTGCGTTGAGCACGGCTCACAGGTACGTCTTGTTGGGGCGCAGTGGTCGTCGAGGGTGAGGGATCGCAAACTTGGCCGGCCGCTTCACTGGACAGGTCGCCAACGAGCCTGGTGTGGGACGCTCCGGAACACCTCCGCGACCAAGCACACCAGGCCCGGAAGTCGCTGGCCAGGACTTAGCAACCCGGCGGTCCGAGCAGGAGCATGGGGCCGCTGACGCACCACGAACGTCGGCCTCGCAGAAGCAGAAACCCTTGCTCGAGCCGGAACGTGACGACGCGGCAGAGCCTTGCGATCACTCGTGCCCGAGCCGCACCCAGACGGAAGCTCGCCTTGGTCACCGATGGCGACGGTCGCGTAGCGGACGGCACGTCGACCGGACGTCTGACGTGGGAATGCCCAGTCCAACCGTGCCCTGTCTCGGTCGCCCTGCACTTCCCGGGTTCGCAGCGCTTGCTCGCACCACGCCTCTCTTCTTCTTCCCGTGGTGTCTTTTCCCAGCGGCCGCTTGGTGTCTGGCACGAGTGAAATCTTCTTCCACTATTTTCCCCGTGCCCCCTCCGAGCCACTCATCACACCACAATTGACTTCGCTAAAGTTCAAGCAACGGGCGGTTCGTTGCTCCTGTTGTGCGAAAGTACGCTGCAGCTCCGTGTGCCTTTGGGGCTGCATCTGTAGAAATGGGGATGTCAACTTAGCTATCCCTGAGACCACCGTACCTTGTGGACACGGTGATGTCCATGAAATGATAAAGCAGTGTGCACCACCACTTGCACACTGTCTTTATGTCTTCAGAGAGAGGTGCACCCCATTCGAGAAAATGCACACACACACACACACACACACACACACACACACACACACACACACACACACACACACACACACACACACACACACACACACACACACACACCACACACAACACAACACACACACCACACACACACACACACACACACACACACACACACACACACACACACACTCACGCACACGCACGCACGCACACACACACACACTGTCATACTCGCACGCACCATTGCATATGCGCATATGTGGCGATGTTAAATCCTAGCAAGAATGTTATGTTCTTCGTGGTTCTTATTTTTCGCGGAATGGTTCAGAGTTTGATCAGCGAAAAAGCCATACATATTTTCCCTCCGCATAGTTGTGTGCACTAGGATATGCTTTAGGGCTTATTTATTGTGGTCTTTTCTTTAAGATTATAGTCTTCCTTGGGCTACTTGAACCTAAAACTTTTAGTCTGTATGTACGTCCGCCCTTCGTTTCCCTTCGTTTCAACCATCCGCGCAAAAGTTGGAAAAATTCTAACGAGAAGTTTGCGTGTCCAAAACGTTTCTGACCAACTAAATCAAGAAACATATTTGACACTTGTCAACATGTTGAGCAAAAAGAAATTATTGGTCTCGTTTGTGGCAAAAAGACAATTCACAACCTAGAATTTGCAAGTTATTTTAATTGACAATAAGCGTGTGCTGTATGTTTGCGAGGGCAAATAAAGAAACAGGCGTTAAAATAATATTTTTCAAACAAAATACAACAAGAGCTCATGCGAGCCGGACCTCGGGGCAGTGCTTAAAATTCAACACTACCGAAAGCTTCCAAAAGATGGCGCGAGCAGTGGAACACAGTCAGAGTTTCTGAACAAGGTAAAATTGATTTGACTTTGGAAAACTCCTACGTGTTTAGTGTAGAGTACCAAAAGAGGGTGGAAGCTTGAGCGGTGGGCAGGCGTGCGAAGAGAAAGAAACATTTATGGGGATGAGGCGGCACTAGGCTAACGTCTTTCGACCCCATTCGCGGTGAAGTGAGCAGATACTCGGCAAATTTTTACAACACCGACATGGCGAGTTTTCAAAGAAAGCAGCTGTTTAAGCTTGAGCTTCGTCCGGTGGCGTGAGCAAGAAAATACAAATAGAAGAGACGCACGCGATGCCTCTTGGCGAGGAGGGATAGCGCGAAAGCAGTGCGCTTCAGCAAAGAGCGGAGGGCACGCGCTAGCTTCGAAGCCATGCTCAAATGTACTCGGCGAAAGCGTGGTATAAAAGAAGGGCGACTGGCGCAGGATCAGAGATAACGCAGCTCAGCCTGCTGGGGGCCGCCTGGGAAACTGCGGAGCTGCGGATTGACCTATCCTCTTCACCCGGTGATTCGCTGTCAGTGTGGGGGACAGACTTGACCGGCCTGGGAAAATACCGCCAAAGGAGTGGCTTCACCACCTCAACATTTAGGCTAGCCTAGCAAGAACATAGCAAACCCTAACGAAGCTTAACAAAGCCTAGCAAAACCTAGCAACACTTGGCAAGCCCGGAAGAGGCTAGCTCGATCCCCAGCTCTGCTGTTTGTCCAGCCTTCCACCAATAGTGCAAGCTGTGAACATTTTGTGTATGCTTTCTGTAATGCGGTATTTAACCTACACGTTCAACACAGGAAAGAAAAACAATTACTTTAGCATTGTTTTGTCACCATCATGCTGGTCGTGAACTATGGCTCACGTATTGTTTTTTTCTCAATTGTTTTTATCTGGCCATAACGGGGGAAGCCTCGAGACCTATTACGACGATGCAGAAAAAGAAGGCAAGCTAATCAGCCCCAGTAACTTCTTTCTTTTCAGTGTTTCCATGACGTTCGTTGTGTTTTTTTTTTGTTTTTCCGGCATGACTTCATGGAAAAGCTTAATATGGCAAGGGTTTCATGGTGCTTTTTTTAACGCCTATTGTATAGAGGTGGCAAATAAAGTACTCTTAGTGCGCAAGTTTTAAGATACCAGCAGTCTCTGGACCAGGGCTGATCTGAGAAACAGTAAGTGGCTGATTAGTATAATTGGCGTGAAACCCTGAAAAAAGGGGGACTTTTGAGCCCGGGAACGAAAGGGTTATCAAGGGGCCCCCTTTTTGTATAACACAGTCCCGGTTTTGGGGTACCCGGTAACACCTAAGTTAAAAACCCTCATCTGAGCGGTTTGCGGATTTTTCCGAACAAGCTCTTTGACCGGATTCATCTGAAATAGACAATGTGAGATATATGACGGGTATCATCAATTCACCAAATTCTCCGGAGTGCACTGGCCCCTAGCCGAATTTCATTGATTTAGAAATTCGGGAAATATTTATGAAGTTTGAGACTTAGATTCTGCGATTCGTTCCTGGTATGACTCAAAATCCTGGCAGAAATTAATACGAAATCTGTTTCACAATTTAGTCAGCTTGAAATTGAACTCGAATTCACGCGGATAAATTGCACGAAAGAAGGCGTGTTCTACTCCAGCCAGATGAGATAAGCGGTAGAGTGGCCGCGCCTTGCCGTAATTCGCTAAATAGTCCCAAAGTAAATCTACTCCGCGTGAGTGAGGAAAAAGTCTTCATAGTGGGACTGATGAAATAATGGTGGCCCAGTAGCGAAGTTTCCCAATTAAAGTGGCCTGGCCAATGTTATTGTGATATCTATGGAACGTTTATGCCATATTAAAATACTCTTTATCCAGGAGTAACACCGGGTAAAAATCCGGGTATACGTCCTCCCGCAAATTTACCATATTATCTAAAAATATTTCAGCTCAAACAATGCAATATGGTACATTTACGTAGCCTTATCAAGCCACCTGCTCGACGTGGCTATGTAAATGGTCCGTCCAGGAAGGATAATGTGTCGGTCCACTGTGGTTTCTGAGTCAACCCTAAAGATGGCCTTGTAGGGCTTCAAATGTTAATAAAGGGGGTCATTCAGGTGAGTAGGATATGAAACGTACCCTTGACCTGAAGCCACTCTGTGCAAGGTTGAAAACATCTTTATTGAATCGTGCAATGCTTTCTAAACCCATCTAGGAAACACACCCGCACTGTAAACAGGATTCAAAACCTTCACTTCCAAATTGAGGCGAACTTTGCTCCACACCGGGTTCAACTGCAACGAACTAATTTCTGCTTTTAATGATAAGAAATGTAATGACATCAAGGCATTGACCAATTTTATATCTTTCGAAAGGGCTATAAACAATGACACGTGATAGCACTGTTATGCCACTGTGGACGTACCGGAGGGCTTCCTGGCATTCCTTGCACGGGGAATGGCTTACCCCTATAATTCTGTCATCTACTGGCCATAATCAGATTGCTTGTAAAGTAGCACAAGTTAACACTGTAAGACAACAACAACGAATCTATTAAACGTTCCCGTGTTCAGATTGCCTTATTTTAATTGAACAGGAATTCAAATTAATTATACATTCCACAAAAACGAGCTCATTGGTTTTATCAAGAAAAATTAGGTCAGCTGCTTTGAAACAACGGTACTATCAAAGGAGTCATGTATACTATGAAGAGATCATAATAAGTATGTCAAACTGCTGATTTTATAGAGATAGACGAAGTGTGACGGAGAGTATCATGGTCTACTACAAGTGCTGCCTCTAAAAAACACCGTACAAAAGGTACTATAAGGGCGAACTATACTGTAGCAGGCCTTTCAACTTTATTTAGTAGTCGCAATTTGCAGATGCGAAACACGATATTAAGGTCACCTACATACAAATCTCCTTAAACTTGTAATAAAACATCCCCTAAACTGCGTTCCTCTAGTTAGGATTTTCGTTTTGTTTCTAACTATAAAAAGTTTCTAACTAAAAAATTGGCCCCAATCCCCGCTGTGAAGGTGATTGGAAAGCAATGCTTTAAACGACACCAACAACAATTGCCCATGCGACGTCACTGGAATTCACACACGTGGCACTGGAAACAGCGAAAGGAGCGATTCTGCCATCCGTTACATGGAATTCGCGGGGGTGGCGTCCCGAACGCAGCAGCGTCGAGAACGGCCGGGTAGAGAGGCGGACGCCACTGCTGTAGCCCGGCAGTGCGTCGGCAGAAAGAAAACGGAGAGGAGCGTCTTTAGAAGGGTGAGACAGCGCAACCTAGCCATCCTGTTGTGCTAGCTCGGTGCTACACCGCCGCGCGACACAAGCGTAGACACCAAAACAATTCGGCATTATAGCTCAGTGATTACCATTTGTACCCATTTAAACTATTAGTTTAGTAAGTTTGAGAATTGTGAGAAAGCTGAGGAAACTTTTATAATCGCTATTTATCAGGACCAGTTTCTCCTTCCGCCTTTTGTAATACGTCTAAAACACAACCGAATTGGTATTCATCAATTTAAATCACGGAGTCCCATTCGTGGAAAGCAGTGAGCAAAACGTAGCGTTTCTCTAGCGGCCAGATGTCTGTATGTGGGTTCGGCATTTTGTTTGCCCGCCCTTAAACCCAATTCTTAGCGTATATTTGCTTCATGACCACTTAATTACGTCGTGTCCGGGTTACCAAGACGTGCTGTCGAACAAGTTAATGAAGTCGTGCGAAGGAAGCGCGCAATGGACGCGAAGGTGCACCAAGACATTCTCAAAACAACCCACGCTAAAGCAGACGACAAAGCCGTACAGCTGACGCGCCCGCCGACGAGCAGGCATGTCGGCGCAAGGAACGCTGGTTAAATTCGGCGCGCCATCTACAGCGTGTTCCGTGTGGTGAAACCCTCCGCCATCTCCTTCCTCTCTTCCCACCTCCCGCCGCCGCCTCCATCGCGGTGGGAGTTTATTGTCCCGCACGCGGCGAAAGAACCGATGGCTGGTAGAGGTAGAAAGCTTTGCTTTAAAAACGAACAATACTGCCCCGTTGTTCCTCCAATAAAATGTTACATTTAGTATGAGTTATGCGCACGCACATGCTCTATGTTTTAGGTAAAAACACATTACATTCGTCAGCTTCGAGAGGAATTACAAGAGGCAAGTGTGCGACTTGATCCGCAGTATTTTCACTTAAGTAAAACAAATTACTTAAACTGGGAAACAGCCGCTTTAAACTAGGACAGCGAAGAAGAAGACAGAAACCAGCGCTGTCCTCTTCGCTGTCCTCGTTTAAAGCGCTGTTTCCCATTTTAAATATGACCAACTAGCCCAAACCCAAACTTCAGTTAAACAATTATGAACAACCTAAACCGTTTCATTTGTTCTTATTACTAATATAAAGCGTGCCTTGCAGCTTTGACGGAAAATGTGGAAATTGTGCTGCCACCATACCAAGGAGAAGCATACTACATGAAGCTGAGTAACTGTAGCTGAGAGGGTTTTAAGATATCCGGCGGAATCCAGGTAGATATGTCATATATACTATCTCACATTTAGAAATATTGTTTGCTTGCTTTTCTGCATGTTTATTTTCTTCATTGGAGAATACAGGTAAAAACCCCCACTTCTCGTCGGGAGCTCGCAAACGTGTGGAGAACCGGTACTTTTGTTGAAATCAAAGATGATGAGACATTTCGTACTTCACGTCAGATTTGTTTTGTTGCAAATTGCATGCATCCGGATATTGCGCCTGTGTTGAAAACTAAGGAGGTTACGCTGAACGTGGATCCCGTAGCCACGACCACAACTTTTTTTCATTAACTAAAAGCTAGATCGCCGCCCTTTTATGTGAAACCGTAGGTGACTCATGGATAGATAAAAAATTAGCGGACGATTACGGCACCTCCTAATGCAAAATCGAGCGAAATGCGAACACCAGTAATCGCGGCGACAGCGAATAGCTGTGTCATCTCAGGAGGTGATCGCATCATCAGCGTTAAATCGTAGCATGGCACCGACGTGGAGCATGTCTCGCGCGGCCTCGGCATGCCACCCTCCGCCTCCCACTTTTGCTTTTGCCACAACTTCCAATGTGCATACCATGCTAAGTGAACCCTCACAGTGCAGTGAAGACTTTATATGAACCATCTTCCCCTACCATTTTTCTCATGTCCTCCTATAATAAAGTCATCCATTACATTCCATTTTTTTCTACTCAGATTTTCTGCTCGCTCCATCTCGTATATCTTCGGTGTCCTCTCCGTTCGCTCGGTTACAACGAGGCCGATGGCGACGCGTAACCACAGGAGCGGGCGTTTAAGAGCTGCGCCCTAAATCGTTCCGTGATCCTTCTCACCATGGTCATCAGGCGGCAGAATGCGCCAGACGCACATGATCCCGCCAGCTTGCGTCGTTTCCCCTCGTGCGCTTCTAAAGTGACCTTGCGGCGTTTCTCTTAATTTTTGCTGGCGTGTTTGCGTCACTTTTTAAAGTGTCTGCCAGTTGCAGCGTCCGCTTAATGAATGTCACAGGAGTCTCTTGACACATACGTGCAACAAAGATCTCCCAGTTTTTTACACACCGATGGCTTCATCCGGTTAACCCCTGCCTGCTAGGGCGATTTAAAACTTGAGTGAGGAGCATGCATTATACGTCAGACATCACAATCGTTGGGGTGCTACGTGCCATTAAAACGTAAGTACATTTGAGGTGTATTATTGAGGTAGCAAGGGGGGGAGAGAACTCATCGAAAGCGGGCTATAGCATATGGTGATTCTCCACCATAGCCACAAAGATCGCCCACCAAACTGTGCTTAAGATCGCCCATGAAACTGTGCTAAGAGAATCAAGTTTGTCAAACTTTTGGCGCAGTGACTTGACTTCTTTGATAACTCGGCAACCAATCTCTCGCAGCTATCACAAGCGATAACAACCCAGTGGTATACAAGATCTACGACAGAACCGGAAACTGCCAGGACGCGACCACGCTCCTTCACAAGACTAGCAGCGGCCAGAGGACCCAGACAAACCCTGGCGGCGAGAACTGTGTTCCCGACGACTTCGGCTGCTCCGAAATGCACTTCACCCGTTACCCGGATGCTGAGCCGTTCCCCGTTTCCGCAGAATAGCATGCTTACGGCTGAGTGCATTTTAGGCGCTCTTGGGCTGCCCATGCCGCGTTACCAGCTGGCCATGCAAATAAATAATTTTTGGGAAGAGAATTTTCACTCGGCATGAATAAGAACACCTTGCAGTGTCTTTCTTTATAACGCAAAAGGGTGATATTGTCCTGTTGACCTTAAACGTTCTTCAGCAAAAATCACAACCATGGGGAAAAAGAATTGCTCTTTGTCGAAATGTAACGACCTTTCGTGCAAAAAAGATGTTTGAAACAGGAAGCTCTCTCTGAACAAATGTAAAGTCCACAATTCATTCACCCAAAGTCCAAATCTACAACACTGAGAGTACCGCTTGTGATGTTATCATTTTCTATCTATGAGCTTTTGATTGGGTCATCTGAATGGGCTGATTCGGTTATCTCTGCGTTGTCGTAGATTTGGACATGGGTTGAATGGATTGTGGATTCTCGATTTGCATGTGTTTCAGGTAAATCTTTGGGTTTAATCATCATCATTATAATTGCCATCATCACGATGTGCCCTCCCATTGTGTAAATTTGGCTTTTCTGCAGTGCGTTTCATCATTTCAGCATCACGTGCCCTCCCAATTTTTTAAAGCTGACTTTCCAGCTGTGAGTTATATGCTACACTACCACAAATGAGACATAGCAAGCATGGCTGTACAAATTGTCCATAGCACCCTTCGAATGTGCTGGTTATATTCTGCAGCAACCTTTTTTCTTAATGGCCTATTTTATTAAATCTCAAAATCAGGCACAGGTAAATCGGACAAGCACACAATACCACTCCACCCATGAGCAGGATATAAAATGCTGCATTTAATTTGCTTGCATTAAGGCACTTTTTCAAGAGCATAGCTGCCTGGAACTGAAACGCAACTGGTACGGTCGCCGCTGACCGCTCGAGCGGCAATGTAAGGCTATGTTCATACTGCTGACGCAAAAGCCATATCGTGATCTATGGACGTAAGAAAACGGTGTGTCACACAGTTTGTTGGCTGATACGTGAAAGGACATCATTCTTCAAGGATATTACGACAGTTGCGGCAACCTCCACCGTTGTGCAGTGAAGGCTGCCTTTCGAAAACAGTCGACTATATTCAGACATGCCACCAGAGGCAGAAAAAAGATATCAGATAAAGCGGCTGGTGCAGTGCGCACCCGTCGCCGGAACGCCGCTTGTTGCTTCCCGTCGGTGTTCCTAGGCGGCACCAAGAAGCATTCTGCCACCGCTCACGCGTGCTCCGTTTACAACTGCGGGGCCCTGTACACACGTTATCTAACGGAGCTTTTACGTTTTAGTATCAACATTTATTTACCGTACGTTACCTCATTGCAGAAAGTTTGAAATTTTAAACATGCATTGACGTACGCTTCTAACAATGGTGTTTACCTTATGCCGGTAAACTTTTCTTTTGCCGTCTGTGCTGCACAAGAGTAAGGGACGTTTATTGAAAATTTTGTGTTTACTCTGTGTGAACTTTTTCAAAAAGACTCAATTTGTGGGCTGGCATAGGAAGCAATCTGTTTGTAATTAGTTCGTTTTATATCAATATTTTGCGAGTGACAGTGTTTATGATGAACGTTTCATCTACAGCTTGTCATTATTATGTATTCATCCTAGGTGAGTGCTGTGTACGAATAGAATGCCTTATTGCCTGTATGACTTGACAATTTATAAATTACATAAAAATAGCAGTAGCCCCTGAGCATGTTCGGTTAGTTATCGTGCTTTGTGGCCGCTATCTTACCCTGGAAAGCTATTTTACTAATCTTCAAAACAGTGCGCTTGCTTTCAGATTTCTTTCGTAAGCGTCACTTGGCTTTCTTGCGGGAAACGAAGAAATTGTATTAATGTTTTTGGTGCCTGCTTGGCATATTTAGGTGACATCGCAATTGATCCGGATGTGATATGCACTTCCGAACCACAGGGCTGAGTAATAAAAGTGTCATAAACAGAATACCTCAGACTTTCCTGTGATTTATTTTTAGAACGTGATTCTCGGTGTGGCTTCTCTCTACGCCGGTTACTTCTATAAACTAACGTTTGACTGCTATAGGCTGTGACAAACGTTATGCGCTGCAGAGTTCTCCCTGCAGCTCGTACTGCATGAATTATGGAGATCTGGGGTACATGCCCCCTATGGCATAACAGAGCATTCATGCAAGGTGTGTAAAAACCAGGAAACACATTGCAAGTTTTTTTAGTTCCTTGATCTACTCGAGAAACTGCACCCGCAGCCCGCTTACAGATATCTTACGCACACTCATTACGGGGAAAATTTAATGCGGACGCGGAAGTGTTTATTGAGGCGTGTAATACTGGCCGGAATTACTATTGTAACAAACGAAAATAGTGAAACAGGCAAACGTCTACTATAACAAATTATTTCCTATTTCCAACAAAAATATGGAATATATGGACTTGACATGCTTATACTAAGTAATGGCTCACGTAGGTACGATCGGACAGCCCTTGTTCCACAAACATAGCCTATGATTAAAAAGCGCTGTTCAAGATTACCAAATTTACCACAGAGCGTGAAGAACCCTGGACGCCGTTTGTTGTCTGATTATTTGGATTTGTTCATCAGCGACAAGAGACCCACCGCTTTTCAGCTTTTCAGCAGTGGAACTAGGCGTGCTGCTGACCCCAAGGGCGCTTATTTGACAATGGCGGTTGTGTCGATATTTCGCCGCACGCTTAAGATGCCAACCAGCCCGGAGCTATTCGGGAGCCCTCTACAACGGCGTGCTTCATCGACCAGGTGTACTTTTGGTGCGTTGAGCAGCCCAATTTAACTTCATGTGTTAGCCAGAATGTACTGATTCATAGGCAGCGTGCCGCAACTACCAGATATGCCTCACCTCGTTATCACCCTTACGCATCCTCAAAAGCTGTTCGACACCACCCGATATCCGCATCGACTGGGTACCTGGACAAGCTGCTATCCCCATCAATGCAGTGGCCCACGCCGAGGTTCCAATTTGGTATACCGAGTACTTGCCGACGGTGGTCATTATTTACCCACACAGGACCAATTCAATCCAGCGACTGGCTGAGATGCTTGCCGATTGACGAGAAACTTGTTATAGCCTCCTACCACCACCATGGCGTCTCTGTCGGGGGGAAGCCACACTTGGCGAGGACTCTATACAAACATTTACCCCCATCCCACCCGCCTCCACCTTATCTGCCCCTCGCAACACCTTCGCTCTGCGCTCACTTCCCTCAGCCTGGCTGGCTTCACTACATTGTATGGGTACGCTAATGCAGTTCTGTTTGCTCCCGGTGCCCTTGCCAACCACACCGTCGACCAGTCATGGGCTTACGTGACAAGCCCAGGCCCATATACACAGCTTAACCCTGTCCCCCTAGCGAGGACAGCCAGTCGAAGCAAGCAATCCCGACTAGGAATGCAATTGCTAGGGTTAGGCCCGTAATATCAGCCTCTGCACACGGAATAAAATTTATTTATTCTGCCTCTCTATGTATATGGAAAATAATATTTACTTTTATTAAACCCATTTTTTAAACTTTTAAAATTTTTAATATTAAACTTTTAATAAACATTTATTAAGCATGGCAGTCAGCCCCAGTTCAGACCCAGGGAATAAACCATGCAACGTCGCAATTTTTTAAGAAACAGTGACTTATCGTCTGAGCTGAAAGTAAAGATAGAGTACAATAAAGCTGCTATTTACAGCAAGGCAACACTTGATATGCACAGTAACACTTGATTTCCACTAATTTTTTACGTCACCTACGTTTCTGTTATAATCACGTAACAATGATCCTGCTGCATGAGTAGGGTGACTACTAAATGAATTTTTAGTTACAGTTCGGGTGGTTCTTAGGTGAAAAAAAGTATTTTTTCATTGCTTTCGTTCCCTGCAGTTTCGTACGACCTAGCGATATTAATTTCGTGCGGTGCCTACAAGAAGGGACCAGGGAGATGCTGCATTCTTTAGTTCTGATTGTTGCGCCGGTGACATAGCGTTTCTGGTCCCAGGGTCCACTTTTGGCAGGTTTGCGCTGTCTCTTTTTGTTTCTTTTTATCTTGTACGTTATATTTTGTTTTTGTTGTCAACGTATGCCATGTTGTTGAATTTTCGTTTATGATACATGGGGAAAGATGTTTCGCTATTTACCCCGTCCTCTTTACATTTGGTCAATGGTTGCTTTTTTTAAATTTTGCGACGTCTTACTAAAATATCCTTGCAAATGCCGTTTTTTGTGCCTTGGTGCTGGCTGCGTTGCTTCAGATTTGCAGTTTTCGCTGCTAGATCTTAGGGAATAACTATACGTTCACCATCCCTTCTTAAAGAAATTGGAGAGAAGAACGAAAGCTTTCTCACTCCAAAACTGCGCCAAAGGTTTAATTAGAAGTGCGACCAACGTTTCGTGAAAGTGTGTAGAATCAATACTCAAGTCTTCATGTAATCATCGTCATATCCATCGAAGAGCTCGCCGTCTTCTCCGCTGCGAGTGGTCATCCTCAGCATAGTAGTCTTCCACCAGCTCTCGCTCATCGACTCGACGCAATAGGGGCAGCATCTGCAAACTGTCCCAGGAAGGAGTGGCACACTCGTAGCCACGTCTCCAATTATCCATAATGGCTTCTACAGAGCGCGGCGGCCGCGGTGACCGCTTCCAAGCAGAGTGTCTTCTCGACGCGGCCGCACGCCAGGGCTCTTTGGCGGTACATAGCGCATCCGCACGACGACACCAGGACGAACGAATGAGGGGCGTACGCTATGACTTGTCTTTCTTGTTTGGAGCAAATTTTGCCGAGAATAAGGTGAATGCTGGAGGTTTTCTTGCTTACCTTGCCCATACTCCCTAAGTGCATAAGCGCTCGGGGAGTTTTTTTAAACGAGGCAATTACTGCCAGGAGCAATAGCTTCAATGTTAAAACCAAAATAACCAACGAAAGGCAAACCGATGCCAAGATTTGTTGCGCACTAATAAAACGCATCTGTGAACAGTCTAAACGTATACCGATACGTGGTTTATGCGAAATGTATACTATTGTATTCTTTCTTTATGATCAATGCGAGGAGTCTTCTGCCGTCTAGAACTGTTCCTTTCTCGTGATTTTCAAGTAACCGTTTTGGCATAACCGTAGCTAGGTTGCACGCACACTCGTAGTGTCAAACCTTCCTATCAGAGCTTTTCGGTCACTCAACCAGTTTATAGGGAAATGCATTATTTTTCTTAGAGAACGCCAGCAGTCCCGCCAAGAAAGCGGTCACACACAGGCGTGAACTTGCAATGCGGTGGCATTGCAGTCCATGAACTCGTTCGACAGCCAGGGTGCACCACTGAAGATTTCGAATAGTACTTCCTCTTCGTCTTGTCCTGTTCTGCGGCAATATTGCGCACCACTGAGGGGAATGCTCAGTGCTTGGAAATTGGAGAGTTAGTTCAGAATGTGGAATTTTGAATAGAGATACTGACCATTAAACATGTACAGATTTCAAAGCGGCGAAAAAGACTTAAAAAGGTACGGCTAGACCCAGGAGTGTTTAGGTAGTGATTATGAATAAAGGGCAGAGAGAGTAAATTTCCTTCCTTGCTTTGAAAAGGCCGCTAGACCCAAAATAAAGGAGCATGGAAGTTTTTAATCCAAGGCCGAGGAGCTCGATTGCGGAAGCTAGGTAAATTTTCTTTGGTCTTAAAAGCGCTACATTCAAATGAAATGCGTGAGTTAAGCATGCTTACAAAACAGGCAAGCGCAAACCGATTCTTGTGAGTTTTGTAGGCTTCTTCATAGGCATTAGGTACTCCACAAACAATGACATTACACATTCTGCTTTAGTTTTACACATCGTCAATCACGGCTTCAAAGTGCACAATGTTGTGCTAGGACAACATGCCCCAATTTCTAGAGTTTAGATTTTGTCCACAACAAATTTTCGTTTTTTGGGAGCATATATCGCAATGTCTGGTGCAATTCCCACCATAGTTTTGTATTTTTTCCAAGTCAGTAGCGGATTTAGTGTTGATAGCTTCACTACAGAAACGTATCATTTGAAGCATTGAAGAAATATCAGACAGGACCTGACGTATTCAGGAGCCACGGGCACGGCAACACCTTCAAGAATGAACAAGTTTAAAGCACACTTTCCGTATTACTGGTTTTCAAATAGAAAGCCCAAGAAGCGATTAAGCGCACCTACTTTGTAATAATGTCGTGGTGTTCAGTGCCAGCCAAGTTCGCGGAAGTCTCTCAGAGCTGAATGTGCCGATGACGCCATCCACCTCCTTTTCAGATGGTGATTTCGTGCATCTAAACTGGTGTAGATAAGTTGTTATGCCCTGGCCGGACGACTAAATTTTGTCATCCGCTCTTACGACCTTTGTTGGCTCAGTGTGCTAGTCCTTGCCGGTGTGCACAGGGGAATATATCTAAAAATTACAGCAAGGTAGTAGATGGGACCTCCAAGGGTGGAGATACCAAAGGTCCTATCTTTCTAATGAATATTACATAATAGGATAAATAAATATGTTTTAACAAAGATTGTGAACAGCAGGAGAAGATAACTTTTTTCAGGGATATGCCGTTAAAAGTACCAGCTGATAGACGGACTCCCAATGGCTACGTACTTAGGGCTGCTTTTGGAGAAGATGAAACAAGTGTGTGCATGCGCTACGTGGACTACTGGTTCTCTGCGGTCGGTAGGTCTTCGACCAAGCTATACATAAACGTTCAGCCAGGTTTGCTACACCTAAACGCCTAGGGACACTTGCATAGGAAATCTCTCCTGCGGCTTGCGCTCATTACTGCTATACAAATGGAACAGTTTGTAACCGCTGAAATGTGTTTGCATTCAGGTTCTCACCTGCAGTCACCACTGCGTTTACTTAATTTAACCTTGGTTGGGATTTGCAGTTGATACAGATCCTGTGATCACCCACTTTGACCGAGTGGAATAATCTGTCGTGTCATTTTCTTTTTACTCCCGCCCACTATTTTCAGATTACTTGGCATGTTTAGCTAATGTTACCTATCGCAAATTTACTAATTTGCGTCAATTTTTGCAGCAACCTGCCTGCTCCTCTTCGAAGCCGCCGTCTGCACGAAGTCACTTGCGCGACGGTGTATTGTAGCCTCCACCTACAGTTGGCGGCTGCTAAGCATCGGTGTGGTGTCATGTCTGCGCCAGCAGATCACAGACGCTGTGCTGGATAGCTCGATGATGAGATTGTGACCACACAATGTTAGACACTGCGGGCACTACCCCAACTTGTCAGGAGGGCTACGATTGTGCGGGATGTAGCACCTCCCAATTGAGCGCCCTCCTTGATTCGTATCACGTAGAGCAACTGCGCACACCGGTTCTCTACTTTTGTTATTTATTGGAACAGTATCATGGAATTAAGACACGCTGAGTCGTAAAGTATCGCGGATGCAGAAGCAAGAATACCGTCGTAAGGCAAGAGTTTTTAGTTCGAAAGCCTTAAGCACCACACTATGCGAAAAACCTCCATTTTGGTTTTGGTTTGGTTTGGTTTGGAGCAGATAAAACGGTCAGGCTCAACATAGAAAATAAAAACATATCTCCCGCCCAATGGGATGTATCCCGAGTATCCAGAGTGCAGTGCGATGGCGCCACCACTGCGCTTTTTTCACTCTCTGGGAGCGATAGCACAAAAGTTGATGGCTACACGCGCGTAAGATATCTTGGAATGAGAAGATTCCCCACGCAATTGGATGGGTTGATTATCTTCAATTTTGCTCAAGAGAACTTCGTCCTCCTTCACCGAGCGGTTCCTGAGTTTGTTGCCCGTACAAACTTGAAAATTCGGTCAGAAAACAACACGTCCAGCAGGGTGTGGATAATACTTCACAATACCATAAATAAGAAAGGTAAAAGCTGCAGAAAAGTGAGTGCCAGGCAGCACACAAGATGCATCGCCGCCGTGGACAGCTCATATTCTAGGAAAACTGTCAGGTGCATATTATCGGACTGAGTATACCTTCATTTCTACTCAATTGTAATCAGTCACAAGTGAGTAGGATGATCAGTGAGTACAAGCGGAGACAAAAAAGGGACTAGGAATACTAGTGAGTACAGAACCAGAGAAAAAGTGTGAGTACAATTACTTGTGAGTACATGTGTGAGTCATGTACTCGCAAGTAAACTACTTATGCATATAGTACTCATGATTGCATATACTAATGAGTACTACTGGCGAGTACTTTACTCTCGAATGCTTACACTCGCGAGTAGTAGCCTTGAGTGCAGTACTCACGGGCAAATGCCCTCGCGAGTGGTACTCATGAGTACTGCAATCGCGAGTACGAACTTGTGAGTTTGATCCCACACTCCTATCGTGACGAGTGTGCATGAGTTTCACACTGTTCGCGGTGCCCTATAGGAAGAAAAAAATACGTTTGCGGATCTCACCATTCTATCTTCCACGGAGCTGCCACTCGCCACGGCAACCGCTCGTCACGGGTTGTTATAATAAAAGCCAGGAAAAGCACGTGGAGGGTATTGGCAGGACTTTCTTCATTCAAATTTTTTTTGCAGGGAGAGGCGCATGATAGCTGCATTCATGTACAACGCAAGCTGAAGCCACTCGTTCCCCATTTTCAAAACTGGTCATCGGAAAAGCTTTTGCCTGTGCCAGTTAGAAGAAATGGTGAAAAAGAGCTAAATAAAACCATGCTGGCATGGACTAGAAGTGTTCTGAGGCTCTTTGGCTCAGTCGAGCCGATAAACCTTTTGAAGCATGTGAACGCCAGTGGTTGATTGCAGAACAAGTTAGTGGAAACATTTTTGAAAACATGCAGATATGAGTCGATATTGAGTACCAGGGATTACAGATAAGTACAAGTGAGTAAAGATGAAGGACGAGTACAGGCAGAGTACGAGAGTACAAGTGAGTGAAGATGTGTTGAGGACGAGTGAGTGCAGCTGGAGTACGACTACTAGTGAGTACAGGATTGAGCACGAAGGAGTACAGATTGAGCACGAGGACTAATGAATGAGAGAACAAGTGAGTACAATTTTAAACCAGTATGTGATGAGTGAGCAGAAATGCTGTCGAATACAGACGACCTATTTGAGCTTGAGTTTGAGTGCGTACAGCATAGGAACAAATCTAAGTTTTAGTGAGTCCTTTTTGTGTGTCCGACCTGTAGCAAGGAGCGTTTCCGATCTCCATAAAATTAATAAAGAAAAAAGAGAAAGAAGCGCAAATACAATGCTGCCGTAGGGCAGTCCGCGTAGGCATAGACGAAAACACAATGAAGTTGCGAAGCATTTGGTAAGTGGTGCCAGGTTATCGCGTAAAGAACATTGAAACGCCTGGAGACGTTTTTTGCACATTTCTGAAACCGAAAGGGATGCGGAGAATTCTCCTAGGCCCCAAGAACTACGGTCCGGCACGCATACTTGCTAAAATATCCGTAGAATTTTCTGTTGTAAAAATATTCTTGAAACTACCGAAGTGCCTATGAGAAAGTTGACTTCAGAAAGTTCAACTTGAGAAAGTTGAACATCGGCTTAATCCCACGGCAAACCAAAGTTCCCATGCTGTATCTTTAGAAAGTTTGACGTAATCATGCGGGAAAGTCCTGTCGGGCAGTTTTACGACATTGCTTTATTTGTTGCAGTTCCCACATATGTGTGACGCTATTTATCATTTTCCGGCGTTAGAAATCAAGCACTGATTCAGCCTTCATATGTACCAAAGAAATATTTTAGTCGGTGTACGCAATGCAGACAGACACCGGCTTTGTAAATTCACTTCAGTGTCACGTTACAGCTTCTAGTGAAGATGAATTCTAGCGGTGAACCTAACACACATTTACTGGACTAGCCTCGTAGGTTTATTTGCTTGGCCAGTTTGGTCAGCCGGTAATGACAAAATGACATTTAGAGCGCAGGTTACGACCCACTACTGGGCTAATTGACCCTCGCATTTCGTGGTAAAGTTTCGTCAGAAAAAGGGGCCACATACTACTTGAGCTACAATATTGTAGGGAGGAACCTGAGAAAACTTCATCATCATTCTAAATAAGACACAAAGAGCCCGTACAGGAGAGGCGACGAAAGAAAATAAACAAAGCGGGGACAACTAATACGAAAAAAACACTCGGTAAGAAGGTGTGCCCAATGAGTTAAGCTTTGAAGTGTTTTGTAATACCAGATGGTGGGGCAATCCCCAAGAGGAAGGTCCATCACACTGCATTGGAACCGTAATCTACGGTGAAATATTCTAGGGATACTATATTGAGAATTTTATGATTCTCATGTAAAACGAAGACATAAACATGTTTTTGAAATGTGAGCTCGTGAAGTGTTTCTTATTAGACGATAGGTGTATTGAAGGAAAGAGATGTCTGCGATTTTATTATTGAAAGTCTATTTTCGAGGGCCTCGTGCCACGAGAAGCAAAAACAAAGATTGTGTGCACGCACCGTTCCGGCCTTGATCCAGGCCACCCCTGAGCTTGTGTCATAGCCTTGAGCAGTGCGAGGAGGACCCGATAGTCAGAAGGATACCCGACTGCACCAGCTTTACTCGACGGAGTGCCCCCCATCCGAGCGCAATGGGTGAGCATTCTTCTTTTTTTGCAAGGTACCACATCGGCGACAAAACATGGGTTAAAATTCAGTATGTGAGGTTGGAGATCTGAGGTTTGAAATACTCGCACATCTGATAACAGCCCGTCTTGCTCGCCCTCTACTGGTTGATTCGTATGGGAGGCCGCAAATACGTAACTTCACCCAATGAAATTTTTTTGCGATGAATATGAGGTATTTTATTATGTTATAAAACTGCCCCAGCAAACTAGCCCTATGATATGATTTGATATTGTGCTTCTTGCGTTATTCTAAAGCAAGAAATTCTGCGTGGCACGTGAATGTACAGCGGTTAAACCCATTGTCATGATATTGCAGCAATGCTGCGTTCTGAAATACCGTACAAATAACTGCCGTGAGGCACAGGAAAAGAAATTTAGTTGTAGGTGGCTCTGCTATGGCCTGCCACACCTTAGTCATGATCATGCTGCAGTGTGTTACGTTATGATAACGTACTTTTATGATAACTTATGTTATAAAATCTTACGTTAAGATAAAATGCCAATAGGTGTAGCGAAAAAAAATTGCTTGGACGTTGCGCCTGTTCTTTGTGGCCACACCTTCTTCATGAGGTTATAATTAGTGATTCATGTTCACCTATGTTACGATAAAAACGTTTTGCTCTGCCAAAAAAATAGTTGCAATAAGCGCGTCTTCTCTGCCACTCAATCTTCAGGTTTTTCTGTGTTTAAGGGTGATATAACTTAAATTACTAACGAATAAAATACACAGATGCATTTACGAGAGAGCCGGAAGCATAACCAAGTAGCCCCAGCCTTCGCACTACAAGGCTATCTGGCCAGCCTTGCGGCGTCAGATTGCAATGAAAAGGCGGCCGTACATTGGCATTGCGTTTCAGAAATATCACTTGTTTTCTTTTTTATGGCGGCAGAAGATGTAAGGGGAGAATATTTCTGTATTTTTATGTCCGCCCTTAAGGCCAGTTTGGGGAATCTGTGTGTAGCGCACTGTGTGGTCGCGCTGTTGCATGTTGTCTATGCAACGAATGCCCTTCGGCTGTGCAAGACGCGGTTCGTTTCTGCGCAGCACGATTGGTACTAAAAGTGAAATCTTCACTTGCAGAATTAATCGGCCGCAACTAGCATGCTTGAAAATACGTCCCGAAAAATACGCGTTTGTGGCAACTTTTTGTACTGACCGATTTTTTGCGTTGCGCCACTTTCCTCGGACCGAGTGTGCCAGTCAGAGGCACTGCAGGTCGTAACGGGAGCTCCGAGGTCAATGCTCTCGACCTCTCACTTTCTCTCCAGCAAAGCGGCCCGAGCTCCCATGCGGCGACCCAAACGTAATGTGGTTTAAGGGCGGCCATCGTTCGCGCATATGCAATATCCTCGCTGAAATAATAAAGGGGCCCATCGATACTGTACGAGTGTTCCCTTACACTTATAACAAGTCTCGCTCTGATTTTACCTACATGCCTGCGATAATGAGCTTCACGGTTATACTCCCGCTGAAGCAGCAAAGCGCACGCAGAGCCACCGAATTAGCTACCGTATAGGTAGGTTAAGTATTCTTGATTACATAGAGGTTCTAGGTAAGCTTTGTACCAGAGATCGCATGATCGGAAGGTGAAAAATAGCGCGATATCTCAAACGGGGAAAAAGAAAAATAGCGAAAATTATAAACAAAAACTTGGGGTTAAATAGAGGCAGCACAAAGAAATTTAATATAACCCTTCACACCAAATTTTCCCTTCTAATCGCAATGCTGAATGATAACCTACCAGCAGAAATCACCGAGTCAGCAGCAGCGGTGGGAAAAAGTAGAACGTAAGAAGCAAACTGACAAAAATACGAAGAAAACTAAGAAAATTATTGTGAAACATAATAATATAAAATTACAGAGTACGGTGTTTCAACATAATTAAGAGTGGAATAAACTATTACCAAATATAAAACGAACGACATTCGGGCGTAAAACATGGCAACGGTCGACGTAATCGCAGAAGGTTTAAAGAAACCAAGGAGAATATAGCTATACACCCTTTTAATTTCTTCATCCCGGGAGCTGCAATTTTACTAGTGGGCAGTGCTAGCAGCCCTCTGTCTGGAGCAGTAGACAGGAAGATGTAATTGCACATTCGCAGGACAGGTCAGAAAAAGTCAGGATCTTATGAAATATAAAGGGATGAAAATGTTTATTGGCATACACAAATAGTATGCACTCAGGGGCCACCAGTGTCACAATACCCACAAGGTGGACGAGATAACTGCAGCGTAACGATTCTACACATGGCTATGTGCCGGTGACATTGGACCTAGGGTAACTACTGAGGCTATAAACTTAGCTTACCATATCCGGCTTTTAAATAAAAAGAGCGGCAAAGGTCATGAAACAGGAAAAGCTGCAGGTGACACAAGCATAGCTTGGATCCCCTAAGGCAGTGAGGAGATACTTTACACAAAAAGCTAAGCTGGCTAAGCGGTCTTTACACTCACTCATCACTGCAAAAATGCCTATATCCTGAAAAAATACCAGCGTAATTATGATTTACAAAAAGAGGAGAACAGATACCTGAAGAATTGCAAACCGATTAGCCTAATTGCAGTCATATACAAATTGTGCACCAAAGCAATTGTTCCCCTCAAAAGTAACAGCCCACATTTCAAGACACACGGGAGACAGCGTGGGTTTAGAAAACGTATTACCCGATAAACCACGTTATTGTTAGAAATATAACAATAAAAAAATCCAACCATATTAATGCTTTTAACACGGCATCAAGAGAGTAAGAAAAATTTTTTTATTCAATAGAACCTGTAGCAGAACTCCGGAGCAATAAAGAAACTCAACTAAGAGATGTACAGACTCCTAGGCGACATATATAAGGGTCGTACGGGTACGATTATTCCTCGCAAGCAAAGCTAATATTTTCTTGTTCGAAGGGGATTACAGCAGGAAGGTACCATCAAGCCACGAAAACGCAATATTGGAGGTAAACGGGCAACACTGGAACCATTTCAGGTTTGCAGATGACATATCCTCTTTGAGTGAGTCTACAGAACCACAACTAATGATTGCGAAACAGAAATGTGCAAGGTTGGCCACGGGGTCCAAGAGAAATGTTGGATTGTGGTTAATATCTCCACGTCAGAACCATGCGTATTGCACACTATAAAGGAAAGTTGTTAAGACTTGTGGGTACCTGGCGAGTTTCAATTAAGGATTAGCCTAGCAGAAAAGTGCGGAAAAAGGTGTCAACTGGTGCAACTTGATCTCGATGTGAAAAAATAAAAGAATGGCGTCCACATAAGCCGTGCCGTAAACCCGGTCTGTAGCAAGCAAGAGGTATATTATTCTCTGTAAAGTCGATGCGCTTTCCTCAGACCACATCGACAAACACTCCCAGCGTAGTGCCGCATCTTGCGTAGATCAAGGGGTGAACTGCTGGCTTTTGAGGGTACTGGATTGGGCCTGTTGATAAACATCACAATGAATTGAAGTGCTAGAACGATGTGTCAGGTGAGTCGACATACACCAGCGCCTTGTGTGTGTCGAATCGCTTGTCCCGTTGTTTTATCACTTCAATTCACTGTGCTGCCTCTAACGAGCATAGAGTAGCTGTCTATATCTCTGCCTCAAATCTGTCACTGTAACCATCGTTGAAATGCCTACTTTTATAAGTGACTCCTCTGTTCGCGTCCTCTGATGGCATTTATCATCGCAGTTATTCGGCTGAAATCGATGCACACTCTCCCCAACAATTTTTTTTTCTCATATAAACGACCTAATTGAAGCTCAACAAAAAACACGGACGAAGAACAGAGTAGACGAGACAGGTGCTTTCTATAATGGCAACTATTCACCGACTAGCCAAGCACGGAGTTGGTCTCATAAACACCCTGTTTTCGTGTTCACTTTTAAGACCCAAACCTACAATTTGGTCTACATGGTCGGACATTGAACATGGTTCAAGAACAGTGCCTCCACGCGTCCGCATGCAGAGTGAGACAGATTCCACATCAGTAGACTTTTTATTTTAACAAAACATTACCGCTCCTATATGACTGATACGAGAGTACTACGCTCACGGAACAGTCGGGTGGTTCTCCTTCAGGATTCTCCTTTACCACACTTTTTATGAGGCAAGCCCGCTTCCTAATCTTACCTCCTCCGTTACCTCTGCTTAATTTCCTCGCGAGAGCTTTAAGTAATCTAGCTGCGTTTTCGCATCCGGTTCGAGCTTCCAGAATCGAATAACTCCTACGACTTTGAAGATTTTTATCGTCTATATCCTTCTGCCCATTCTTCTCTCTACTTAGAACGTTGTACGCCACCTCCCCCTTAAAATGTATGCCCCTCCCCTCTTGCCATCACAATTACCCTATCACTATCTTCACGTCGCCTGTGTTGCCTTCGTAATTAATTGCGCCTGTAGCACTCCACCCGTTCATTTCAACATTTTCTGTAGAGTCTCGCCTCCGCGTCCTTTCCGTTACACTCTTCTTGGACAAAGAGGTAAACTCTTTGCCCATTTTTGTATGCTTAAAATTTTGTATGACTCCTCGTCCCTTTTTGTACTTCCATTTTTCTTACCAATCACTTACTAATTTATCACAGATGAAACGAATAGCCGAATAAGCCCGCAGAAGAAATATCACGGGGTGGCGATTTACAGACGGACGAACAGTGTCAATAAGAATCTCTTTAGGTATCAAATTAAAGAAAGTTCTGTTGATTTTGTCGGATAATGAGTGGCAAGAAGCTCAGCACTAGAAATTTGTTTCCTTCTACCTAAAACGTTTTTTGAAGTTGAAATTACTCTGACATCTTGACAAAGCCTTCGTTCTACTTTAAACTTGGTAGTTGGAAGTTTATGAGCAGTCATCTGGCTTGCCGGAAGCGGCATCTAAGCAAAAAGAATTCAAGGTCCAAGCAAGTCGAATGATCGCACAACCCGCGCCGAAGCTGCTCAGGGTGAACTCGGCTGCAGACCTTCTGTAAACCAGTATTCTAAAGACACCAATTGAATATAAAGCATGGATGCGGAGCCGAACGACTCAGACGCCCTGCTTCCGAAAAGCGTCACCTAATTTTGTTAAAAGTTTTGCTGTACGAGAGCATTTATGTTTTGAATTCTTGATAAGTCTTTAAAATCTATTCGACCTGTCTCTTACGCGTGGTCCGCGGTGGCTCAGTGGCTAAGGCGTTGCGCTGCTGTGCACGAGGTCGCGGGTTCGATTACCGGCCACGGAGGCCGCTTTTCTGATGGAGGCAAAAAGCAAAAACGCCCGTGTGTACGAGATTTCGGCGCACGATAAAGATCCCCAGGTGGTCAAAATTAATCCGGAGCCCTCCACTACGGCGCGCCTCATCGCCTGCGTTGCGTCGGCGCGTTACACCCCACAATCAATCAAATCTTACGCGTGGTTCCACTGAGATTTGGCGGTAGAACATCTTTATCGTGAATTTTCCGGCCTAACTTCGCTAGCGGGGTAGCGCTGTTCCGCTTTGGCTATTTGCTGTGTAGTGTAGTAGACGACGTCCTCTCTTTACGCCCGAGTTGAGCATCGCTTTGTTTAACGCATGTGCTACAGATTATTTCGCACACTGAAACGTTCTGGCAACGCCCACTCTGCCTATCAGGACTGCTGCCCGCCCCGGGTGCTGCCCTGGAAACAGCGCAGCAGCATGTAAACAGCGGAGCAGCATGTATGCAGAAGACAGAAGCAAGGAACGTCGCCGTAAAAATATTTCAAGGCACATAAATCGTCTTATGCTGCTTTCGAGGTACAAGCTGTTGATGCTTATCTACGACTTCTGAACATTTACGGTGTATTTCAGTGTTTGCTTCTGATTTGTGGCTAAATTGTTCCGCTTGTTTCACTCACAGGCCATACGTCAGGTGTAAAAGGGTTCGAACTAATAAACAAGCCTTGCGCTTGCACTCATAAAATTCGGAATTTTGCGAAGCCCGCTTCTTAGCCCATCAATGCTGGCCGATCTCCCAAGCGGGTATGTGTCGCGAAGAAAGAGACAACAGCATTTTTTTTCTACCGCTGTAAACCCGCGCAGATAGCATAGTGTAAGCCCATCGCGCTTCTACTGTGTAGAGCCGTGTCAAAGTTTTATCAGAGAACACTTGTTTTAAACGAACGATTTTTAAGTGTCTCTTTTTGTAAAAAGGCAATGTCGCCGTTCTTGTCATTGCCGTTTGAAATATTTGGCGGCCGATGTAAAAAGCGAATAAAAAACACACCTGCCATCTGATGCGGTTGGAACACACGTCTCTAGCGTATCCGCCAAATGCGCTACCGTTGTATTATCTCCCCTCCCAGCGAGCGGTGGAAAAAAGTTGTACTTGTCATTCCTTTTTTGTGGCACGCACGAAAATTGTGTTTGGCCAGGAATCGGCATCTTTGAAGGGCCAATATGTCCGCTGTAGAAGAGTGGCTAAACTAATATTTAGAAAGTAAAAGTTCGGGAATAGTTTGTCCAGACATTTTAACCTGATGGCACGTCAGTAGAACACGTGCACACAAGCGGCGTGCGCACTAGGAGGCGGCGGAGTGAGCCAGTCTGCTTCCGCAAATAACACGCGCCGTAAGACGAAGAAACTGATACAAAGAAATAAACGCAAACATTGTGTATGAGAAAAAATACAGTCGAAGCCATTCGCAAACAATTAAACAAACACCAACGCGAAGTTAAATGCGTATTCAGAAGTTTGGAATAAAGAAGTGAAAGAAACAAGCACAAAATGTTTGCTATGCTAAGCACGAAATCAAGCTGAGGAGCCTGAGACGTCTACACTGAATTACATAGCCCGACAGCTAAAAAAGCGTGGCATATTGAGTTTTCTCGTTGTAATGATTAAGCAAAACGAGTGTCCTTCCACTGGTGCTCCTGGTTTTCTCCTATCGTATTTCCAGCTACATTAAGCCATGCCTCTTATTCTTGAATGAGGTTGGCTAACAGCGGGAGTGCATTGACGTGCGCTGTGGGCAACAGCGCGAAATAACAAGGATAACAGAAGGCGACGGAAACACTCAGGACGAGCGCTGCACCGACACCGGACCTGTGCCGATAACGTGCTTGATGCTTTCCATGGTCTAGTTGCCAGGTTATATAGGCAGCATTGTTTTGCAACGTAGTAAACCTGATGGCCAGAAGACTCATCGGGCAGAATAAAGCAGGAAAGGCGGAGTTAAATTCGGACCTCTGGCTGATTTTGAAAAGTTCGCTGTATTACCCTACGTTCATAGGATAAGCCACAGTCTAAATATACGTGGCGGTACATTTCCGGGTAGGTGTAATGGGAGGTGGCGTGTGGCCTGATGTCACGAGACTGGCTGAACAGGGTTCTACCGACCCGCTGCGATGGCTGAGATGCTAAGGCGTGGTGGTTCGATCCCACGGGCGAAGGTTCAATCTCGGCCGCCTTAGCTGCTTTTCTGATAGAGGCAAAAAGCGAACATACCCGTGTCACATAAACGGATGGTGGGGTTGTCTCGAGCAGCTCAGAGAGATGGACACAGGAAAGCCGTTGACGGGTTTACCAGCACACACATTTTTTTCACACTTAGAAGAAATCTAAAGCAAAGTAATTATGTCATAGATTGAACGAAACCACCAACCATTAAACCTCTAACTAAAAATTCCAAAACAATTAACATCACCACACAAAGGTCACTTCAATAAAGTCCTACGCCATTAGTTCAAATACACTTAATCCATCACCTTCTAGGTGATCTCTCTACCACAACAACTCCCTAGTTGCGTCCTATGAATGCGTCCTATTGGATTGCACTACGCCGGTCGTCGGCGCTGACGTGTCGCACCCTTGCATGGCCGCGACTCGGTGGTAGCCGTCGTCGTCTCACCTTGATATTGGTGTTCGATGCACTCGGCGGTTCCTTGAACGACGTTGGCTCCGCGCGTCCTGACGTTTCCTCTGTGGCTAACCCCTGGTAGCCGCTGCCCCAGGAGGTCCCAGGTAGGTATCGCATGAACGTAGCCTTTCGGGGCCGTCAAATCCAAGGTCCACGGAGCGAGGTGCCTGACTGCCGCTGCTGGGGCCATGAATACACCGGCTCGTGGTTCGCTTAGGACGCCGCACCCGATGCCAAGTCGGCCCGCTCCCGCCCAGGCTTCGTAGGCGTAGTTGTTCCGGGCCACGTCCCCAGGGCTCATTCTTCGGAGCTCACGTGCTCCAGCCACCCCCTGGTTTCTTACCGCGCCCTAATCTTTGTGCACCCGGCTTTTCACCCCTCTTGGCTTGATCGCGGTCCACTGTCATTGGCTCCTTGCCTTTTCATGTCGATATATGGTCATCACACCACTGGCCTCCTGCGCGGTGTTCTCTCATTGGCTGACAAGTGCACTACCATTATTGACCATGATGCGTAGGGGTTTCGGTGCATCGTTTGTTTATTGGTGCGCTGCTGGCGCGCAGTCATAATGGCCGTTTCTTTGTTCTTATTTTCTCTTCTCGGGGGGTTTGATGCATCCCCTCTCTCAGGGTGCCCTTGACACATGACAACCTAATTGTAGATATGTCGACTCACGTTTGACATCCCCAGTTTGTCACAATTATTCGGGAGCTTTCCACGACAGAGCCCAGCTGTTGCTTCGGTACGTTAAACCGCACAATCAATGACTTCTACCGAAAAAAGCGAGAGTGCGAGGTTGGGCATTTTACACCCTTTTGCCATGCTGCGGCCCTGTTGTGAACATAATTTAGGTACTTGCCATGAGGTGTACGTCGACAACAAAGACCGGTGTTCAATTATAAAAATGATGCAGCCCCCTCTAACTTCTACGATGGTTTAATAGGACGCTTCCTCGTGACGAATGCCTTGCTTCTCGTCTAGTTTCGACGTTGTTTCTATGACGTTTATGAGGGTGTGTTCAGATAAGGACAGCCAAAGTGGGGCCATGACCATTTTTTGTTTGAGATAAAACTTTAATATTGTGTAGACCATTGTACCTTCACTATGGAACTGGCATTAGTTTAGTGAGTAACGCCATAGTTGATTTAATAAAAAATATTTAGAACGCGATTGGTCCGGGCTACTTTCCACATTGCTTGGTGTGGCGAGTTTGGGGTCCTGTACAACGAAGTGAAATTTTTTCCGAATTTTCATAATTTTTTAAACTAATATTCGCAAACTTTTCTGCCCGATTAACGAAAATTGAATTTGCAATATTTATATTTTTTGAGAAAATATTTCTCAAACTTAGTAGCGAGAGCAATGACGTTAAAAAGTGGCACTCCTAAAAAATGTTTTTTACACATCGCCCTAAAGGCTTACCTGTATAGTTTTTGAGACGTGTTTACGAGGGGCTGCTGAACACCTCATACTCCTCTCAATGAACAAATAAGGAAATTTATCAAAATACCGCTTCGTCAAATGCGACAAAAAATAAAAATTTTGAAAAAAGACCCACCTTCCGACGTCATTTTAAAAAAATCATGTTTCTCAATTTTCGCGATATTTACACAAAATGGCATTCAATTCCTGAGTATTCTAGTAAGCTAAACATTTGTTGCATTATTTTTGTTCTAACTCGGAAAAATGAGATCCCAATCAAAACACTTTTTTAATATCCGATCAACGGTTGAGGTGCAGTTCGCAGTGAAACAGGGCAAATAATTATGGCTGTTTCTTACATTTTAAAAAACGAAAGCGACTGATATAAAGAAAACTGATCATAGTATTCATATTTACCATCGTTCAACTTGTTAGTTGCAGTAGGGATAAAAATAATTCTCACGTTTCTGAGCTTGTTTCTCCCACCAGAGTAAGGCTACCATTTTATTTCTTTATCGCCTTTCCCTAGCTGTGTCATAAACCCATATGTTTGATTTCTGACGCTGCTTAACCGCACATTATTGGTAATTTACCCCATTTATATGCAAGCAACCTCGCTGCTGGCACTGAGAATATTTGAACTGCTATCGTCATAGTCAAATGTGTATTTCCGTTCTACCTGCTGTTACATGCGAAGTGCTAACTGCAAAATAACTTCGTCTTCCCAACTGTCCGTCGTTCAGGCTCCCGGGGGTAATAAATAGATGTGCTTCTTGAACATTTTGTTTTTAGCTGCTGGAAAGATACTTTTATCCCACCACAAATTCTGACAATCTTTACATTGGACACTTTAAGGTTAAGGGGAAGCTGCAGTTGTTTATTTCCAAGGATGTTCGAAGTGTCGGCAAGCAGATGTGAAAACCGTCGCTGCCTTTCCGAGACCGAGTTCGATGTTGTGTACCTTCAATTTATTTTTGTTTGAGTTCGCTTTTTCCGGGAGGATACGGGATGCCGAGATTGATTGATTGTAGGGTTTAATGCGCCGACGCAACGTAGGCGATGAGGCGTGCCGCAGTGGAGGTCTCCGGATTAATTGTGACCACCTGGGGATCTTTAACGTGCGCCGAAATCTCGTACACACGGGCGTTTTTGCTTTTCGCCTCCATCAGAAAAGCGGCCGGCGCGGCCGGGAATTGAACCCGCGACCTCGTGCTAAGCAGCAGAACGCCTTAGCCACTGAGCCACCGCTGTGGGTGCGGGATGCCGAGTACCGGCGGAACATTTTTGCTTTTCTCTTCTTTGTTCTCAAATGGGGCGATATCGCCATCGCCAAGATATAGCACGACGAAACTCACTACGAACTGTTTAGTACTTAGTGCGGCTTCGCTTGAAGGTCAATGCAAAATATGCACAGCAGCTTGATGCTTGACAAGGCTCTCCACACCATCGTGCGCACTTTTGTCATATCCGGTTTCAGTGAAAAGCCACTTTGTCATCTTACATTCACTTCTGTGCCCCTCGAGGAACTGATATTTGCTCCTAAATTGGGGGGCACCACCATTATTTATACAAATTATTAAAGCGCATATTGATGCATGCTCTTCAAGATGTCGCTTGATTTAGACCATGGGGGAAAGAATCCATGATTTCGACCAACCCCAAGCATGCATGAGCCGCATCACAGACTGTGCTCCCGCAAAGAGTCGTTGTAGTCTTTCTCGACATCGCAACGCACGGCAACACACTTCTTTGCCTCTGCGGTGAATGGTCTCATCTACCTTCATCGGGAAGTAATTCCTACAGCATAAGCAAAGCTTCTGACCACTGTTAGTCAGATCTTCGAAGATCTTTGGAAATAAACAACTGCAGCTTCCCCTTAACCTCGAAGTGTCCAAAGTAAGGGTTGTCAGATTCTGTAGTGGGATAAAAGTTTATCTTTCCAACAGCTAAAAACAAAATGTGCGAGAAGCACATCTATTTATTATCCCCTGGAGCCCAAAAGACGGACAGTTGGGAAGACGAAGTTGTTTTGCAGTTAGCACTTCGCATGTATTAGCAGGTAGAACGGAAATACCCATTTGACAATGACGATCCCATGTAAAATATTCTCAGTGCCAGCAGCGAGGTTGCTTGCTTATAAATGGGGTAAATTACCAATAATGTGCGGTTAAGCAACGTCAGAAATCAAACATATGGGTTTATGACACAGCTAGGGAAAGGCGATAAAGAAATAAAATGGTAGCCTTACTCTGGTGGGAGAAACAAGCTCAGAACGTGACAATTATTTATCCCTACTGCAACTAACAAGTTGAACGATGGTAAAAACGAATACTATGATCACTTTTCTTTTATATCAGTCGCTTTAGTTTTCTAAAATGTAGGAAACAGCCATAATTATTGGTCCTTTTTCACTTCGAATGCTACTAAACCATTGATCGGACATTGAAAAATGTGTTAAATGGGACCTCATTTTTCCGAGTTAGAACAAAAATAATGCAACAAATGTTTAGCTTTCTAGAATACTCAGGAATTGAATGCCATTTTGTGTAAATATCGCGAAAATTAAGAAACATGATTTTTTTAAAATGACGTCGAAAGGTGGGCTTTTTTTTAATTTTTCATTTTTTGTAGCATTTCACGAAGCGGTATTTTGATAAATTTTCTTAGCAGTGCATTGAGAAGAGTATGAGGTGTTCAGCAGCCCCTCGTACACACGTCTCAAAAACTATACGGGAGAGCCTTTAGGGCGATGTGTAAAAAAAAAAATTAGGTGTGCCACTTTTGAACGTCATTGCTCTCGCTACTAAGTTTGAGAAATATTTTCACAAAAAATATAAATATTGCAAATGCAATTTCCGCAAGTCGGACAGAAAAGTTTGCGAATATTTGTTTAAAAAATTATGAAAATTTGGAACAAATCTCACTTCGTTTTACAGGACCCCAAAGTTGCCACACCAAGCAATGTGGAAAGTAGCCCGGACCAATCGCGTTCTAAATATTTTTTATTAAATAAACGATGGTGTTTCTCGCTAAACTAATGCCAGTTCCATGGTAAAGGTACAATGCTCTACAGAATATTAAAGTTTCATCTCTTTATAAAAAATGATCATGGCACCACTTTGGCTGTCCTTATCTGAACACACCCATAAATGGATCAAACGTGACGACGCCGGCTTCATAGCACCAGATCCCCAGGTTCGATTCCCGCCACTGAGGCCTTTTTTATTTTTATTTACAAATACTGCTGTCTCACAGTTCGAGACATTGCAGGAGTGGGTCCACAACAGCGAATACACACGAAACCAACAGAACACAAGGTTTGGTAGTTCATTCAAAAAACAATCGGTAGGCTACTTAAGGAGAGGAACATCAACGTTATTCCATATTTCAACTGTGAAAGGCAAAAATGAGAACTTAAAACAATCAACAAATGGCATGAAGGGCGTGATAATAATGGGGTTTGACCTGCGAGTGTTTGCACCGGAGTAAGCAAAGGAAATGGGCATGTCAATGGTGATTATCTTGTTCACTAGTTTATGTAAAGTGCCGATACGCTCAAAAGTACGTCTGTGTTCGAGGGATTTGAGTGATTGACGAATACCGTGTGACGAAGGCGAGAAATTCTGATCATAACGGTGGTATGTAAATCTTATTGCTCTTTTTGAACACTTTCCAGTAGTGCTATGTCGCATGCCAATTAGGTGACCACACCACGGAGGCGTACTCAAGTAAAGGCCGTATCAGGGATTTGTATGCTGGTAGTTTGCGTTCACGAGTTGCATCTTTTAACCTTCGCTTTAAAGTTCGCTTCTTTCCCTTAATCCATGAATATTCATCATCATCATAAGAAAAAGTTGGCTTTCCTGCAGGGTGTTTTCAGGTTACAGACGACATTAGTGTGAACTCTAGAGCTTTGCTCACAAATAACGCAACACTGCTCAATGCTTGAAAACTCGGAACGTGCGCTCCCAGCCGCTGATTGTCAAACTTTCGGGGGCTATCTGTGGTTCCGCGTACCAGAATTTTGTACTAACACAGCTAGTCACCATATAAGGACACAATCGGCACAAGCCTTTTATTTGGAAAAGTGTGGGAGCGATTCTGCTAAACAGACGTCAGTTTCCCGGCATGGGAAGGAATACAGCTTGTTTAGCCCTTTCGTAGTTTTAACATATGGCATTTGACCCGTGGTAACAATGCTGTAATATTTGTTCAGTTTGTGTTTCGGCAGTATTTGTGCGTCCTTTGCTAGTTATGACGAAAGTTGTGTATATTACACAGCGTGTCTTTTATTATGGAATGTGTGGTAAGTCAGTTCTCGTCACGCCTGTTTCCTGCGTCTTCTCTTGTCACTAATCTTTTGTTTGGTCACCCCACTAGAATTCGTGGTGTTGGCACTGACTATTATAATTGGTGTTAGGCCCATTCATTTATTCGTATGCACGCTACCTCCGTACTGGATGCTTTTTTAAGACTACTCGCGCACTTGAAGACATTCGGATCCCTCGTTTATATAACGCGAATAAAGTCGAAACGGCTTGCATGTTACGACCAGACAAGACTATCATCCCAAAATCTTGTTGCTTTTTAACAGCGAAGCTGTTTAGCAAGTCGTAATATTTTGTGTCTACAGGTAAAAAAAACCAAGAAATTGCCGAGCACGTGCACGTGCGTGCAGGCCTTGTGGGGACAACCCGGCCGTTAAAAAAGCCGTAAAAGTGCCCAGCGGTCATGTGGGCGTGTTCTGCGACGACCGCACAGCGTCCTCTGCGCACGTCTGTCAAGCCAAGCATACCTACTTAGGGAGATTGGCCAGCATTACGGCGACTACCCAGCTGTTCAAAAAATTGACCGCCTATCTGCTCCTTTCGTTGCAAATGTCAAATGCCAAGTAAATAGCCTCCCTTTGCTTTGCCGCTCACCTCTCATGTTGTTCCACTTGCGGCGCGATTCTTCCAATGTAAAGACGCCAAAGGTTTGCTTAAATCATTTTAAATTTCTCGCGTTCCACTGCTCCAAACCGGGTGTCTCGATGCCAAACGCTGCCGTACGGCGAAGACGCGCGTGAATCGAGGCGCCCCTACTTCAATGTTTATAGAACCGCGTTTCCCTACTCCACGTGCGTTGCAAGCAGGACGTGGAACCTATCTATTGGAACCTTTCGTAACTGTTGCCAGTTGATTCTTAAAATGGCGCCAGAAGCTGTAGTGGCGTGGGCGACAGCAGGCGACGGCGGGATGAATTTTTTTTCCGCAGTTGATGAAATATTTAATTTCACAAAAAGTCAAGCATGTATGATTTTTTTTTATAAAGGAACACTGTAAATATCACTTCTGTACTAATTTGTTGTCTTATATTTGCGTAGTGTCGTGTTCTTCTTCCACAATGTTGACAAGTATGAACATTACACCGGACTTAGACGGGTAGATTTAGCTGTGACTATATAAGACTATTGCGCAGGCATTGTTTTACTTTGGCCGGGTGGCTGAATCGAGTCCCAGACAGACGGACAGACAGACAGACAGACATACAGACAGACCAAAATTTATGGCTTTAAGGAGCCCAAGAAAGACTATCGTCTTTAAAAACCGAGAAAATGCTGAGCCCTCGTGTGTTAGTGACTGCCGGGGACCGCCCAGCCTACCCGGCACACGTTTGTCAAGCCAAGAACACCCACTTAGGGAGATTGGTAAAGGTTGACCGGAAAAAACTTCAGCGTTCGCCTCGATCGTGGCAACACTTGGTCGGCACGAGAAAGACACGTCATAGCGTACGCCCCTCCAAGGTGCTGTCCAATGATTATCGTTCCAACAAAAATTAAGAAGGTCAGACTTGAAGCAACAATAATGGAGCAAGGATCGTTGCGGCGGCGATGAAGAAGCAATTTGGCTAAAATATTGCACTTTACGTTCATGAGGGCGTGAAGGTTGCATGTAGCTACGCTAGGTTCAAGTCTTACGCCTTAATGTGAGCGTCCTTCATTTTTTATGGCAGACGTTTTACAGAATTTATGTGTGCTCACTTATCGTTAGCGAAGGCAACGCAAATTTCTGTTTCCGATACTGTACTAAAATCTTTTGCACTATGTTTTCGTTTCAGTTGAGCTGACAGCTATTGGCGAAACACAGGATGGTAAGTGTTTTGGTACCTGGTTAAAAAGGTTGTTGTTCTTACACATTTTACCGTACCCGATAATTTTTCCATGATTGATTGCACTGTGGTTATGTCAGGTTATGTCAGGCCGCAATCGTAGAAACTGCGTGCAGCGGAAGGTCAGCAAGGACGACTGCTTCCGGAAACGTGAACGCTCAGTCGTGATAGACGTTTCAGAGATTACATTTGTGTGCTCCCTTTATGCTACCTGAATACCAGAACTCATTAGACCTATTCAGTTTCCATTTATATTGTTTGCCTTTATGGTTCGAAATTACAGATAATGCGTTACCTTGGATGGTAACTGAAACTGGTGAGTATTCTTAGATTCCAATAAAAGTACCGTTGTTTCCACGTGTAAGACTGGGCTAGATAATATAACTGCGCTTTGTTGTCGTCGCTTTACGTTTTTTTTTTTTCAAGGCAAGTGTTAGAACTGTTCGCGAATGAGGACAATTAACGACGTATTTTTTGTGAAATGGGAACTATGGCCATAATTGACATTGTTATGATTACGCTTGCCTGTTAACTTACTTTCTTAATTCCAAAAGAAAGGGCAGTCTGTGTATCTAAAACTGCTGCTGATATGCTTCGAATTTCCAGAACAGATGTCAGCAGTAAGCGAAAGACAGAGCGGTAAGTCTTGTTTACATCTGCTTAAAGGTACGGTTTCGCATTCTGCTTCTTCTTAGATTCTGGACGACATCAAAAGACCGCCGTCAATGTAATCGCTGTTACACTGTTCACTTACTGGGATACAACAAACGTGCTGTATCACCACAGGTATATACAAAGGAACCTGAAGGAATCTTTGAGAAGACCACGCTCATTCAGCAGAAATATAGAATGAAGGACGAAGTCCTTCTCGTAACTATTTTAACCATTCTTTGTACCAGACGCATTTTGACTGAAAGAATGCCACGGAGGGATACTGGCGGCATATTCCGATTGTCCGTACCGCTGTTATAGTAGTTTCAATTTCGTGACCATTTGCAAGCACTTTAGTCATTAGTTTAGTTAGTCATCATTTCAGCAAGACTCAATTGAAATGTTTCTCCTCTGTAAAGACATTTCTGCTTGTGGATGGGATCTTTTGACTCTTTACCCATGAAGGCATTTTAAGTGACGCTGAGCGGAGGTTTCCTTCATGCACTCTGCGTACTCTTGTCTCTGCAGCTGCAGCGAAAATAAGAAGGAAGAAGTGGCCATTGATGGGAGTGGTAATGTCAGAACGAGGTGCTGGCATCCGTGAGGACGCGCGTAGGGATGGTACCGAAAACAATACGACGTTGCGGCTTTGCCGAGAACATCAAAAAGCTGCCCTTTAAAGGAGACGTGACGACAAACACAAATGTCGTTCAAGGAAAAGGCTGCGTTGTTTTGATAACAATGAGAAAATTTTATTTTTCTGTTCTGAACAACTGCTCGATATATTGACGAAAAATGAAGCAGGAGGACTTCCCAACTGCTTTCTGTACAAGTCTCCAGGACGTCACAGAAACTGTTTAGTGGCATTGGCGGCGGCTGACCAATTCCTTCGCCAAAAATCAAGACTGCGATTTTAGCGGTGCCTCTAGTTCTGTTCGATAGTATCACTTGAATGTACACCTGCACTTGAGACAATAGTAGCTATATGTTTAACGTTTGCCTCTAATGCATCACTTTCGGCGCTCATTCATGAATGTCGAAAGCCCTTTTGGGAATTCTAAAACCTGCTGGTCTTTCTAGAAATTGGCAAAAGATGATTTACTTCTGTGACGTACGTGAGCACCTGTGTGTTTTTCTACTCTAAGCGTGAATGCCGACCTTTGTTAGCCTTAGTGCATGCTTCTTGGGGATTTGCTGTCTGGACCACTGTTAAACAGCTACAAACGCAGAATGTGTCTGGCAGTCTTGAAATAGGCGTGCTGGTAAGCAGCAGCACCGCGCGCTTCGGTATCAGTGCTCCGTTCACTTGTCGCCATTGTAAATGATTTCTTGTGACGCTGTATCTTTGTGTCACTAAGGGCTGGTCTGTATTTTGGGCAATTAGATTCCTTCGAGGTAGCTTTTTAACTTGCCCACATATACCACTAGCATTCTGTACTCCGTCGACTTAACTCACTTTTTGCCCGCCTAACTAGTTATACGTCCAAACCTTACAGAAATTTTCTCTTCTTTTCAGAGCCTGAGTAAGCAACATTTGTTTGCTTCCGTTATATGGTACCTGAGATTTTTCTGATTGCAGTCTGTATCCCTTGTGGACAAGATGTGGTTTTTAAATGAGCATTACCTTCATTGATATACGTTTATCTGGTACAAAAAACGAAACAAAAACATTGACATGCCCTATTCGCGTCGACATAACTTATAGTATTTTTTCTTTTTATCTTCAGTAATCTAATGGCTGTTAAATAACGTATTTCCCCCGCAGGCTTTCTGAAAATACGCCTCAGCAAGGTCTCCGCGGTACAGAACATTTTAATTACAAGACAGTGTTTAACACATCTACCGATTGACTGACCGGTCAACGCCCGTACAAAAAGTACATCACCTTCTTGTTGTAGGGGCTCGCGAAAGCTGGAATTCGGAAACTACACACTTAAAAAGTAAAGCAGCAAAGTTGTGGTCTCAAAAACGCATGATTGTCTCGCTTGAGGTTTGAGGTATCAACCTAATTTTGGCTGATATAGTAATTGTTACAAATCTTTAGAACGCATGTTTACAGTTTTCAATAACACACCCCTACTTGGCATAACTGGACTTGAGAGCAAAAAATGTTTCAACGTATTCTTCAGTCGATGTTATTCCCTTCAATTACGTAAACATTTATATGGATACTGTTGACCTCAGAGCCAATCATTGTGGAGGAGTGGATAAGCATAGGTCCAACGTTACAGACGTTTACAAGATAAGAAAGCTGACACAAGCAGTTGCATGCGCATTCAAGCGGACAATAGCAAAATGCACAATATCTAGATTTGCATACACACATTTTGCACTCAATTGCTAAGTTCTAGACTTTGTATAAAAGAGGCATAAATAATATAAAAACAGGATTGCGACGCAGCCGTTGCTAAACAAAATAACACAGAAACGTTTAAGATTTTTACCCCAACATCGAGAAAAAAAAAAGATTGGTCTTCTTTACTAATAAAAGCACACATGGGCAGCTGCCGCGTGGCGTCTACACGCGGCGCTGATTAGGGACACGGAGAGGATTTGAGGGCGCGGCTTAAGGGCAGTGGAAACGCAATGGAAAGGAAGAAAGGGCGTTGCGCCAAAAGTTACGGCTTCTTTGTCGCCGCCAAACTCGGGCACCTCCGCTGGGCGGAAAGACGCAGCAGTTTCATGCACTGCCTTGGTCTGCACCTAGGCTAATCTTTAGCGTCGCCATGTTACAGAAAAGCCGGTGTCATTCTCAGTGTGAACTGTGACGGACAGGATTTGTAGCTCTATCTCCCAGTGCCCACTGATCCTGGCCAGTACTGCAGACAAAATAAGAAAATAAATATGTAAAGTCACAGTTGGCTTCTTTTTGTAATTTAGAGACTCGTCTCCCGGGCAGCAGCCGAGTACTTGGCCGCGGTTTTACTTTGGCGTATTGGCAGAGTGGGAAGCAAGTTAGCCAGGGTCCTGTCGCGTGATGCGTGAACCAAACGGCACATGGGTAGAGCAGGTGCTCGACAGACCCGGGTAGCTACGATTCCGGTGGGCTGACACGCGAAGTGTCATCAGTCGGCCAGGCGCATAAATCCGCGACAAAAGACGAAGAAAGCAACCGCAATGTAGTGGTCTCACAAGGTTTCGGGTTACCTTGTCTCTACTAAACTGACTTACGTACGCGAGAAAGTTTCCTTATGTTCTTCGTCTGTCCCGATAGCACTCCTCGGGGAGAATCGTGGTTGTCATGGCGGGGGATGGCTTAGGCTTTGAACACGCGGTATAGAAATGCGAGGAGCGCTACTTTTGCTTTCTTCTTGCCCGCATATTTGGTTGCGGATTCGTCAATTCGGTCCCTATGAACATTAAAACCCAGCTGTAATAAATTGACACCCTAGGACACCGCGCAGAAAAATTGCACGAAGAGAAGACAATCAGACGTTAGCTATAACAAACAAATGGGGAAATTTAAAAGAGTTGGATATAAAGAGAAGGAGGATTCAACATAATCATACGCCGGTACGAGAAAGAAAACGAAATCGAGATGTACGAAGAGGACTTCAAAAAGCGGCTGCTGCTATAAAACAAGATAGAAACACCAAACCGTTCTTTCTATGTGACCAAATACGCAATCTTCCTCTGAAAGAGTTCCACGAAAGGCGAACTCAAACATCCCTAGCCCTTAATGCCTACAACTAAAGCCTCAATAGATTTCGCGGGATCGGGAGTCAAGATAACATTTTAAGGTGCGGGTTTCGTTGATCTAGGGGTAGCAATCATTGCAATGTTTGCGGTGTAAGGCACGATTGTTTCCGGTTCCTGCGCACATGTTATAAGCGTGCTCAAGATGACGGACGCTTACACACCTGCCACTGTGGCCTACATAGACCATCCCGGACGAAAGTAGAATCTCGTACACAATAAAGTACAAGTATTTTACGTACTGTTTTTTACGATTCTTGACACATGTAGCCCTGGGAATTTCGCCATCATCGACTATGGCGTACAAGGCGGATAATTTGTTAGGCCCGATTATACTGCTGGCACTCATGCCTTCTCGCCAATCTTCTTCAAGAGGTGCGAAACGCCGTGCACATAGGGGATGACATCAGGGCGTCCCCGGCGTTCTCTTGCGACCTTTTCGTAGTCTCGTTCGAATATACTCACTTTAACACGGATTCCGTGGGGCTGCGCAGCAATGCAGTGGGATAGCCTGCCGAATTGAGTCTGCTAACTTTGCTCTCCAAGCTCGCCATGATCTTGAAAAGGTAGGACTTTGTCACTGCGCTTTGTATGGCTCACAGGGCTATTACACGTCTGAGCACCTGAGAGTGTGCCAAAATAAACGGCAGCAGTTCTTTTTGCGAACGTTGGGAATACAGGGAAGAGCATACGTGACTCCTCAGTGTAATTCCACGTCTAGGAAAGCAGCTTCTTGTTTTCTGGCCCCTCGCCTGTCATTGTGAAGGTCGTCAGACGGATTAAAAAGGCTCCGGTAGCTTTGCTTCTTTGCTTGGTCGGTCACCACATACCTTTAACAGGAGAAGGTAGTCCTCAGCATGCCCGAACCTTCGCATGACTGCTAGGAAAGGAAGGGAGGTCGCAGATGCCTGTCAAATATGTAAACCACAAGGTTGCTGTGCTATCGAGGAGCTTATGCACACTGCTCGCTGGAGGAAGAGTTTGTTGTTTTGC
Organism: Haemaphysalis longicornis; assembly: GCA_013339765.2. Taxonomy (NCBI): domain Eukaryota; kingdom Metazoa; phylum Arthropoda; class Arachnida; order Ixodida; family Ixodidae; genus Haemaphysalis; species Haemaphysalis longicornis. Next base: position 155,448,003 of record CM023454.1, read on the forward strand.
ATTACGAACGTTGACTGTAGGTAAAATGGTAGCCCCTCCGAGCAGGCTTTCGTGGCGATACCGCACTCACTTGGGAATCTTCTGGACCCCCCACGTTGATAGCCTCACTCGCCTCTTCCAGAGCCAAGGCACGAGGAAGCGAGTCGTAGGTCTTTCAGGTCCACCGACCAGCCGCTCACAAGCTCAGAGGGCTGAGTATCTAAAAATCTGAGACAGCTCGGGGGTTCCCCTTCAGGAACTGGTCATATATGGGCAGTTTTGACAGAGACATCTGAAGGAACCGCCCAAAAACGTTTTTCCAGGTGCCAGGAACACGAAGCAATCCTGCCTTGCACTGCGAAAATTGCAAATAGTGCTACCCCAAGCTCAACGAAAACTCGCATATTAAAACGTTATCGTGACGCCCAAGCCCGCGAAATCTGCGAGACGTCAGTCATGGGCACTATGGGATAGGGATGCGTGAGTTCGTCTTCCCTGGCACTCTTTGAGCGGTAGATTGCGTGTTTCGACGCCTAAAAAGAAAGGGTTTGTGTTGCTCTTTTTATAGCCGACGCAGCTTTTCAAGCCCTTTTCGTTCATTTTGGTTTTACTTTTATTTCTCGTACCGGCGTAGAGATTACTTTGAATCCTTCTAGTCGCCGCCAACTCTAATAAAGTTTCACCAGTTGGTCGTTAGTGCTCGTGTCTGTCCTCTTTTTGTGCAATTTTTCGGCGCTGTTTCCTAAGGTGTCATGTGTTCCCGACTAGCCCAACGTCAGCCTTGAGGGCCTAATCAATTGCATTCCAGCGGGAGGAGAAATTCTTCACTCCACGGAAAGTTTTTTGCGCTATATCAACAAAGACGAATAGCGCGATGACGTTCCCCGTCTAATGGCGAAGCTCAAGCGTCGTGCGAGTTTTTAATTGGGTGCAACCCTCCGGAACCACCGCTGCTGCGCTAGAATCCCCCCCCCCCCCCCCCCGCAGAAAGCTTCTATGAGGACGTCGAGTCAGCTGTGAGAAAGAGAAGAACACAATTTTCAATTGTAATGGGAAAATGAATAGAAAACGGTATTCGAGAAACAAATAAGAAACAGGGTAATAAAAACGTTGAAATAGGTTGTCTCAACTGTCCACGAATTGCACTGGTAGGAGGTGCGGAGAGGAGATAATTAACGCGTTCTTTTGCAAAGCGATCAAATAAAACAGGAAATAAAAATGGAAACGTCTCGACGCTTCAACAAAAAATGATATTGCCTTCATTTGCAATGACAATACACGGGTTGCTCAGGATGTAAAAGTTCCAGGCCAGATTCTGCGTATGGTTACATGGAAAGATAGATTAAAATCTCAACCGACAAAGGACAAGACTCCTAAAAGTGAGAAACATAGCGCATACCATTAACGTGATAATGTGAGTAGCAGAATGAGTTTGCTGCAGACTTTCGCCAGCGACGTTAGACAAGGGGAAATACTGAATATATAAGCTTAACTTTCCAAGCACGCCTAATAACCAAACGCGCTGGTTAAAACGCTCTCAAGGGCATGAAAAGACACAAAGCTGCTGGTCACGATGGCATAACCGTAGATAGTAACGATACGCAGGTGGCATAACACCGGAAAGAAATGCTTGAGTAAATACAATGTTAAAGCAGGGGCGTGGTAATAAAAGGTAAATGTGAATAAATATCCAGTGATGAGGAGTAAACATCCGGCATGTTGTTTTCTTTATTTATGTAACAAATCGGTAGAACAAGTCCATGAAAATATCAATCTCGGACAGGTTTTCAGAGGTGACCCCAAAAGCGACAGAGAAAATCGGCGCAGAATAGTAACAGGCTGCAGCGCTTTCAGCAAATATTCCCTATTTATAAAAACTAAGCTACCTTTATCACTAAAAAAACGAATATGCAACCAATCTATCCTGCCGGTTATGGCGTATGGAGGGGAAGCTCGGCGATTTACAAAACAAACCGAAAATCAATTGGGTCAGCTCAACGGGCTATGATGCAAATATTGCTCATAGCAACGCACATGTACGGAAAGCAATCTTCCTGGATCCGGGAGAAAGCTCGAGAAGATGATATCATAGTTTAAATAAAAAACTAAATGCACTATGGCAGGCCTTGAAGGCACACAAAATGACAACCAGTGGACTTCTATTGCAATAGCGGGGACACCGAGAGAAGAATCTATCAGATGGTGAAGGTCAACAATTCGATGAATTAATGAACTAGAAAACAAACTCGTGGGCAAAGAATGGACTAGAGCAGTGAAGGGCACGAGTGGTTGGAGATCAAGGGGGAACGTTCGTCTTGGAATGGGACATAATTCGGCTGATGTTTATTATTATGATGACCGCAAAATCTCTGAAATATTTTGTACCCATTTTTGTGCACAAAAAGGCGCGTATACGAATAAAATAAAATCAGAATGAAGCTTGACTTACTTTTGTTACAGACGGCTTCGTGTATAAAGTGCAGAATTATACTTATAAGTCAGTAACGTCACGAATTTACTCCAAAAGCAAGCTTGGCTTCATGGGTGTTGCTTAAGATCAGACTCAAAACACTTTTAACGTTTAACATTTGCTACGGATATTACAAAAGTGCCAGTAAGCTGAGCTGACAAGCCATTAAACTAGAAAACTCAGTAAGCAAAGTTTACCCATTTTAAGAGAAAGCTTTAGTATTCTCACAGATGGCATATGTAGCACGAAAATGTGTTGCAGGAGAGGCAACTATCTCTGCCAATGATGATAAATTATAGTGGCTGAAGTGAAAGAAAATATAAACTTGCCGTAAAAACGAACCTGGGTCACTCACCTTATGAAGTCGTCGTCCATCTGATTACTTCATTTCTACATTGTCGAAATTTAGTTCAAACTCAGACGACAACCAAAGAATTTGTCACGAGAAAGCTTCGCGTTCAACCAGCGACAACGTTAGACAGAAGGGTGAATATATTTTTTTCTTTTGCGAGTGTGCCGTCAAACAATTCGCGCTTAGTAAGCCGCTAGAGCTACAAACAGGTTTTTCCGGAATTATTTTCTAGCAGTTTTTCTGGGTGTTTATGAACAAATCGCTTAGTTTGTTTAAAGGTAACCAATGTTCATCGTATTGCTCATTCTTATGCTGTTTCAGCGTTATTCAGCCTGAAATTATTTTGCGTTTGAGTTCTTAAGTTCGGTCTTTACCATATAATATTGGTACCTCAGCTTTCTCATTCTGCCCTCCAACCTCAAGACAAAAATAAGCCCTTTACGAAATATTCTCCCTGGAAAACGTGTTTCTGAAAGAAAATTTCCTTCAATTTGCTAATTATTAGTTTTTCAAGGATGATTTAGTCTCAAGTATAAATAGTGAACAATTAATTAATTAAGCCTCCATGCGGTGTTGGATGAAACAAGAGATTTCAGTGTTGATGTATTGAAGACTATGTGATTCGGTCGACAATTTTTAGCATAAGATTTTTTGGGGATTCTTTCCATGATATTTTTCAGGATTGGTGGTAACAATGATTCGTGGGAAGCAGTAACTTCAATGGCCGGCCTACTCCTCATTATCGGCATTCTTGTTGCGGCTGGATTAATTTTCATTTATATTGTCACCGGTAAGTTCGCTCTGCTTATCTTGCTTGGTAGAAGATTTTGCAAAAAGAAGATTCGGTTTCTCGGCCAAAACCTGAGAATATTAATAGCGGGAGTTGTACAAATCTGGCCAGAAGAGCGAAAGCTTTTCTTTTTGTCGTAAAAGAGAAACGGAAACATCTTGTTCAAAATTCACTCGTAAATAACCTGCACAAATCACAGCAAGGAACACCCCGCCAAAGCACCCCTTCATTTTTTGGCACGTCCTATATCTACTCCTACTGAGTAAACAAAGAACCGAAATTTTGGAATAGACTACACCTAGGCAACGTATTGCACACACCCTGTCCAGGAATGTTGTATCTGGTGTGAACGGATTGTGACGGTCTAATTAACACGCTTGATTTTGAAGCTAGTAAAGCCACAGGCAACGGACTTCCCTATTGCCTGTCCTCCAATCCCACCGCGGCAGCGTGCCGCTGCCGGATATCTAAGGTTGTGCGAAGGTGCCGCTGTTTTGGTGTTTGAGTGTTTAAAATATAGGAGCGTCGTAACGTAAATAAAACAAGCGTACTTTAGGGGTACCAGAACGCTTCGAATAAATGCACGAACATAATGTCCGCAAAAAGTAGTTTGCACTATTGTTACTGTACCATTGGTGTTTGTGCACGCGTGCCTGACGGAATGCCGTGCAGATATCTGCCAATCTGGTCTCAAAATGCGCTTGGACCGCCGAGAGCGGCGGACTACAGAGGGTGGTGAGGACCTCACGTGAATGCCATGCAAACTCTTGCATTTATTTGGCAATCGCCATACAATATTGAAAAACAGTTTTTCTTCGTGTACAAGTAACTGCCATTCTCTCGATCGCTGCATCTTCCTTATTGCGACACCGCACAGTACGCGCACTGCTTGCGCAGTTGGCGGCGATGGTGACGGTAAGGACGCTGGATCTACGTACGCCGAGGATGAAGACATCCGGCCTTCGCAAAGTAGTATCAGGCGTACCAGGCCAACAACGACGGTGGTTCCAAATGCGGTGAGTAGGCTGTCGGAAGCATCTAAAACAAATCGCAGTCTATTGGGAGAACGCCCAAATCCATTATACTCATTGTAATACACTGTAATCAAAAACTAGGCGGAAATCGAGCTTTTAACAAGTGATGTGCCTTAGAAACTCCCTACAGAACAATACTTACTCCCTAGGTATGGCGTAGAAAAGTGGATAAACCGAAATTTTTATTCCAGTAGCCAATATGAGGAGTATAAAAGAGAATTTAAAAACTTTTTACCTCTTCTTCTTTAATGGAGTTCTTGGCTTGGGTTGCTCCGAATCCACCAAAAATTTCCCCAGAAGTAGTAATGGTGTGAAGCGGACGGGTTCCATGTTTTTGTTGTGTTCTTTCCGTGTATCAGCACTTCAACCGTGGCCTAATGCTAATTAGAACGAGTGAGAAGGACGCAACGGTTGTATGCAGCAACAAAACAGATACCGTACGTATACTCGGATAGATACTTCAGCCAGCGCGATCACAGGCAGATAGCGCGGCCTTCTGTTTCAATCGGTTTACTTGGGTGATAGCTGTTGCCAAACTCTGCGGCTATCAGAGAGACAGTGCTCGCTGTTGCAGAAATTTCAATGTTCATCTGCTCAACTTGCTTGCGCACACATAGACGATTCAAATTTTCGTGCCAGCGCGCCAACGCACCTGACTGCAACGGCACAACTTGCCCTTCCGGTACGACTGGACGACTGGACTGTGAAGCACTTATCTATACAACAAAGAGCAGCCGGTGACTCAGTACTGCTAGATATTCGAGCCTCGCCTTGGGCCATTGTTTTTTTCCCATTTGCGAAGGAAGAGTAATGCCAATTGGTGGAAACATTTTTATGTACCCCTGTCACACGAGGAATGGCCGCTGAAAGCCTTTGGATACGGCAACAGCTGTGGACAGCTCGCCGGTAAGTCGTCTGCCATCAGTCAAAGTGTTTGTGAAACGTTTGAATAGCGCAACTGCGAAGTCCCCCATGCCTGCACATTGCATGTACAAGCACAGGCAAATAAGAAAGTGCACGCTGTCATTTTAGTTTACTTGTTTGTTGTGGTTTTTGGGGTATGCATTCGCATTCTTTTGTAGGCCGGTTCGTAACGGGGCATTCGAGATAAAATCGTTCTTCGCGCGCGGCGTCGTTTCAAAGCAACCTGAGGGTTACTTCGTGATGGCGAAAACCAGCGCCGTCAGACGGAAGCGGGAAAGAAAGTAGGGGAGATCGGGGAAGATTTTACTGATATTTCAAAGATAGCGTCACGCAAGAGAAGAAAAGGAACCCATCCCTCCTTCGTTTCTCTGCACTTCTCGTCAGGGCCGCACACGAGTATTTAAAAGATGCTATGAGCCCATCTAACGATTAAATGCATATAGTGTGGTCCACGACGCGATGTGGTTCGACCCCGAAATGTTTTGGTTCGACCCCGAAATGGCTGGCATTGAGATGTCGGTAAAAAATCCGGCCCTGTCAATCGCCAGCTAAGGCCACTGATTTCAAAAGAACAAAAAACAATTATGCCCCCGTGGAAGAGAACCGAGCTTGTCTTAGCAGAACGCATGTCTGCCGGGCATCACAAGGGAAATCATTTTTTAGAAGAGCAATGCACGCACTCTTGTATTGGTAGTAGCTTTGTCGTAATCAAGAGCAAGATCATAAACAGAAATAACTTCAATCATCTGACCATCGATTTTGTCACGGACCCTAAAGCCACAGAAAAAAATGTACTGTGGTGTTGCGGGACGGGTACTGCTAAACTCACGTTAATATCACTAAGACAGGTGTGTGTGGCTTGCAGCGTTGGTAATTTTGCAAGAATAAAGTTTCAATTTCCACTATTTATTTTTTTTTGGCATGCAATGGCAGGTATTTTGGTGCCATGTGCGATGTTTACAGTGGTTAAGAACACTGTAGTAATGGCGGCTGCTATAGATTACCTTATGCAACCATCTTGCTTGTCAGCACGGTGACACAGAATATAAGGGTGTCGGTTTACGGCCGACTGTATCTGAGTCGCCCATTTTATAACTACAGCAAAAAAGAAAGCGTCTTCTGAACCAGTGAAGGACTTTAGTGTATGACGAGATTTGCTATGTCATGACCATATTTGATGACGTAGCGTGTAGCAAATCAGCTTTGGATGTAACACCATGACGGAAATAGGTGCAGGAATCGGTAAATATCAGTGCAACAGTGTGTGCCTGTTCGTCATGAATTCATTATTTTCTGATACGATTTTTTCGGCAGATACCGATACATAAGCCAGAATTGAATGACTTCATAGATCTTGAGGCAAGGGCAGGGTGTGCTGTATAAGGCAAAACTGCAGCTGGCAAGCAGGTTGGCCCTTGCAGCAGACGTGAGTATAGCCGCGGCTATTAGCTGCACTTTTTCTATGAAACTGAGAAACCATGATAGGGCAGGGGTAGTGTGGGGCTTTGCATTTTTAACTCTGTGTCCACTCACTTGAATAGGTGTAAGCTGGCACCTTCAAGAAAGAAACAGCTGTTAACAAAATCAAGCAATACCAAGATGTTTTTGAGTAAAAAAACTGGAAAACGTGCACGTGTTTTTCAAGAACCTCATGGCACCTCAAAAATGATATTGCACCTTTGTCTCCAGCAAAGTTTGGCAGGACCTGTCAGGCCAAAATGGACGTGAATGCTGCCCTTTTTTGTGTCCAAACTTGGGGGCTAAATCATGAAATAACCTTTCGTGCAGGCACCTCAAAAGCTGTGCATTTGCCTTTTTATTTATTTTTTTGCTTTGCCTAAATGAAAATGTCTGTATGGTGTCGGGAACTTGGACACCTTAACGCCTACTACGGTGTTTTGATGTCCGTTGCGATAGCCACATGGTGCAGTCAGTGCCTGATTTATGAATGATATAGGAATATGTACCTGGTGCGTGAGGTGTCATGCATACTGTGCTTCAGTATGTGAGTGTGTTGTTTTACCAGAGCCACCGGTAAAGGCAGCTTGCTAAAGGGTTGTTAGAATGATTCAGGTGTAGGGACGGTGAAAAAAAGGGCCGGGATACTGAAAGTTTGGAAGAGTGTTTAATACATTGCACACAGACATGCATATGCCTCGTTTGTGTGCGTGTGCAGACGCAAATGCGTGGCGGGTGCATGTGCACGTACATACATACATACAACGTACATACATGCATACGTACATACATACATACATACATACATACATACATACATACATACATACATACATACATACATACATACATACATACAAACATACATAAAGGCAATGCTTCTACCGCTTTGTTGTCATGCTGACACGTTCATTACCAGTTTTGTTTGACGAATTGCTTTAATATGATGTTCATTGAATCAGAAGTACTTTTGACGCAGGTTGCAAATGATTTTGCGCAGCAACTTCGATTGCTCTAGTGGCGAGTGGCGTCCACGTGCACGTACCATCGCCTGGAGGTGGCCGATGGTCAGCGTCCCAATGTGATAGGGCGCCTGCAGCTTGCTGACACAGTGCTGAATTGGTCTACTGTTCGCCTGATGTCAATACACATCTTATAATTAGGTGAATACAACAGCGATGAGCCAGGACAGCTCTGAGGCTAACCTCCAAAGACACGGAGAGTGTTCAGCCACAGCTCACATCTTGGCTCGTATTTTGGCACTGAAAGGTACGATACGTGTTCGCTGTGAATGCGCTTAGTGGTGCTGGCAATTTTACCCGGCCCACGTTTGTGCTGACAACTTGGCAGGAGCATGGAAAACCAGCTTTCACGCTGCGAGTGCCCGAAACCAAGGATAATGACATCAGCTAAGCATGTTGTTGCATACCAACAAAACAAGTATGGTGGTTTTGGTTTTGGTTCTCCACGAATACACAACCACATTCTCCTCAATCACAAAAAAAACTCACAAGAACCAGATTTGGCGCATACGCATGCGGCAGATATGCCGGAAAGTCTTCCCTAAAAAAGAAAAACGTTACCCTGACACAAGTTCAAGTGTGCGCATGAGCGTTAAAAATTGGCGCATCGTCTACTCACATAAAAGAAATTTGAGCGTCAGTTTAGGTTACTGCTGTAATTGTACTGGCCACCACAGACTTCACGTGATGCTTTATCTCATTTCTGGCTTCATAAATTAAATGCTGCTTTTGTGACAGGGAAATCGCTGAAGAGTATGTTCAAGCTGGGCCATGCCTTACTGACCCAAACATAAGTCTGACAATTTTACTTCACCGTCCCTAAACGTCCCTTTGAAAAATATGGTTAAGCAATGCATGATATGAAGTGCAGAAGAACAGCAGTGAAGGATAAGATGTCAGGTGCCAAGAGGGTATTTTAGGCATCCTTTGACTAATGTAACGAGTGGCTTATAAGCAGGATCGTAATTCCATTCCCGGAAAAATTGGTAGTGTTTAATATCCGTACTACACATGCCTGAAAAATGATATTTGGTGCTTAAGGCCCTAAGAAACCAAATGACAATATTTTAGTGGGTTGTGCTACATGCGGAGACGCAAAGGTGCTAAATGTGTGCCCGCATGATAGTGATAGTGACCAAAAAGAGAAATTCACTGATATTTTGAAGGTTTTGGTGGGAGCCATTTCTAACAGTGGTTCAGGGGCGGCCGTCGCCTGCCAGGTGTAGCGAGATGTGAAAAATTTATAACCATGTGACATGTGGTTCTGCAATTCGTCGCTGTTTTAGTGAACTTGGTCTACAGAACTTTGACGCCAAGAGGGCACAAAAAAATTACGTCCATCTTCCCGCGAGGGAACCTTGGTGTGATGCGACGCATCGGGGGGGTTCAATGGTGTTTCCGTTGGGTTGATTCTCTAAATCGGGTGAAACGTGTTGTGAACGCGTATGATGCATTTCCATCACATGCGAGTGTTCTCATACGCGGGAAGATGGGCGAACCACCGCAGTGCAATACCCGCTTTATATTTACAGCGCTTGAAGGCGAGGAGACAACGGAGGAGAGTCACGCATGCGCGCACTTGCGCACACCGCGCGTCGCCGCGCGACGGGAGCGGAGCGAAGCGAGCGAAGCGCGCGCACGCAGCTGTTGTTTATGATAATCAGACGGAGTGAGAGTGTTGCGCGCAGCTGTTTCGCACAACTGTCGGAGAGAAGAACGAAGGAGAGATGCGGATGGACGGCGCGACAACGACGACACAGGAGGGACATGCCTCAGAGCAAGAGATGCGTCGCATCTAAAACAAAAAAATCGTTTTATTTTGAAGGTCAGCTACTTTGCCGCGTCAGCACTGTGGTGCTGAGTTTTGTTGGTTTCATTTGGTACCTATTGTATTTGACAGTAGGCAGATGTAAGGCGTTCGTGAAGGCGGATGAGGTGTGCGGAACTCCTTAAAGCAAAAATGACATTAGAGTAAAGAGCATTAAATTTTTCTGCGTAGCGGTGAAAATTGGTATACAACTTAAGGCCATATTGTCACTTTTGTGCGCGTGTGGCATTGGTATGAGGACACTTGTAAAATAAAAAAGAAGCAAAAGGCTAGGTATTATGATCCCATCGCCCATACAAAACAATGATGCAGGTTCATGGGAGAGAGTAAATGTCTGACAGGTAGCTACCGCGTTCCAGAATTCAGAACGTATATAATGGCGACAAGAGGCCGAAGGCATTGCAGACACGAAGTGCACTCCCAATGCTGACTAACAACTGAAGTTTGCGAAAGAAACCACACATATATACACAGCACCACTTCACATATTTTAAGGGACCTTCATTTCCGTTCATTCCAGCTGAAGGTTTTCCCGTGGTCATGAACCAACTCGCCCAATCCCAAGCAATACTACAAAATGCAGAACTGTTGGTTATAGTAACGGTGACAACAATAATTTGAACATTTGATTGGAGCCCGTACAGAGCGTAAAGCCTCTGCGTGATTCTATTGAGTAAAAATTGGGATGAAAGCTTTTGTGTGGCAGGGGCGGTGGAGATGTCGCATCGACTATTTAATGCTCCATTGAGGTCACAGGGTACAATCGAATATGGAATGCTTGTGTAGGGCCTCCACACCCGTTTTAAAGTCAGTTTCCTCATTTTGCGAGGGAAAGAAGGGGAGAACTAAGGTGACAGCTGGAATTGCATGAAGGGTAAGCATGCTGCAAGTTCTCAAAAATGTGCCGTGTGTACCAGGGGAATGAGCGAAGGAAAGAAAACCAGCATGAAAGAAATAAACTATCTTGGGTATCCCACCTTCTCAATTTTTCTATTTGTTTTGAGGCAAACTAGGGCAGAATGTCTAAATAAGATACGAGGCATGGGTGGGAGGTACGTCAGGAAACGTTTGTTATCGTTCTGCGCTTCGTGGTCATTTAACGAATTTAAGTCCGCACAGAGTGGCGTCCACATGTCTGCATGCACGTACTATCTAGGCAGACATCTGGTTTTATCACGCAAAGACAACTGGTGTTGGAACCATTAGTTCTGTAGGTTGTCGCACCTTAGGGGTTGATTGCCTGTTGCACGCATAGGTCGGCAAAACAGAAAGAACTCACTCAAACTCAATCACATTTTTTTTATTTACGCTGTACTCAATCAAACTCAGACTCAAAAAGTTCGTCTGTTCACAAAATCACTCGTACTCACTCATCAAATACTCATTTGTAATCGTACTCACTTGTACTCAAACTCGGATTGTCCTCACGAGTATTCGTACTCTATCTGTACTCATGAGTACTCAATCTGTACTCATGAGTACTCAATGAGTACTACTGCTCATGAGTACTTCTCATGAGTACTACTCATTCTGCACTCGCGAGTACTACTCATTCTGCACTCACGAGTACTACTCATTCTGCACTCATGAGTACTACTCATTCTGCACTGTTAGCTAGGTCGTAGCTCGAATGAAAGACTAAGTAGAAAAAATAAATTGTTTAATTGATTAGAAAAACACAGGTTACATATAAATCAGGACAGAGCAAGAAAACTTCTGTCGTTGGGCGACTTACTGTGCGAAGGCAAGTACACTGTACATGTGAGAAAGCGAAACGGAACGTAAGCACTCGCGTTGCGCCTGGCGTCTCGTCTTGTTCTCAGGCCCGGTCGGGCTCAGGGGAGCTCGGGGCTTGTCGGTGCGGCCGTGGCCGTAAACTGTTTTTCTGCGTGTCTTCGGGTGGCAGCTTTTGTCGCCCGTTTTCGTTTCCGGGCGCGCTGATACGTATCCTAATCGTGCTCTGAATCCGAAATGCTCCTGCCCCCTGGCACAATAAAGCGTTCGCGTAGATTGACGTCCGTTCGTATCCAGATCACTGTCCGCTTGTTCACAGATGCTCGATGCTGGCGTTTGTTTTTTGTTGTTCCAGATACTAGAAACTTCGTTAAGAGGGTGTTCGTCACGTTGAGTTTCGGTGAATTTCAAATCTGCTTGATTTTATCGTGTGTGTGCCGTGGGATTCACTTCGTCAGACCTGAACTTGACAGTGTTTACGGCGTTGCGTTGGTTGCGCCGCTTCCGTCGGCGATTGTGTTCGTGTAGCTCGTCGCGTGCTTGATGCATGTGGGGGCGTAGACGTCTGGTTTGTCCGGTGGCGAGCTGCGCTGTGTAGGGATGGCATAGTTCGGCGCGTTGAGGACGTTACTTGAATTGACGCGTGCGTTGCGTATGGTGCGGGAGCCGTTTGGCTTTTCGTTTAGTGTGCGGTAGCGGGGCGTTTTCGTAGGGTGGCATGGCTGATCGGTCAAAGTCCTTGCGGCTCCGTGCTCGCAGTCGCCGTGGTTGTTTCGGAAGTGAAACCGTTGTGGTGGGGAAGCGGGCGTAGTTCGTGCTGTCCGTCTGGACGGCACGAACTACGTCTGGATCGGGTTCATTCGTTGCCGTTCTTGCCGTGTCCGTGTCGTCGCTCAAGACCTCGTCTTTTGCCCGTTGTTTCGAGAATGCTATAATTGCTATCTCTCCCATACAAGCAGGATCCGTTTATCGCGAGTCCGCTTGCTCGCGGTTGCGTCCTCTTGTACGAAATGGTGTTTGTCGATGTGAGTCTCGATCGGAGCGCGGGTGCCGGTGATCTTGTTAATTCTGGCTCGGACATGCCGCATGCGCTGGCCGTGTCGTTGCTCGTTGACGGACCTACTTGCACGAGTGTCATGTCGTTCGTCCGCTGGACTCGGGCGGGAGCAGCGGGTGTCGGAGAGCTCGTACTTTCCGGTAGGGTTGAACCGCGTGCGCTGGGTCTTTTGTTGCTTGTGGCCAGGTGATTTCTGCGGTTGTAACATTCGCTGGCCAAGTCCGGATAGCACCTGCAGTGAGAGCGGAGGATGTCGCGAACAGCAGTTTCCTCCGTGTGTGCTGCGGCTTGGTGGCGTTCCGTGCGTTGTGCATTTCGTTCTCCGTGGTCAGCTCCACTGGTTCAAGTTGGATGTCGTTCGTCACTTCTGGTGCGTTTCGTGCGCTGTGCGTCTCGTTTTATCTAGGAAACTCCCCTATAATTGGGGTGCGGTCGTTCGCCACGTATGGTGCATTTCGGGCGCCGTGCGTCTTGCTCGCTTGTCGTGGCCATATCCACCAATCCGGATGCGATGTCGTTGGTTGCGTGGACCCGCGCCGGGACAGCACGTGCGGAAAATGTACGTACCGGCTCCGTTGCGTTCCGTGCTCTCAGCGTTCCGTTCGTGTACGTCTGTAGCGGAAGAGCGGGTGCCAGGAACGTGGTGCCTTCTGGCTCGTGCGCGCTGCGTACGTTGCGCGTCTCGTTGCTCGTTGCTGGAATGACCTGCGCGTGGGCGATGTAGCTCGTGGGCGATGTAGCAGAGCAACGTGTGTTCGTGATCTCGCCAGAAATGCACTGACCTTCGATGCGTCTCCGTAATCGTGGCGATTACCTGGGAAAGGTCCGGTGAGCACGCAATCACAATTTTGCATGCGTCGTCTCGTTCATGTGCGTGCCGTCGTGCATTCTGCCTGTGCTCGGATCTCGTGCAGTCCAGGCACCGTGGAAAACGTGCGGCCGACTCTCGCCAGTTGTCTCAGAAAACTTTCTCGTTCATCACGCAGCCTTCTGCGCTCAAACAGCGCCGCTTGCATGGTCCTCTGCCGTTTGTTGTCGGAGGCAGCCTGAGTAGCGTTGGCACATTCGTTCGTTTGGAGAGATGGCGACGTTCTTCGTTGTCCTCTAGAAGACGCAAGATGATGTCGTCCTTACGGCCAGAGCAGGGTAGCCCTCGTAATCGTAGTGCGCTCACGAACTGCTGTTTCTTCGTAGAGCATAGGACGTAGCGTTCCGTTGAAGTCAGCACTGTGTCGACCACCGCTGGCGTGGAGTGCGTCGGTGCCCCATGTCTGCGTGCTGCACTCTCGTAGTCGTGGTGCGGTCCGTCCAGGTTGTTGGTCCGTTCGTCCTCCGTTTGGCCTTAAATCATGATTCTGTCGACTGCAACATCTTAGCTAGGTTATGGCTCGAATAAAGGCTAAACAGAAAAAAATAAAATGTTTAACTAATTAGAAATACTGAGATTACATATACATCAGGACAGAGGAGCCCGAGAAGAAAACGTCTTACACGGTGCATTGTCGTAGGGCTTCCCACTGCGCGAAGGCACGTACACGGGAGAGAGCGAAACGGGACGTACGCACTCGCGTTTTGAATCGCGGGCTGAATCGCGGTTGAATCGCGGGGCAGTTGGCCAGTTGTAGAGAGGGCGCATTATGTACATTAAGCTACTTAACGGCGACCCCAGTAGCTCCCATGTGTACAGCGGGGCGTGATATTAAGTTGCAATAATGAATTATCTTTATGACGGACACAGACAGACAGACTGACAGGCCAACATTGTCGCGCTCAAGTGGCCGAAGAAAGACTATCGTCTTTAAAGGAGCCATGAAGACAAATTACAAGTTAGGTTTATTAGAAAGACGGCTTAGTCCCGATAACAATGATACCAATATCATCGCAATCTTCGAACAAATAACGGAGATATTAAAGAAAACGTGTGAAGCAGTCGCGACCCCCTAGCCAATTTCCCGCAACTTTTCTATGACGTCACGGAACCTTGTTTGTGCGATTGGCGGCCGCCTAACTGACCTGTTCTTCTTCTTCTTAGGTGGTTCGGGTGAAAAGGAACTGTCGCGACGACACATGACTGGACGTCTTTATGGGGCCTCTAGTTCCATTTGAGCGCATCACTTGAATGCTGACGTGCAGTTAACGCACTGAAAATTGTTTTACTGTTGGCCCGTATGACGTCATTCTTGCTCATAACACGTCACTGGGGCGCAAAATTTGAAAGTTTTTAAATACTTCTTGTGTTTTTTCGTTAAAAAAACATCTTTTGTGGCTGTAATGGAGCTGAGTGAGATACTGAATCCTAGTTCTTTCAAATTAAACGAAGTTGTATTTTCTCTTCATGGCTCCTTTAAAACCATCTGGAAAGAGACGCTGCCGCCGCTGTTCCGAATTCTGCGAACATTGCGCAACCGTACCCCTCGCAACCGCCGCCATCCCGCAAAGTAAGAGATAAACAGAAAGACGAAAACCGGCTAGCGCGCGAAAAGCCAAAGAGGGAGGTCCCGCCGCGAAAAAGGGACAGGACGGGCGCTACGCGTCGTTGTGTCTATTTCCGTTAACAGCTAGGCCAAAACCCACACGGCTCTGATCTTACTAATTTTTCTATGCATGTGTGTGCGGTTAACCAGAGCACCCGACACAAATTTGCTGCACCTGGCGACGCGCCGACGGTGGGCCCGATTCGCGCCTCGGTCAGCCAGCCCGCGGCAGACGTGCCGCAACTGGCGGCACACGGCGCCGCCGAGTCTACTCTCCTTTTCCCATCGAGACGGCCGCACCAAATCATGCTTGGGACGACCGGCCCGCAAAAGACACGCAGCGACGAGTAGACTCTGGAGACGGCGCCGCTGAGTCGCCTCCCCTTTCCCATTCGTGGCTCGGCTGACGCAATCACTTCGCCTGCATTCGCCGGATTCAAACTGCGGCCAGTGATAGTCCTGATTGGAAAGATTCAAACTGCACGCGGCTGCGGCGGAACGCCGGGGGTATAAAACCAGCCTTGAAGCAGCGGCTGTGCGGCGGCATTTCATCGGAGGCCCTGAGTTGAGAAGTGCCTCTGCGCGAGCCATATAACGCTCTTGCTACCTTTGTATATATTGTATATGAATGCAGCTTAAAATCACCGTCGGCTCGACAACTTCATCGCTCTCCTCTGCGCCGCGTCGATGGCGGACTGAGCAGGGCAACGTCGCAACATCTATGCATCTGTATTGTTAACCTGTGGCTTTTGTATCTATGTTGTACAATGCGCCCCTTATGTAACACCCCCTGTGGGGTCTTTAAGGAAATAAAGTGAAGTGAATCGAACAGTGGTGACTGAGCTAGAATGGCCCAGTCCCAACAGTGTGTGTGCGTGTTTGGGGGGGGGTGGAGAGGGTATCGGTCGCAGTCGAGGGCCGCAGGGCACCCAGTTGCTGCCGGTGCTTGGCAGCCGTTAAAGCAGTGTCGAACTGCTCTGCCGTGCTTCGTGTACTCGAGAACAAAGTTTGTAGACGCGTTTTTCGGAGGCGTGATAGCTTGCACTGACGTCACTGTATTGCCGTGTTGGTGGGTTGGTTGCACAGTGGAAATCTGCAGCTCTTATCTCGAGCAACGCGGATGAAGCTGGCAGCGATCGATCAAAAAGTGCGGTGAGAGAGAGAGAGAGAGAGATGGAACTTTATTCAGGCATCCGGCGTGCAAAGGACACGATTCCCGGCCACGCAGGGCTCGGTCGCGTCCCCTCTATCTAATCACCCTAAGTCGCAAAAGTCCTAGGGCGTCGGGCTTAGACCCCGAGGCGGTTGGTCTCGGCGTCCGCTCGAGCTACTCGGGGCGCTCCCGGCCGCCACCGTCGGCCCCCGACCCCCACCCCCGCATGGGAGGGCGGAGTGCCGGGAGGGACGGGCGGGCGCGGGGCCCCCTTTCGCCTTTGCAGAGCCAGAGCCGCCTCGAGCCGCTGGATGGCCCTCCTCTGTTGTTGGGGCTCCGCAGAGCCCACGCATTCGCGCACGTCCGGTGGGTACGGGTCCTGTGGGTCCTGTCTATCCCCCCCACCGTCGCGCACTGCACAGTCACAGCCCCACATGATATGGGTCAGGGTCGCAGTTTCGCGTTCACACACACTGCACCGAGCACTCTCGTAGAGGTCCGGACACACGTGCCGCGCGAGCGCCGGCGTCAGAACAGTCTCTGTCTGTAATTGCCTGAGCTTCACCGCCTCCGCCCGAGACAGGTCCCGGTGCGGGAGCGGAAAAGCACGCCTCTGGTCCCGATGCCAACGAAGCACCCCGCCGTAGTCGGTGAGGGGCTCCGCTTCTTCGTCGTCGTCGATGTGAGTTTTTTTCACCGCAGTCCTCGAGGGATGACGACAGCGGACGGGATGTCGCGACCCGGCACGTGGCGAGACCACGGGCCGCAGCGTCCGCCTCCTCGTTGCGGTTGCATAGTCCGGGTGCCAGCTCCCGGCCCGCGTGGGCCGGGAACCACTTGATGATCGTAGTCTTCGTGACCCCCTGCGCTGCAGCCCCCGTCGTCCGCCAGGACTCCAGGAGCCGCGCAGTGCCACCACACACCACGCCGCGAGCAAAGTTGCAGATGGCTGTTTTTGAGTCACTGAGCACCGTGCGCACACCGGGCAGGCCCAGGGCCAAGGCGATCGCCGCCTCCTCTGCCTGGCTCGCCGACCGGGCGCACACGCTGCCCGCCGTCAGTAGTTCACCGGTGGAGGCCCGCACGGCCACCGCCACGAACGTGCACGGTCGCCCACGGCACTTGGCCGCGTCCACAAACACGGCACCGTCGTCCTCGCTGTACTGGTGAGCCAGCGCGCGCGCGCGCGCGGCCCGTCTGCCGGCGTCCCTCTCCGGGTCCACGTTCCTCGGGAGCGGGTAGACGATCAAACTTCTGGCGATCTCGTCCCGAAGGGGGACCAGCTCGTCCGCCTCCGAAACGCCGCCGGCAGCCGATGATGCCGTAAGTGCGGTGACGTCGTTATGTGCAATCTACATGTTTTACGAGACGTTCCAAGATGCGAGCTTAAGCGACAATCCCGGCGTCTGGCGTTGGCGTTCATCAATTCAAAACAATTCCTTCACGAGGCCTCTCACAGTGCGAGCTCAAACTCGGCGGTATAGTTGCTAGCGAGGGGTGGTCGCCCCGCCTGTAAACAGTAGTGAAGGTAGGGGAATAACAACCACCGAAATTCACCATCATCGTCAGCGCCCTCATTACACGGTGGCATAAACGAGAAGCGGCGAATCGGGTTGCCACTCGAAAGTAAACCCATTCGAAAGCAAAACACTCCTCCAGCGGCAAGATGACAGAGCTCTTCGACAAAATATGTGAGGCTAAAAAAGGCGCCGCACGCGTTGAACTAGATATTATGATGTCCGATTCACAATTCACAAACGTGCTTAGGTGTACTCGGATATTTTATTTCCATTGCTGGGGCAAATTCCACCGCCGCGCGTGCACGCCGTAGTGCACGGTGGGGCTATATGCTCACTTGTAAATGGCACTACACGAGACCATATTACTAGCGAACCTGAGCAAAATGTTTCAAAACGGGAACCTAATAAAACCATATGGGCGCACGTACATCAGCCAAACTGTCGCTTGAATACGCACAGCGAACGTTACAAACCACGCAGTCGGTTTGACGCGAGTTACGTAAATTAACTGCGACTGTTGAAATGAGCGGTTCGGCTGACGAAAAGAATACTCAGCGTGACATGCGTCTACGGAAACTTCTGAAGACCGAAAAAGAGGGACTTCAGTGCGCCTAGTTCGTACGTTGTTAGCAGCCTCCACCGCCTCTCCCCTAAAACAATTGCAAGGGAGCAAGCGCAATGAAGCCGCCACGCGTTCACAGGCCGCGTCAACAAAAATAACTGCGGCAGTCAACAAGTCCCATCAGAGAAGAGCAACTGCGGCCGCGTTTCCCGCCGGGCCCTCACCCCCTCCTTTTTCCCTCTTCACCGTGACTGACCCCTTTGCGAGCGACCACCGAAAAACGCGCCAAACAGGGACCGGGAAAGGAGGGAGGTGCAGTTTTCGTTGTCTAATTTTACCATCCTTGACAGTTAAGCTGCACAGCGGCACCGCTAAATGTTTGCGACTCGTACACGCGCGTCCGGACTCGAGCTCGTGATAAAACTTGTTTGCACTACTGTACTCAGGAGTGCATATACTCATGAATACACAGTACTCATGAGTACACAGTATTCATGAGTATTGTACTCATGAGTGCTGTGTACTCATGAGTACTGTGTATTCATGAATACTGTGTACTCATGAGTACTGTGTACTCATGAGTACTCGTACACTGTAGTACTCAAACTCATGAGTACTCATACTCATGAATACTGTACTCATGAGTAGTCATACTCATGAGTAGTGTACTCATGAGTACTGTACTCACGAGTAGTGGACTTACCCCTGTACTCACTCGTCATCGTACTGACTGTTTTTTTCTGGGTGTGTGATCACTCATCATCGTACTCACTCATGAGTTTGAGTACAAATGAGTACAAATGAGTGTACTCACGAGTGAGTACGCCGACCTATGGTTGCACGTGCCCAGCAAGGGAGCTTGATCAAACTCGTGCCCAGAAGCTCGTCAGTCAGGATACCCGCCCCTTGCGGATACATATTTACTCGAATCGAGGCAATTATGTTTTTCAAGAACGCCATTGAAAAGGTCAGGGGTTAGCTTAGACTTGAAGATGCGGATTTCCTGTCACCACTAGATATTCAACGGCATCTCGCAGTCACAGACTTGCAGTCTTGTAGGCTACATTTTGCTTGTTGAAATGTTGTTAGCACAGCTATATCCTTCTTCATCCCGTGGTGTCGACCTTCCTAAGGTCTTGTGAAGGCCATTCGATTGGCAGCGGAGTTTAAAAGTTTGTTCCCCTGCTTCTGCCATAGCCACACATTTTCAGCCATCCTGAAGTCACGCTGGGCTTGGAGATTCCAAGTTCTCTTTGCCTCCACGACTACCTTCCGCTTAAAAACCACAGTGTAATGGCACCGCTCAAAGGGCACCGTTGTGCTGTGAACACAGGTGTTTCTCGAATTCACTCGTCAATGCGCACAAGCAAGCACGGAATATATACCGCAGGGTTGAAGACGCTAGAATAAGCGAAATGAAGCCTGTAAAACGGCAAGCGGCAAGCCTGTGGCTGCAAAATGGCGTTGAATCACAAGGAAATACAAGAAACTCGCATCAATCAATTTAAGACGGACCCCGACTTTCGTGAGCATCCTTTTAAAACAGTATCATCCAAAATTTGAGAGAATACGGTAATATTTATTCACAGTGTTAAACATTAGTGTAGGAAAATGTTTGTCAGAGGGTCATATCAGTCTGCTGGTGTGCTATTCATAAGGCTTTTTTTTGGGCGCGTTTAGTTTTGTACCTCTACACGTCTTTAACCCTTTGGAGTTTGGAAATTTTTCCGACTTTGCAGCCTTTCGAGTCCACAACTATTCTGCCAATTTATGGTGCTGTGAAGAAAAACTCGCAGCACAGCGCCATAGCAACCTTCGCGTTCAATTTTCTCAGTTGTATTTGCCATTCTTAGATGCTCTGCTCGGGTAGAGCATTTCTAGAGCGAGTAGTATAATTGTTTACGGTGGTATGCCGTGGAGCTGTGTACCCATTGATCAGCGTCGGGTTAATGTATGCCTCAGAAACTTTTCTTATTCACTTTGAATTGAGTGAAACGGACCAGTGGACAAAGTCAACGATTAAAATTTTTCCGAGAATGGAATGGAAGGTTGCTTTCTAGTATGGGGCATGGAGCTAATATAAACCAGTTGAACCAGCTTTCTTG
Source organism: Haemaphysalis longicornis (assembly GCA_013339765.2). Classification (NCBI taxonomy): domain Eukaryota; kingdom Metazoa; phylum Arthropoda; class Arachnida; order Ixodida; family Ixodidae; genus Haemaphysalis; species Haemaphysalis longicornis. The sequence goes on from CM023454.1 coordinate 155,468,465, forward strand.
GTTCATTAGCCTGAGAAAGGTGTATTGCTCATGCTGGTAGTTGTATTCCCCAATTTGATTGTGGTTTATAAATGGTGTTTACCCACAAGGTCCTCCCGACGTTAATTTTGCAATGCCTCTCCACCAAGTGGCACTGGTGACCAGATTCGGCAAAAAGTTCACCGGGATTTCAAACATTGTTACGAAAATTGAGTTCCCGTGGTCCTAAGTCACAGCAAAATGGTCCGCAAAAATTTCAGCTGATGAAGTGGCGTGAATAAGTCATGGCAGTGAACGCTCTTACTCTGCTAGAGAGTTATGCTACCCCTTCTCCCATTTCTCGAGGCTGTAGGTAACTATTTCGACTGCGACTGGCCATCTAATGACCATTCAATAATTAGTGTACTGATAGGCACCCACAGGAGTGAAAAAAGCGTCAAACGGAAATTTTCTGTCAGCAAGTTAAGTTTTCAATTTAGGTTGGCTTGTTTGGAGGCAGGCGTACATCACACATGGTGATGAAACTGGAAGCTGAGGTTGCTCAGAGGCTGATCGTGAATGCACCACTGATGCGCCACAATGGAGGCTAAAACTTTGTTATTGATTTAAAAAAGCAAATGTCATATAGTGAAAGATTTTTAGTTCAAAATTGGTAAACATGGAATTGGAGCTAATATAAATTGATGTGCGGGTCCCAGTGCTACACTCTGTATTACGGTGGAGGAAAGCTCCAGATATATCTAGCGGGACGGTATTCACAACAGGCAGCTTGAAGTGAAAGCCCCTGGCTTTCACCACTCCTTGTATTTATAAATATTGGCCCACAGTGAATACAATGCATTGCAAAACCAAACCAAATTCACTAGACACCCAATAGTATAAGGGAGAAGCGCAAGAAGGGGTGAACTTAGTGCAAAGCTCACTTTTCTGGCTCGCCAGTCCCTCTGGAACATGCCGTAGCATGTTGTCACTTCTACAGCGGGAGCTCCCACTGTTTGGCTCAAGTTGTTGCAGGTTTTTGTAGTGAGTGATCATTGGGCCTTCTATGACCTACAGTTGCAGAATAGGCTGGAAATGGCTGAACTCTCATTCCTAGCGACTGCTTCCTAATTCAAACTACACTAACTTGAAGTAGTTTTTGGTCCCCTTCAGTTACAAATTAACGGGCTTCTACTGTATTTCATAATCATCCTGAGCCTTCTTTTGTCCACTGCAGGGGAAAGGCCTTTCCCAAAGACCTCCATCACCGTATTTACGGTTAACTGAATACAGCACTGTTGCATTCTTGATTTAAACTAAACTTTCTAGCAAACCTGGTGTATAAGCTTTGGTTATTACACTAAATCATGGCAGTTATTTTATGTTGCTTTAACCATGGTGTCTGCTTTGTGTTTCGTTTTTGTGACTCTTAAAATTTTTAGCAGGTCCTTACGTAAACTCTTTTGGACTTGACTGGTTTTTCTGTTTTTGTTGCTTTTTCAGAAGCAAAGCTTCTCTCGCACCCTGCCTGCGGTTATCCACTGATGCTGTTGGCGTGGACGCATATGGCCAGCTTTATTTCCTTGAACCCTTACTGTTCACAGGGCTGTGGTGTTTTTTTGCGTATTCTTTGAATATATAATGTGGAATACCCCAGGACGAACCGCAGCTGTAAGATTTTGTAGCATGCTTTAAGACTTGCAAGTGCCGAGCCATGTGGGAAGACCGTATATTTAAATAGTTTTTGTCACATCAGTCAGGCCGTTGCTTTTTATGGCTATATACTTATTGGATTGTACATAATTACAAAAACCTGCGTAATGTTGCTTACACTTTGTTTTAATTTATTACCTTATACGCTTTTGCGTGAAACTACAATTTTTCCCAGTTTGTATTTGGTTAATATGCAAAAATAAAGTTGGCTAATAATGCCACAACAATTTTTTATTCTTGTATGATAACTTCTACCTTCATAAGGTATCAAAGTGCAAGTGTAGCAATCCTGCATGTATTTATTCTTTCTTTAAACCGCATCTATGCTGTAGCCCACTTTAAAAAAGAACACAAGGCAAGTGCTCCTTTCGAAACTTCGAGAAAGCGACCATTGTACTTCGAAATACCACCCCAAATGTAAACCTTTCATTATAGTTTTTTAGTGGTGATTAACATACCGCTCTTTATTTCAGCAAAGTCTCTAAAACGTTCTGTGAGTGCAAAAAGAAAAAATTCTTCGCCAGATCGAATACTGCCGGCGGGGACAAAAAGGTCTCTTCTGGGTTTGTAAACCCTACCCAAGCAAGCATTAAATACTTCCAAAACAGAACCTAAAAACAACCCTCAAATTCTATATAAGCTTCAAGAGAGCAAATGTAAAACGTAGATATAGATAGACATCTAGAGGTACCTATATATATATATATATATATATATATATATATATATATATATATATATATATATATATATATATATACACCAAAGAGAGCCAGAATATCCCTCTCAACCTCGTGAACACTCCATAAACATAACTTAAAAGCCACTGAGGAAGTATAAGTACTCCATTTTAACCTCTTTATATTCTCCCAAGCATTTCTTAAAACTCCTAATACCACATTTCTATTTCCTAAAAACATCCCCTTTAGAAGGAGTAAACTAAACTTGCCAAACTTATGTTCTAGAAAGAATGGCAGCATCTCCACTCCGTTGATGATGGCAAGGTTGTGGAGTACGGCGACTCGAAATGACATCCAAGTTTCGCCCGAGTAACATCCAATTTGCTACCCGACGGTTATTCCATTTGATGCATGAGTTGTACTTTGAACATTCCCTAAACGAAACTGCAACTCACGGCTCAAATTTAATTTCGTTTGATGGCGGTGTGAGCACGGATGGAGGTGGATGGACATTGAGAGGTCCTGAGGTACTCTGTACCGTTACAGGCGAGGGAGTAAGCCCTTTGACTCTCGGGTACTAACTAACGGCCGTAGCCCAATGGGTAAGACGACCGACACTAACTTTGTGTGGTCTACAAGACAGGCTTTAATCTTGCCGGTGCCTGTGTGATTCTTTGCTATTGTAAACGCTATGCGCACGGACGCGGACGAACATTGTGCGGTCGTAAGCTGCTCCGCACCCAAAACTCCCAGAAGGACGATCACTAGAGGACAGACGATTTAGAACTTCTAGGGAGTATGTAATATTTTAGAGTGCAGGAGAGATATTTTAACCATTAAGGACATTGCGAGCAGTGCTGCAGTAGTCACCTAGGCCAAGCAATTGACACGTGGAAAACTGTGCCATAGAAAAATACCTGAGGTAAAATTTAATACAGAATTAAATGTAATGTTTATAAAACAAAATCCATTTTATTTGAAGCAAAAAGCAAGACCATTAACCTGGAAAATGTAAATTGGCTAGCTGGTTGTAAAACTGGAGTTCTAAGCTCTGTAAAATCACTTAGTGCAGTGTTTGATGAGTGCTTGTCGTGGAATAACTACATAAAACGTTTTTGCCGGAACATTTTCTAAATTTGTAGGAACGTTGTTCTAGATAAACGCCTTTCATTGAAAAAAGAAAGGAATCTTGTTCTAGAGAAACACCTTTCAGTGCAAAAAAATATAGTACACGTGTACGTGTCTGGTGCAAATACGCTTCTGGTGGGATATCCACTGCGCTACCAGTGCGGCAGTTCTCTACTCCATTTTCTTGGGTATATATGTTGAGGTAATTCTCACCTGCTGTGGGGGGTGGTAGCCAGCACCGCTACGACTGCTCGGGTTGACGGGACCTTTTTTTAAGCCCCGGGATGTGACTCGAGCGTCTACGATATGGCGGGAGCGGTCGCCCAGCGTTGAACCTCCTTAAAATATCTTTGGCAGCCAGACTGCCAGAACAAAGGTTAGCGAATCAGAAGGGAAGATGAGAGCTTCGTAATAAAACCAGAAGTCAGGGCAGGAACACCAGAACGCCAATGTTGCGAAGAAAAAGTGGTAGGTAATTTATTGTTCTTTAAAAAGAGACAACGAAGGTTACCGAGGGAGCAAGTTTTAGAACATTGAAATAGAGCACATCAAGATCAATGATAACCTTCAAAAGATGTATCAACTCTTGCTCTGATAGGCCTGTTCGGCTAAGACAGTATCATAACCCCCGCGGTGGAAAACGCCGTCTCGGTCTAATTAAAGTGACCTCAGGAGGAGACTGCAGTAAGTTATCAGTTGGGCTACGGGAACAACGTCCGACGGCAAGTTCGCAAAGGAATACACGGGGATATATTTTATTTATTTATTTATTTATTTGTAGATACTGCGATCTCGTAACGAGACCTTAGGAGGGTGGGTTACATCTTTGTAACGGGTACATAACATGACACAAAGTTATACAGAAACACAGTCGATGGCAGGTAATAGAAACAAAAGACAACAACAACATTCAAAGCAAGTGCGACTCGAATAAAGATAATGAACTTAGTGAAACGACATCATTCGCCAGGTCATTCCAATGTACAATGGTACGTGTGAAAAAAGAATATTTAAAACTGTTATTTCGCGGAACAAGTGGTGTAATCATAAGGGAGTGCCGTTTTCTGGTAGCATAACCTGAAGAAAAGGATAAAATGTGCGACGTATCTACACGGTAGTGCCCTTTGACTAACTGAAAAAGAAATTTTAAGCGACAGATGCGATTTCTCTCGGAAACTGATTGGAACCCACTTCTGTTTAGGAGTTCAGTAATGGAGGAGCGACCATATGAGTTATATATAAATTGAACTGCTTTCTTTTGTATTCTTTCTAATTTTTCTATATTATTCCTAGTGAAAGGGTCCCAAATGACGACTATAGATATATAGTACGTGGCATCGGGAATTTCACAGATGAGACGGTAAGGTGCAGAACAAGGAAAGAGGAGTTTTTCAGAAAGCCCCACGCGACGCGACGGTGTCCACACCAGGACCAGTTATCGAGTTGCAAACAAGGTTTCCGTGTCGGGAGTCGTAGCGCGCCTTCTGGGAGACTTGTGATGAGAGGATGAAAGAACGGGCAACTTGGCGAGCGTAGTCGCAACAAGCGATGGCGGCTTCGGCATGCTAAGTTTTGAGCTCAGAAGGCACTAGAAAGGTGTCAAGCGACAAACAGGCTCGCCGCCATTGAGCAAGTAGAATGGGGACAAGCCTGCAGTGTCGGGACGGTACGAATTGTAAGCGAACGTTACGTAAGGCCATCACACGTCCCAGTCGCGATGGTCGTTGTGCACGTCTATAGACAACATGTCTGCAAGTGTCCGGTTGAGCCTCTTTGTGGGGCGTTAGTCTGCGAGTCGTAAGCAGTGGTGACCTTGTGTTACAGTATGCATGCACGAAGAAGGTCTTAAACAACTAGGCACAGGAAATAGCGACTCTAACGAGTCAGGAGCTGGCGAGGCGCTCCACGATGAAAAATGTCATCGCTTAGAAGGAACTCGGCAACGTCAGTTGCGCAGATGGCGGGAAGAGCGCAGCTAATGGCGTAGCACGTTGCGTAATCTGTGGCGACTGCTATGCACTTGTTTCCCGAGCTAGGCTCCGGGAAGGAATCAAGAGGCACGATAAAATGGCTCAGTGGCTCAGTCTAACAGTTCTAAAAATGGCTCAGTCTAACCGTTCCAGGAGACCGGGCGGTGGCGCGGTAGGCATCTCGCGGCGTTGGGATAGGTCACACGTGGCCACATAACGTTGGACATAGCGGTAAAGGCGGTTCCAAGAAATCGATGACACACACGGTCGTAAGCGCTAGAAACCCCGAGGTGACCAGCCATAGGTAGGCCGTGAGGTATGTTAACGATGTCTAAACAAAGGCAGTCAGGGACAACAAGTAGGAGATCAGGGGCATCTGGATGGAAATTCTGGCCATGAAAGAAGTCATGTTGTCGTCTTAACAGATGCGTAGCAGGGGAGCCAATGGTGAGGCTGTGGCTGAGGGATTTCAAAAGAGGGATCGCGACACTGCTCATCAGCGATTTGTAGTAAGCCTGAAATGGACAGCAAGCAGGATTTGGGCAGAGGCTCGGAGGGTCAACCGAATAACGAAACAGACAGCCAGAGTCATGATGAAGGCGACCAGACTTGTAGAGGACGGAGACAGAATGATCTTGACGACTTAGTGTCCAGTGACCCAAGCGTCCGCTGGGACCTTTCAACTAGGAGAGCCAAAATAACGCGTTATAATCGGTGCCGACAGTGAAGGGCCGTCCGTACAGGTAGGGGCGAGCTTTTCGTATGGCCCACACTAGTGCAAGTCCTTCCCTCTCGGTGATAAAGTAGTCGCGTTAGGCAAGGAAGAGGAGGCAACTCGCGTACGCGATAACGCGGCCATGGCCACCGTGGCGGTGAGCCAGTACGGCGCCAATCCCATTACCGCTGGCATCGGTTCGCACTTAGCTGGGAGCGACGGCGTTGAAGTGGGCTAAAATTTGGTAGGACGAAAGGAGGGATATTATGTATGAAATGCCTCAGCTTGCCGTAGTACAACGGAACGTCTTTCTTGAGGAGCTCAGTCGGAGGGCGGGGGATATCATCGAAGCTTTCGATGAAACGTCACAAATAAGAACAATGCCGACTGCGCTTCGCACGGCGTCTGTTGAACATGGAACCGGGAAGTTCATCACGGCGTTGACTTCGTCGGGGTCACGCTGAACTCGGTCAGCTTTGGTGAGATGGCCAAAGATCGTAATGCAGCGGCGACCAAATCGACATTTAGAAGAGTTTAGCTTTACGCCAGCATGTCGCAAAAGGGAAATGATTTCCGAAGGGTGAGTTAGGTGCGTTTCGAATGATGGTGAAAACATAATCACGTCATCCAAGTTACAACAAGCATGTCGACCATTTTAATCCGCGAAGTAGAGAACCTAACAGTCTTTAAAAGGTCGCTGGCGCTTTGCACAACCCAAATAACATCACCATAAATTGTGACAACGGCAGCCTTTTCCCGGGCGATCTCATGGACAGAGATTTGCCAGTACCCCGAGTGGAGACCGATTGAGGAAAAATACTTAGCACAATGAAAGCAGTCGAGAACGTTGTCTATTCTTGGTAGTGGGTATACATCCTTCTTAGCTACATTATCAAGGTGGCGGTAATCGATGCTGAAGTGTCAAGTGCAGTCTCTCTTTTTTTCAAGAATTACTGGGGACGCCCAAGGACTTGATGGGCGTCCTTGAAGGAACGCTTGATGATGTTTTTATCCAGTATATTTCTTTTTTTGCGTTAATTCACGTCCCGCTTGGGGCACTCGATAAATTCGCCTGTAGTTTGGCCAGGCACCACCGGTGTCAATCTGGTGCTTAACTTCATGTGTTTGACCCAAGGGGTGGTTTGACCAAGGGGTGGTTCTAAAATTCAAAAATGTCAAAATACGAGAGGAGAAGCTTGTTCTCGGGCTTGTGGTTCTGAAATTTTGGAGCTGATCATAGTGCCAAAGGTCTCCATTAAGTCCGGGGTAGATATGATGCCATGAGAGGAATCTGGTAAAGAAGTATCGACGGGTAGTGCAGAAATTTCGAAGTCGTGCAGCCGAGAAACTTGGGAATGCCATAGAAAATTCACAATTGGAACGATGGTCTGGCTGTTCTTGATGTTGACAACAGAGATCACATGCCGCATTAGGAGAACGTTGGTGGCAGGGGACAACAGGTACGCACAGTCAGCGAAAGGGTGGCCAGAGGGCAAGGGAACATCAGTGGTGGCTTCAGGGTGCAGACGGATGAACTCAGTTGAACATAACGACGGGGAAATTGAGACGCCTGGAGTATTGGGCGAAAGTGGCATCTCGGGGCGTGGAAACCTGTCGCACAATCTATTAGTACAAAGTGTTCCGACAAAACTCAAAGCCCAGAATCAAATCATGCGTGCACAGTTTCTAAAATAGAGAACAAGGCTGTCGTTCTGTGACCTGCAATTGTTACACAGGCCGTGTACATTCTGGTAACGGGTGGCGCTCTACCACCAGCGACACGAACGTGTGACATGGTGGGCGTAAAAACTTTAGGAAGCCGACGACGATGGAGAGCACACATTATCGGGGTATGTGCCCCAGTGTCTATAAGAGCGGTGACCTGAACGCCTTCTACTTCAACTGCTATTAAATTGTCTCTAGCCGGCAACATCAGAAGAGGATTTTCGGGCTAGTGTAGGAATCCAGCGTTTCCTCTGGGTGCTGCATCCTTCAGTTGTCTGGTGATATGCGTCGTGGTGGTGTTGACGGTGAAAGGTGTAGCCGCTGCGGCGAACGTGACTGGTGGCGCGGCGCTGCGGCTAGCGTCCAAATCTGGAGGTAGAGCCAGCGGCGTTCACGACGGATTCCGGCGACGTGGGACTGGAAAAACGGCGGGGCATGTTAGTCGAGTAATGGTCCACGGAGAAGTTGATCGAGTAAACTGGAAGGCAATGGTTCGAACAGTGCCGAGCGACATGGCCGGCACTGCTGCAGGTGAAACAGACGGGCTTATTGTCGGCGGTTCTCCAGGCAGCGTGATTTCCGTAACGGGGAGCGTAGGACCCATAGCGAGGTCGAGGTGGGGTACAACTGTGGCGGGCTGCTGGAGAACGAGATGGCTGGAATAGGGCTGTCGACTGCATGGAACAGAGTAGGGGAACGAGTACTGGCTTCTAATTCGCGGCGCACTATCCTTTGTTACAGTGTGTTCCACGAAGTCGCGATGAGAAGTGGCGGTCGAAAACAGCTGAAGGGATGGTGATTCGCACGAAGAAGTCGCGGTGGTGTTGGGCAACCGTTGGAACTCTTGCGTGATGCGGCCTCTCTTCTCTTGCTCGAACAGTCGGCATGCGTTCAAGATGGCATCGATTGTAGTGCAGTCCTGACAGATGAGCAAGTGAGAAGCGTCGTTAGGCTATTCCATTTAGCACATGCCAAACCTTGTCCTGATCAGTCAACCTTTCTTAGCAGAGCGCCTGGGCGTCGTGTATATAGGAGATCTACGGTTCGGTGGATGTCTGGGCATGGGTTGATAGTTTCTTTTTCCGTGTAGCTGACGTCCGATGGGCTTGCCGAATGTTTTAAACATCTCAGCTTTACAGACGCCACAGCCAATTAGCCTGGCTATATTGGTTTCATACAACGTGAGTGCCGTACCGTTCAAGCAGAAAAAAGGTTGGCACGCATGACCGTGGGGTCTCAACGGTTGCGGGCGCTTTATCCAATCTTCGACGTCAACATAGTCAGTGCCAGTGAAGAAACCCTGCTCGCAGGGCTGCGAAACGACGAGCAGTGGAGTCGACGACTCGCTTGGCGGAGGCATGCTAGCAAGGGGAATATGACGTCCGATTTGGAGATGCGTGATGAAGGATCACGACACCTGTATGATCGGACAGCCGAGGAGAGAGGGAGGGGATGTCTGGCAACTCTCACCAACATGTTAGTACTATGTTCAATATTTTGACATGTGGCTGGTCTCGGACTCGGGGAACGAGCTAGAAGTAAAACAATGTCGTGCGCCTTGCCTGCGCGGTTCTCTCACGATTGTAGGTACACTGTGTGGATACCTCTTGTTTTCACGTTTTGCTTCACGTCCCCGTAACCATATTCTTGATATATGCTGCGTGTGAAATAACTATTCACCAGCTCGTGTGACTTCATAAACGACTACATGTTACTGAAAACATTTAACACATTTATTGTATTTCCTTTCACGCCAATATCCTAAGATTCTACCCACACACTATTTCCTTACATTCAGCTAAGTAAAGCATAAGTATTATAAAAGTTACGCCAACATTAATTACGGAAGCATTACGGCTTGTTCATATTCCCATCGTAGAGAGGACCGTAAAATGTAGCAGTTCTCAATTTTGAAAGGGCAGAAAATTATGACGAAAATTTGCAATTCAGGTAACTTTTTGCTGGCAACACAAATGTGCCGTACAGTTCTCGTACTGCTCATTTGTTATTTAGGTGGATACGAAGGTTAGCCGGAGCACCAGGAGACCGACAACTACCGCAGCAACGACTACAAATACTACTACGACAATTAGCCTGGGCACCAGAGCGAATACTACCGCAACAACAACGACTACAAATACTACAACGACAATTACCCGGACCACTAGGAGAGCGACTACTCCCGCAACAACAACGACTACATATACTTCGACGACAATTAGCCGGAGCACCACGAGGGTGACTACTACTGCAATAACAACGACTACAAATGCTACTACGACAGTTACTAGGACTATCACGACAACGACAACCACGACCACGACGACAACCACCACACCAAGTAAGTTCACGCATTGCGAAATTCATTGGTACGATATATGTCATAATATATTGGGAAATTGGTTCATTTAGTAAGTGAAAATTACTATATTCAATAAACTAAAACTGGAACATGCAGCTGTTATAATCGCAACAATAAAATATTCCGCCGATCCACCTAGAACGACAGTGGTTTAACACGAAGCCTTCTCGTGATGGATTCTTTGGTTGGCGAATCCCACACTGGGACTGGACTATGTGGTACTGTGGAGGTACGCAAGAGTTTTCTAGAACACCCACAGCAACCCTCGGGTTGGCACTACGTAGTGTAATCGGGGTGGATCGGTACGTGATGCTTTACGTTCGCTTCTACAACATCAGAATGAAGCAATCGGATGGCCATCGGCTTGATAACGCGAGGGACCTCACTGATTCCGGCAACAGGGAGCACTTTTGTTCACTTCATGCACGATCATTTATCATTTTCATCGGAGAAATTTGGCTTTTCTGCGAGGCGCATTGGCGTACAACGCAATGCGTGAGGGAACCAAAGCTTCGCTTTTAAAATGGACGTTCTGTTCGCGTACGAGTATTTTCTTTTTTTCTCTGATTCCGTTTGCGCGTTTCTCTGCGCCACCTACGTCTAATTCACGAAGCCTTCTGCACGCAGACGCCGTTCAGGCCGGGAATCAGAGATTGAGTGGGAACTAAACTCCACTACATCTGCCACTCTGCGACGTTTGATTATTCCATTCACACTTTCTACCAAACAGCATGCGTAATTTGTATGCTAAAGATCAAAATAAAATCGCCCGTATTAAAAAAAATTGCCTTCAATACAGGCTGTGAAGGTTGTTGGAAAGCAAATGATTAAGCGACACCTACAATAACTGCCCATGCGACGTCACTTGAACTCACACACGTGACTCCACATAGAGCGAAACCAGAGATTTTGCCTGCTGTTACTCGAATTCGCGGGGGTGGCGTCCCGAACGGAGCAGCAGAGTCGGCATGGCCGGGCTACTAGCTGCAGACGTCGCCGCTGTTCCCTCCCCGCGCCGAGCCTCCGACGCGTTAAAAGTTTGTTGTACCGCGTGCCACATAAGAAGTGTTGGCTGGTAGAGCTATAAATCTTTGCTTTAAGAAAAGTCATTGCTGTATACATGCGATAATTTTAGCTCAGCGTCGGGACTGCTGGCTCCACCTCTCGTGGACAGTGCGCTCACAAGCACACCCGCAAATATTTTTTGTATATTGCGCACAAATTGAAAGCGGCCTTGGATGCTTGTCACATCTGGGAGCACGACTCCGATTTTTTGAACATATATCCGGAGAAGTGTTAAGAAAACTTGTTAAAGGAAAAAAGTAATATATTATGCGAGTTTTGTTTTAGGGAAATTATTTTAACTGTTTATTCCACAACTACTAAAATTTCCTGCATCTCTTTTCTCCGTTAGCTAAAATTACAGCTAAAAATTCATTGCAAAGAAGAATTTCCCTCCACGAAACCTCACTGCGCTTCCGAGGACATCGAGACAACGTCACGAGCGCTTGGCTAAGATTAAACCACTGGCATCCATTGCCGGAGAAGAAACTGCGTGGCCGCAGCCATGAATATTACACACGGTAGTTTTTCTTGGGCGACTTAAACGCAGAAATTTTTGGTCTGGCTGTCTGTGACTCGATTCGGCCACCCGGCCAAAGTGTAACTAAATCTGCGCAATAGTCTTGTATCACCACAAAAAATCTAAACGTGTAAGTCCAGTGGCAAACTTCGTACATGTCACCATTCTTCAACAACAACAAAGCTTTACGCAAACTTGAGGCAGAAAATCAATAAATAAATGATATTTGCAGTGTATCTTTATTAAAAAATTATGAATTCCTGGCATGTCCGACATAAAACCAACTACCACATAAACACAGAAAATGGTCGCCTGCTGCTACCCGCGCCACTAGAGCTCCTAGCGGAATCTTCAGAAATGAAACCGCTACAGTAACGAAAGGTTCCACTAGGTATATTACACGTTCCGCATGAAATGAACGTGGATCAGGGCAACGTGGTTCTATAAACATTGTAGTAGGGTACCTCCAATCACCCGTGTCTCAGCCGTATTGCACCGCAGGCATCGAGTCACCCGACCTCGAGCAGTAGAACGCGGTGAATTTAAACTGAGTTGTGCAAAAATCTAGCGTCTTATTTTGGGAGGAACGAGACTGGAGAGGAGCAGCATGGGAGGCGAGCGGGAAAGAGAAGGGAGGTGTTTTACATGCCAGGGGCGTCCGTCAGCTATTGTCTTTCGTCGACATTCGCAAAGAAATCAGCAGAGGCGCGGACATTTTTTTACTTCGAAGCCTCGGAATGAAATGTGTCCGCTAGCACTTCGTCCTTCTGGTGCCGGATCCCTCTCCTGCACCGTCGCGGCTACAAAGCTTTGTTGTAAGCGCTGGTTTCCTTTGTGACAATATCTCGTCACTCACCCACGCCCGACTGAATGGGCAGTTTCGCCTCCGATATGTCTGTTCGCTCGGTGGACGAGACGTGCTTGGGCCGGAGTTTTTGTCCTCGGTAGCTTTTACTGTTTCCGTAGAAGAATTTCCACAGATCCGCGGCGCAAATCTAATGCAAAATCAACACGTGTCCAACTGCGACGATAAACTGCCGCCGTAATTTGTCCTATTCGGTTGTTTTTGGGTAGTCCAGGAAATATTCATTTACTTGCCCTGAAAGTGACTGATGCTAAAGTATAAGAAATAAATGATAGACGAAGAATAGGTCATTCCAGCAGGGGGCATTTGAAAGAATAGATTTATTACGAATTTTACCAAAAAAAATCAAAAGTGACAAAAAATAATGAAAACATCAAGGCTACTTTCACAAGGGTATAAAAAAAATTGGGAATACACAATTTTAACGGAAGGCCCTTGTAAAATATTACGGCAAATATAAGGTCTGTGAATATAAAAGCTATTTACATACATACAAAATATAAACACCAGTGCCAATCGGTTGTTTTTCGGTAGCCCAGGAAATATATTTTTCACAGAAAATGACTGATGATAAAGTGTAAGGTATGAAATGATAAAGGAAAGATTGGTCTTTCCAACAGTTTTATTTTCAAACAACACATTCTTTACGAATTTTACCAAACAATATGAGAACAAAAGAAATAACAAAAAGAAAAAAAATTACAATGAAAACAACAACGCTACTTGCACAGGGTACACATAAAAAATTTGAAGCATACGCTTTTGAACACAGGCCATTATAGAATAACAGTGCAAATATGAGATGTGGAAGGACAAAAGGTATTTATATACATACAAAAACAAACACTACGGCCTATTATGCCACCAAGCGGAGCAGTTTCTCGACGATGTGAAACAGGGGTTGTCTGGGCAAGTTTTACAGAGATTTACTTTCCGCTCAACCTTTCTTACTTGATAGAACATCGTGCACGCCCGTTTTTTGTTATTTTTTGAGGTCGGTGTTAGGAACCCCGGACGCAGTTTTAGAGGACATAACAGGAGCGGCGGTGGAGCATGCGAGGCCTTGCTCATCCCTTGCCAGCAGCTCTTCAATGAGCTGGAGTAATAAAGCGAACTGATCTAACTGCAAGCTCCGTGAAACCTCCGAAACTTCGGGAAGGTGCTGACGAAATAGACGGTTCTGGCGAACCGTTGTGGGCTACTCCGGATTGCTACGCCGAGGTCAAATCCGGGCCATCTTCGGGAGCAGAACGCCACTCTTTGTGCAGCCGGTGCCAAGTGGTGTCGTTCGAATGAATTCGACACCCTGCAGATACAAGCTGTGACCTTTAAAACAGGCCGAATCTGCTTACATCTACGCATGCCCGTGATAAAACGGCCGGAGGGGAAAGAGAAACTAAACGCCGGGTACCTGTTATGTTCCTGGGTGGTTTAACGCACCCTCTCCGCCAGTACTAATGTCTAAAGCGTCGAAATCGTCTTCCCTGGTCTGTGCGGAAATTCTTCGGAGGTTCTTCCGAGCTGAGATTCTTCGTAATCCGTCGAAGTCCGCCGTTAGTGTCAAGCATTTGCGAGTGGCGTGGACGCCATAACCGGAACCACGCGAGACGTGAGCTCGTCTCCAGGCCGACAAAGGATGTTTGAAAATCCCCCTCCCCCACAGCGGATAAAATAAACCCGAAAGCGGAACTGATGAAGTACATTCTTTTTTACCGTTTGCATGCCGTTAGCTGTCCAGACGCGCTAGGAGAGCGCCAAAATATGAATTTGTATTCATCTATAACATACTGTCGATGGGAATAGGCATAATCATGAAATTCATCTTCGAAATGGGCAAACCTAAGAAAAATATAAGGTTAAGCTAGGGAAGACCGCCATCTCTGTTTTTTACTCATTGTCAGCCTCCGCATTTGAATTGCGAAATTGGCCAAATTTTTGTAGTGGTTGTTGCTTCGTAAGGCATAATTACTTCCACGGTCAGCTGGCATGGGCAGTTTGAGGTGATAACGTGCCCGCAAGTTTCCATTGTTCGTGGGTACTAGCCCGGCACTTAATGTGCGCAGCAAGCACCACCTACTCTTTGCTTGAACCATTCTTTCTGTTATTTCGTGGTACTCTAAAAGGACTCCGCCATCCTGTCTCGGAAGCATAGGTGTAGAATCATGCATTATGTAACGAAGGCCCACATTTGAACGCGGGCAAGGCGATTTTTTTGACAGCCAGTGATAATTTAGTGTAAAAATATTCTCTTTTTTAAAACCTGTGCGTTCTTCTCACAAACGACGAACACTTTGGCGTGCTTTTAGGGATGGCGTAGAGGGTGGGGGGCGGGGGGCGTGGCGTATCAACAAGTTTATTTGATATTTTGACGCCTTTGGTTGTGCCGGACTCTGGCCTATTTGAAACGGAAAAATCGCAACGTGCCCGGTTTCCTGTGGAACACAACTGTACAGAGGGAAACGGAAATAGGAAAGTTTTCTACAGTGTGTGGCCGCGTGAAGGGTGAACATGAGCTACACGTAAGTAGAATTAAGGAAGGTGGTCGAAGTAGTTTGCTCAAAAACACAAATAAACCAAAGCGAAGAAGTAAATGGAAACATGGTGTTGCGAAAAGAAGTCGTTTGAAATGATTGCGAACTTTTGCCTTCAAACCATACACTGCTTCGTACATCACGTGCAACGCTGTCAAAGCTAGCGCTCTTGTTTGCGCCGTGTACTTCCGCGACCACAAGTAGTGCGTTTCTTGCCATGAGAGAGAAAAAATGAATACTTCGCCGGCAAATCTGCCGGCAAGAAGAAAAAGAAGATCAAATTTAGATACTGTATAAATGGTGTGCCGGTTACCACGAAGACAACTTACAAATACCTGGGTGATTTCTTTTCTTCTGACTGTTCATGGAATGTACATGTGGATTATGTTGTCGCGCAAGCTGCGAGAGTGTTAAAATTTATTCAGCGTAACTTAAGATGTTCGCATCAGCGACTTAAAGAATGTGCATATTTTACGAGTGTACAACAAGCCTCAGAATACGCCTGCGCGGTCTGGGATCCGGCGCAGGTATCTCTCAGTGATAAGATAGAAAAAATACAGAATAGGGCTGCAATGTTCGTCCTGCGACGGTATCGGAAAGCTGTACCGCTATGAAACAAAAATTGAATTGGGAGCTACTTTCATCAGGTAGAAGAAAATTGCGATTAAAACTTCTATGTTTATTTTGTAACAATAAAACTGGAATCAACAATCATATGTATTTACAGGCGCCAGATTATTTGTCAAATCGAATTGATCATTCCTTTAAACTCAGGGAATACCGTCCCAGGACTGGAATGTTTGCAAATTCATTTTTTGTCAAAACCATACATGAGTGGAATGGGCTCTCCAATGTACAAGTGTCTGCTGTGAATGAAAACTTGTTTTTTCGAACCTGTAACCCCCTTGCTATAGCGCCTTCGGGCGCTGCAGTTATACGTTGAATAAAGAATGGAATAAATATTTATCATAAGCTTGACAAAAAACACCCGTGTTGTCGAAGAAACAATTGAAATGTGCGAGTTTGTATTTTATGTCTGTTGCTTTCATATCAGGTTTTCGCTCTCCGCAGAACTTTGGCAGTCGTGCTTTGTTTACTCTTTGAGGCAGTGTTGATGAAATAGCGTCCAGCTCTTGGGCTTAGACCACCTCTCCTGTACGCATTTTGCCGAGGTTTCGCACATCAAAGTTGTCAAAGAACGCCAAGCAAGTAATTACAAATGTGTACGGCCGCGCCAGGATGCGTTTTCTGGAGAAATCTGTGCGGGAAGTACTCAGTGTTGTTAACGAGGACACCACGGTGTACCTCCGCGTACCGTGGCGAAATTGAAGGTGGAGAGTCCGCGTGGGCCTTTGACGTCAAACAAAAGACCTCCAACGTGAAGATTTGAAGCTTCCGTATTGTCAAACATGACAGCTTCACAGTCCATGCCATCCGCCTTAAAGTGCACAGCAAGTACACCAAGATGGAGATCCCATTAGAATGTTGCAGATCATTGACTCGCTATTGTGGAGACCCCGTTTCAAATTCTATCAGATGACGCAGGTATTTATGCAGAATGATTTTGAGCCTTTGCCGCGATGGACATTTTTATTCCGGAACACTCTAACAACACTGGCAGTTTTTCGCGGAATGGGGCAGTTAATTTCAGGTCTTCACCGTATGCAGGAATGCACCACGGTGTCTCATGTCGCCGTGAGGGACGAGGCAGACTCCGATGTCCAAGCTATGTATAGTTTATCTACAGGAATATTTACAAGGGAACAGAGCTAGCCCGCAGTGGGGCTTAGAAGCTTGCCAGGGTCTAGCCGACGCAGGCGGGACTCTCCCCACGATCTGCAGCAAGTTCAGAACAAAAAGACCCCTTTCCTCTTGCCGGGCTTGACATAAATACCCTCGGTGAGGGAAGGAAAAAGGTTAAAAAAGTTATTTCTTTTGCAGTGCGCAGCCAGAAGTGGCGAAGACCGGAGATGCCGAGCGGAACGCGTTTCCGCTCCCCGCTAGCAGACCGACGCTCGCTTTCCTAGCGCAACTCGCAACCGCAGCGCCGCGGTTGCGAGAGTCGAGGCCGGCCACCTTCTCTCAACGGGCCGCGGCGGGGAGATACGGAACTGAAACTAAGCGTGGCAAACTGTTCGCATGGCGACGCAGTGAAACATCCCCCTCGCGAGGGGCACGATCAAATGCAGAGCATTTCCGGGGGCTCACGACCGTTAAGTAGTTTTGCGTTACGTTAATTGTTGTTGCACTTGTGGCAACTGCTGACGAGAGAGCGCTCGTCAGCAGTAAAATTGGCAGCCTCGGCGCACGTTGAGTCCGAGAGAGGGGGAGAGAGGGTCCTTGAAACGTGCCTGGGTGCGCTATCCAATGTTGATCGCGCCGATAGCGAAACGTCTGAGCCGGGCATGTCGAGGCGAGCGATGCGGACAACTACGGACGCCAAGAACGGGTGACATCGTGAGTTAAAGAAATGCTCTGCATTTAAAAACAATAAACGCCAAGGCTTGCATTGCACGTCACCCACCCAAGGTGGTGCAAGCACGCCGCCAACGCAGCTTCCTTTTGTCCCTGTACGAGCGCCGTCTAGACCGCGCTTACGCGGTAGCCCCCTGCATCCGGCAGCCAAATTGCCAGCGGCCCCCTTTGGAGGATGACGATTTCCCCAATCGGTGTCGCGACGGGTGCACGCCATGCGGCGACGTCTGCACTCGGACCCCGCCAGGGGGGTTTGTCCTGCGCAGCTCTCCTGTTCCCGCGCACCTTGCGTACAGGTGGCCTAATTGGCGGTGGATATGCGCCGGGGGAAGGAGCGTGGCGCTGCAATACATTGACAACCGCGCTCGAACCTTACAGGTGCACTACAGGCTCTCGCTTAAAAATGTGCTCGACATAACGGTTTGAAAACAAAATACTCCAGCCTCGGTATTATGATTACTAGAGTCATTGCGCGGTAATTCATTTCTACCGAAATTGTGAAAAGAGTCCAATTTAAAACTGTACTGGTAGTTGTGATTAACGTGAACAGAGAGGTAGGAAATTGAGGTTTCAGAAATTACCTTCTGAAAGTGCTAACGGGAACCTTTACTAAGTATATTCCCCAGTAATGGCTGTTTACATTTGCATGCGAGTGGTGTATCAACCACAGCACGTCAATAAGTGAGAATATAACCGCGTCGAATACACAAATCACGTTCCGGGGGTGTTGTAAAGCTAATTCACATAACTGCATGCACAAAGATATTTGTTAGAACCAGTACCTCATGCAGAGCATGCATGCGGACAGTATCCTGCCCCAATTTATTGTTTGGTGTATACGATGTCTTTTGCAGTGTAGAGGTAAAAATGGTACAAAGTTTTCATAGTTTAACTTAAAATTGGCCTAGAAATCTCCAGAAGTGCTTTGAATATGCAAAGGTTGCCTACGTGACAACCATCAAATCAATCGTATTTGCGGAGCTAGTCGCCAAAAATTTGGCAGATTCTTGTTTTATTCCAATGTGAGCTGGACCCTGCTTCTCTTCAAAAGGGGGTGTTCCTCCCACCCTTTATTGAGTTCTGTGGTCAGTTGGTTCGACGCTTGCCATCAGTCCCTTTTGTTTGCGTCAAATGCTTGCTCTTCTGCTAATTCTCGCTGTCATAATCCTCACCCGAGAAATTCATTCAATCCCTCATTGCAGCGGGATCCTCTCGGCTCACCCGACCGCTGCTGTGCACTGTGAATATCTTAAAATGGTCTCCCCAACTGGACGGCCTCTGCTCCGTGATATTCTACGACTCCTTATATAAGGACGAGTTGAAAACCCTCGTACCACCGAATGAAATTCGGGAGGCCCACATCAAGGATTTCAATACGTCTCCAAACCAGCTCAACACACGGAACTTGGAGTTTCCTTTGCTATCAAGTAAGCGCCAGGCCAAGACAAGGACAGGCGGAGTTTTTGGTTCAATACCAGTTACAATGAAACAAGCGCCCTGAAAAACGAATGAGTAGCTTTGTTGCTTTAAGTACGGAACAAAATGACTCTTGTCAGTACCTAACCCTGCCTATCTACTACTCCCGCAGAGCAAAGTTTACAAGGGCATGCCTGTGTTCTTTGGGTGGACTGGGCAGTATCGCTGCATACAAGGTTAACGGTATGCAGGCGTTATGAAGTGGGGCCACTCAAACAGTTGAAGGGCGCCAATCTAGGAGCATTGAATGTAAAAGTAGATTCACACGGGCCGCGCGCCGCTTCTCACGTCACCGCACATCGCACCGCGGAGCGTAAACGTCGTGCGGGGAAGCCGGCGCCAACGCACGCCGCGTGCTCTCGGGAGGGGCGCTGCTAGGTAAAGGGGATTATTTGTCCAAGTTTTCAGACGATTGCCTACTCATTGGAAAATCATTCGATGTAAGGGGAATGCCTTTCGTGACTCTGACCACTCTAGTTGCCTGACGTGTTCTTATCTAAGTTTCCTACGCCTGTGATATGCGGTATGGTGACTTCGTGCGTGCAGCAGCCCCTGAAAGGCAGAATCGTCAGCCCGGAGTGCTCACTGTATCAGTCATCTGAGACCCTATTTTTTACAACTTAATTGCCCTTAAGCTGCGAATTCGGCAGAAGTCTTTTCCGATTAGCTTTCAGTTTTGTTCACGCGCTTCCGGTTGACGAAGCGGCTATGTGTCCTTTCGTTATATTGACCTTTTATGACGCTTCCTGGACCAGTTCTAAAGTTTGCCTTATTAATCTACTGGAAGGGCAGAATTCTTAGCGGACAAGGAAAAACTACACGAAATGCCGCGGACATAACAACGTACGCCTGTCTTTGCTACTCAACAACAATACGGCTTGTATGGCACTCCATCTTGTGATTGGCTGAGAAGACGGGACGTAATTTAAAAAGTTGTCGAGAACGCTTACGTCACCTAATAGCAACGTCAGCCTCCGTAAAACTGACGTAATGTTACGTAACAGCTTGCAAACGGTGGCTCCTGTCACCGTGAAAAAGAGCAAGAAAGTTAACGGAATCTCGGCGCTGTGAAATCACCGTTAATTTGCAGAAAGCGCAGTGTCGCATGACGCGCAATCTAAAGCTCTTTTTACCAAAAAATAATAGATTTGGCGGTTTCCAAGTCAGCGATCAAGAAACAAACAAATACCGTGCCGCATTTTCTTTTTATGTTTGGCAGTAAACTACACGCCTCTCCATGTACAAGCCTCTCCATTGGAAAGACAACACAATGCATGGCATTCGTCCATAATCTTTCTGTAAGCTCGTTGGCCACATGATCGACTTCAAGACAAAAAAATTTTCCGCATTTCCCCGAGGGGAAGAATGTGAAAGTGCGAATGCACGAGTTGAATTTGCGCGGTTCGGTAATGTTCGCGAAAGAGAGATCACACACAACTACAAAGAAAGAAAGATGCATTTATTCACAGACACCTATTTGTGTTGTCGTTGTACTTGATTGCTAGAGCGGATCTCAGCTTTGAAATTTCGTGTCAGTACTCCTTTAAGCGGGTGCATTAGCCCTTCTCACGCCCGATTCTTGGCCAATCCCCCACGTGGGTATGTGCCATGTCAGCGGCCAGGCAGCGCGCGCCCATCTCCCCCCGTTGCCAAGGAAGACGAGGAGCGCGCGCACCCGCAGCTGTTGCTATGCGGACGGCGGCGGACGCTTCAGGCTCGCTTAAGAAGTGCATTCGCACTTAAAATACATAGAAAACTGACTGATTTATACTGTGCTGATTGAGTTCTAGCTTGACGAATGAGTTAAATCGGCGGCATCGGCAGGCACGGCCGTTGTCACGCGTACCGTTTTACGGTCCTTACCGCGTCATACAGACGTTGGACATGGCTGTTTCTTTTTCGGTGATCACGCCTTAACTTGTAACAAAGCAGCAGCCGATAGCGAGGTGGCCGTGATGGCCGCGAATGTAATAGTGCAACAAGGTTGCATTCAAGCAGAAAGCTCAAACATGATAATAACAGCGATTGAAAGAAATAAAAAGATACGCTAAAAGATTGTGCGATATTCTTTAGCTCAAAACCCGCGTTTGGCTGCTTTTGGTTCAACGCTACTTGATGGCCTATGGTGCTGATGCCAATTCTAACTGAGGAAATTTGACTCTCTTGCTAACGTAAGCTGCCGTCCTAATTGCTATAATACATGCCAAGTATTTTTATATCTTTCATGCGCGATGTTTGATAGCTTTTTTTCGATCTTTATAAGCTAAGCGTCAAATTAAACTGCATGCCGTCATAGCTATACGAGGATCACGTCCCTGAATGCTTACGTTTTGATTACGCAAGAAACATGGCGAATTCATCGTGAAATTATGCTGTCGCGAATGGGACCCTGAAGCAACACAGATATCAGCGAGTCCCGAAAAGCGATAGAAAAAAGTTGGCAGACTTGCTTGAAGCACTTGGCACGCAGCGAAAAACCCACCGAGACTGCCCCTGATCCGGGCGGCGTAGCGTGCCTCGATGCCAGCGCTGCCGTACTGACTGGAGTCGCCCCTGAACGGTCCCGTACCGCCACGATTGTGGAAAAATGCCCAATGCGTAGTTGTTTTCGTGTTTACAAGACCCAGCAACGTGAAAAAGTTTATGATGATGCAAACTTCGCGAGTACCATATTTAAAATTTTGGTGTTAACGGGTCCTATTCTGTAGGAGTATGGAAGAGTATCCGTCCAAACAGGGACCTGTTCATGACCAGGTGACCTACATCTTGGGTCCTCCTCAAGTTGGGGCCTGCTGAGACCAGACCTATACAGGGGACACTGTTTCAACCCGACCGTGAAAGGTGAACCTGTATGAACGACCCCGTTAGGACCCATGATCAAACAAGTGGGCACTTCTTGCTTGCTTGCGTAAATTGCTTTTTTCTATGTCCAACCAATAGGTAGGCGTTTGTAAATTGTCATGCAATAATAAAGTTTTTCTTGGAGATGCCAACTATGTGGTGTATATATTTGCATTTAAAAATGACACATTGAAGAGGAACATTTTGCGACTACAGAAGACCCTCCGAAGACAGTGGGATGTTCACTTTTTCGTAATGTCTGGGACCAGTTCCCCAAATTAGTAGTTCAGCCTCTTGCGGCGGCCTCCCGTGCTGGTTTCTACATAAGGTTGGTTTTGTTGTGGTCGAATGCTTCTTCAAAAACAAAGAAATATGCACCGCTGTCTTTGAGTTTGTCCAATACATTGAAAATCTTTGATTCAAAGCATATACACATGCCCAACGCCTATACTTTCTGTGGAGTCATAACTAGCTTCTTCGCGGTAGGCCCTTCCTTGGCGTTGGCAAAGCGGCGGCCGGGAAGCCCAGTCAAAATGCGCTCTCTCAGCTCCGCTGTGGTCCGGAGGGACGACGCACCTTCCTTCCAGAAGAGGGAGTCGCGTGAAACACGCAGAAGATGCTCCCAGTTTTTGCATGGCATGATAATGATGATGATGGTTTGAGTGTAATAGCGCGAGGCCAACAAGGGCAAATAGCGCCAAAGGCTGTTATTTGATGACACAGATGTACAGTAAATACTAACTTGTTTCAGTAAATATAAAACTGAAGAGAATCCATGAAGATGGCTGGTGTATAGGGCCAGGGGGATTATGCATGATATGAAAGAAGCTGTGAAAACTTGACGTCTGACAAAAACCGAAAAACACGCTTGGTATAAAAAATTTGGTTGTCGGCCAAGAAGTGGGATGGGTGTAGCGGGATAGGTTGTCTGTACAGTTCAGGAAAATAGTCGCGTCGTGTGGTATCGAGCACGTTGCATTGAATGAACACGTAAACTACGAATAGGGCCTTACCGCACCTGCTGCACTGGGGTATTGAGGATCCCGTGAGCAGATATGGGTGTTTGCATGGGTGTGCCCAATCCGCAACCTAGCCTACGCGACTTCCGTGTGTCTGTTGTATGAGTAAGCTGTGTACCATTCGAAATGTGTCTTATTACATGTCGTTTGTTGTCTGTTTGCTCACTCCAGTGTGTTTGCCATGTTCTACGAACGTGTTGTCTTATTATGGCTTGAGGTCTGTATAGGGTACCGTTGGTATGCATACAGTGTTCCTGAATGCAGCAGCAGCAGGTCTCTCGTATGCCAACTCGTTCCCAGAGATCCCAGCGTGTCCTGTGACCCAGCTGAGGAGCAGGTTATGCTTTTGCGCATAGACAGACATGATGGTGTTGATTAACTATATGGTTTTTGAGAGGCTTGTGCGGTGATAGTGCACGAACAACACTTAAGAAATCTATATAGATGATGGAATTGGGAATTTGATTTTCAGGAATGTCTTGTACAATGAGTAAAATTCTATATGCCTCTGCTGAAAAAAATGGTTGTGTGTACGCTCACGGTTCTGGCTGCATTGAAATTCGGACTTTGAGCAGCGCACGACACCATAGTGTAGGTTTGACAAGCGGCACTGTAAACGTCTGCACATGGGTATTTAAACTGTAGAAACAGAAGGTGCTGCAGTGTTGCAGCTCGTGGTACCCGAGTTTTCTCAAGTTTCATAAAAGAAAGGTCACAGCACATACAGCGAACTCGACAAGGCGGTAAAATGTCTGAGAATGATGATCTGTATTCATCTAAAAATGAAGCGCTAAGATGTGAGGCTAGCTCTCTCACTCTAACCGAAAATGGGAGACGAACAAATGGGCGATTTAGAAACAGCAGAGATGTGGATTTATAGTTAAAGACAGGATAAAAAGGAGGGTTATTCAGCGGTGAAGTTTTAAAAGCATAAAGCAAGTCGTGTACGTCCGTTGGTTTTCAAGGCACCACTTGTTACACTGGACAAACTGACTTTGAACCGGGCTAGTGCGAAAAGCACCCGACGCAAGACGAAGCTCCGTCTAGCACTGGGTCAATCATTCGTAACGCTGTTTTAGTTGCCGACAATTACACCACACTGCCGTAGTCCAAACGAGACTCAAGGAAAGCGGTATACAAGCGCCGCAGGAGTTTTTTGAAAGCACCATAGAATTGGTGGGAGATTCCTAAGGGTATTCATTGTTCTCAGACATTTATGCTTAAGGCCCTTGATGTGAGGAAGGAATGTGAGTGTGTGGTCAAACACACACCAAAAAACTTGTGCTGCTTGTTCCCAAGAATGAAGACGCCATTAAGACTAACGTCTGGGTCCGCATTTACCTCACGCTTCCTGGAGAACAGAACACAAGAAATTTTCCAGCGTTATGTTTGAAACCATTTTTGTCTGACCAGCCGGTACGTTTCTTGGCTCCCAGCTGCACTAGACATTCACATATTGACATATTACATGATTTAAGAGAGATCTTCACTTCGTCTACATACTTGGAGTAGCAAAATGTAGGTGGCAATGCCTTCTTAAGAGAGTTCATCTTGAGTATGAAAAGAGTGCAGCTCAACACGCCACCTTGTGGCATGCCATTTTCTTGTACGTAAACCTTTGAGAGTGCACAACCAACTCTCACTCGAAACGTTCTCTCTGACAAGTAACTAACAAGGGCGTTTAACATGTTACCAGAAACACCAAATGACTTGAGGTCACTAGAGGATCCCGTAAAGCCAAACGGTGTTATAGGCCTTCTCGAGGTCGAAACCCACAGTTACACAAAAGGTTTATACAGGAAGGCCTCCTTGATGTACGAGTAAAGTGCGACTAGTTGATCCTTTGTCGATCGCCCCAGCCGATTGCCTGCCTGGAAGCTTTCGAGAAGACCGTTGTACCCAAGGAAGTACGGGCTATGAGACGGTAACTTGAGGGGGACGGTGGGTCCTTTCCTTCCTTCAAGAAACCAACTACTACGGCCTCCATCCAAGAGTGTGGAATGTGCCCCGAAAGTCATATTTTAATATATAGATCTAGAAGTGTTTCAAGTGTGTCTGCGTCTAGGTGTTCCATCATTGTATATGTGATGCTGTATAGGCATGGAGCTGAGGGATTACGCGTGCTCAGTTCATGCAGTTAAAACTCGGGAGTTATAAGATGTTCACCTATTGTTATCCAGTAAAGGCTTCTTTTCGTCCGATTGTTTGTGCTTTATGGAAATCTTTGTGTAGTGCGCTGAAATGGACACATTTTGGAAGTATTGTGCGAGTGTGTCAGCCTGGTCTTCGAAGTGTGTCTCCTGTTGAGCTAACCAGAGGCAGGCTTGTGTTTCTTGTCTTTTCAGTTTGCGTATTTGTGTCCATAATTTTTATGTGTCTGTGTCGGAGGTTATGATATTATCAATAAACACCAACTATCTCGTTTTGCCTCATGGCGCACAGGTTTTCCTAACGCCTTTGTCCATCTGAGCAAAAAGTGGTTTCCCGACGTTGGGTACCGACAAAGAATACCCCACGCCTTATTATGGGCCTCTCGCGCCCGCGTACATTCTTCATTCCACCATGGCCACCTCTGGCTGCGCAGGGCACCTCAGGTGTGGGGAATGAACTTTTCTGCGGCGTCGATGGTGTGCACCGTGAGTAGTTGGGTTGCCTGCTCAACGTGTATGTTAGTTTGGATGCCTCCGTTAATTTCTTCCAGTGTACTCTTGCTTTATTGTACCTGTTATGGGTAGGTGCACTGCTTTGGCCTTTAGCTATTTATGTTAGTGAGGTGGGGAAGTGCTCACTACCATATGGGGCAGTGCCCATACCCCACTCAAGATATGGAAAGAGAACTGGAGATCCAATAGCTAAGTCAAGGTGTGAATAGGTGTGCTGTGTCCTATATTTTAGTATGTTGGCTGTTTCTGGTTGAAAAGGCATGCTCCCGACGATGTTAAGAATTTCTCAATGAGGCGACCTCGGATATTCGTGCGAGCAGAGCCCCAAAGCGGGTTATGTGCATACTGATCTCCTATGAGAATATATGGTTCCAGTAGCTGATATACCAGGCCCTCCAAATCTGAGCTCAAGAGCTGGAGGTCAGGAGGGATGTCCAGATAGCATAGTGTTATAATCCTATTGAAGATTATCGTTCAAAGGGCAACAGGCTCAATGATGGTCTGTAGTTGCACAGAGTGGCAGGCGAAGGATTCTTGGGCAATGACGGCCACACCACCTGTGGATGTACCACCACCACCTGTGTCCACCGTGAATACCATGTTTTCTTCAAGAAATTTGAGTTTGGAGTTTAAATGCGCTTCTTCAAGGCACATCACACTTGGCTGGTTGTACTGCCGTAACTCATAGACATCATCCAGATTTTTAAGAAGGCCTATGCTGTTCCACTGCATAATATTTTTTCTTCCCATTATTTAAGTTTAGAGCTACTTGAATGTGTCCACTTTTGCAGCTTGAACTCTTGGAAGGGGTTTTTTCACCTTCTCTACTGACGTGGATGGCACAGGCCGTTCCTTTCTCTGTAATGCAAGCCGGAACGGCTCGACCTCCATGTCGTCATCAGAAGTCACGAGTGTGCCCTGCGAACCGGACCCCTGAACGTGGCACCCTCCCCAGTGCCCTTCGTTGGAGCGGCGATTACCCAGGGTGTCAGGAGTCCTCCAGGTGGCAGAGGCTGTGTGGCGGGGGTGGGAACTGCCACGGGTGCCTCCGTCTCCATCTCCTCCGTGCCCTCGCGTGTGCTTTGGGCAGGTAGAGGGGAAGCAGTCGATGCAGCGGTAATTCCACGGACGTGGTTGCCCCCACTGATGCTGCTGGGTGAGCAGGCAGTGTGGTGACTTGTTGGGCCGCCTTAGGCAACGCGGAGGGGGGGGTGGCAGGAACTCCGATTCGCGGTACTGGGTCCCCACTGAAACCAGTCGCCGCTCCAATTTCCGGCGAGCTGCGTTCGCGTGCTTCCCCAGAAGAAAAAATGCGAACCTTTTCCGCACCGCTCCGAAGGAGATTTTTTCGGTGACCTTCACATTCATGATCCTGTTTTCCTCTTACAACTTTTCACAGCTGCGGGACCATGGAACATGCGTCCCCTGACAGTTTGCACAGGTGAAGGTGGTGGAGTCAAAGGTTTCAGTGGGGTGGTCATGTGTGGCACATTTCGCGCAGGTCGTTTTGCTGCGGCAAGACATTGCGCCGTGCCCGAATCGCTCACTCTTGAAGCAGCGGCGCGAGTTTGGTGTGTTAGGACGTACTCCACACCTCATGAAACCAGCATTGATGTGCTGAGGAAGTTTTTATCTGTTGAATATCACGATTATGTGCTTTCTTGGTATTTCTACATTGTCATGACGGATGGTGATTCTCCTGACGGCTGTAGCACCCTGGTCCTTCAGGCCTTCCAGAAGGTCGGCCTCTGTTTCTCTTAGCAGATCCGCCTCGGATATCACACACTGCGAGCTGTTGAGGCTGCGGAACGGTGTGACACTGATGTCCAGATCTGCCATGCGGGTTTGGGTCAGTGGATTTGTTGCTTGCTGCTGCGTCTTTACTTCAACCAACAGTTCGCTTATTCGTAGTTTTTTGCCTCGAAAGATTTTGAGACCAGAAATATGAACTGGGAGGAGACGGGTTTCGATTTATCTACTGATTCAAGGAGCAAAAAACAGGTATAGTTGTCATGTTCCAAAATGCTCATGGTTGGTAGGGTTACGAAGGAAACTTCGGTAGGGCCGCTTTTAAGGGTCCAAACACGTTTTGAGGGGTTTTTGATTGATCCACACGGCATAGCCAAAAGCAGGGGATGGGGTACTTTTTTCGCTCGGGTTACCCATTGATTGATAGATTGAAATATAGGGTTTAACGCGCCGAAGCGACGCAGGCGATGAGGCGCGTCGTAATGGAGGGCTCCGGATTAATTTTGACCACCTGGGGATCTTTAACGTGCGCCGAAATCTCGAACACACGAGCGTTTTTGCTTTTCACCTACATCAGAAAAGCGGCCGCCGCAGCCGGGAATCGAAATCGCGACTTCATGCTCAGCAGCGCAACGCCTTACCCACTGAGCCACCACGGCAAGTGTTCGGGTTACCCAGATACCGAAAGAGGTCCCGGAAGTCTCTGCCTGGTAAACAGACAAGGATGCCATCCGCCGGAGCTTGACCTAGGCTCGGGGGCCCACCGTCTGTGGTTTCTTCCCTTCAGCTTATAACTCCTAGCCACGGTATATTACAGCACGAGTATGGGGGCTCGGGGTCCACGGTGTCGCCAATACCGTCACCAAGATTACTCAACGTGCCCCGTTCGGGGACTTGGCACGAATTGGAGGTTGACAATGTGAACCTGCATAAAAAGAGCACAGGATTGTGGAAGGATAATGAAGGTGGAGTACACTTGGTAAATGCAAGTAGAAAAAATAGTTTCTTGGGTGTTCCGCTACATTTTATGCCTTCAATGTCTTTGAAAAGTAGTGGCCCCGCCGGTTTCCTCACTTTATGCCTCGAAAGCAGAGGGGCTGCACATCATTTCAAATAGGAGAAAGATCTAAATGCACAAGGAGTTCCCAAACGTGAAAAAATAACATGTACAAGAAATTCAATTTAGAGCCAATATAACCAAGTCAATGATAGTGGTGTTTCGGATCATTTTCTTACTGCTGTGATCAACCGAAAAAAAGAACCGATTTTGATTTCAAGCAATTGTTAAATCTTAACTCTGAATACTGGCCAAAAGGTACGCAATGTTGCCAAGCCACATGTGTGTCTGATATACAATAAATGACTACCAAAGTTGTAGCAGCAGACTTGCTAGGTTGTCTTTTTTGGGGTAATGTAGTAAGAGCTGGCAACATTTAAGGAGGCGTCAGGTAATTTTGAAACAAAAATTATGTGGGTATATGGGTGAACCCAATAAATCGTGTAAATTGACATACCTGCGTAGCAAGTCAGTTATATAATGGACGGAAAGAGACACTGTAAACAGATTAATACAAAACATTGGGGCCAGTTTGCCATAGTAACTGAAATATTGCGAACCTGGCTTTGAAAATTGAATGCCATCCTGCGCGTGCAGTAACAAAAACGTGGCGGTTAGACCGGTAATGCAAGCAGAAGCAATTAAAGTACAGCTCGCGAACCGAACGATGTGGCGAGTCGATTGTTCCGTACTGTAAGCACTCACTGCCCTCATTT
Organism: Haemaphysalis longicornis; assembly: GCA_013339765.2. Lineage (NCBI taxonomy): Eukaryota > Metazoa > Arthropoda > Arachnida > Ixodida > Ixodidae > Haemaphysalis > Haemaphysalis longicornis. The sequence continues at coordinate 155,497,690 of CM023454.1, forward strand.
CGCCAGTTTCCGAAGCCGTCGTCGAAGTCGAAGGTCAGAGACCCATTGCAGCCTCTAAAGCGAGTCGCTCTCGTCTTCCTACATCGTTATGCTAACTTGTTAGCTCGTCGAAGTCTCCGTTCTTCATTTGTTTTTACCTGCTGCTTTGGGTGCTCATGCTCGTGTTTCCGCTTTACCTTATGAGCAATCCGAGTGGCGTCGCCAGGTTGGCCTGATTCAGCGTCCATGGTCCGCAACTGTGACCGCGCACACAACACATTTCAGCGTAAATGAAACAGCATCCTCACTCCCCTCTTAAGGCCAGGGCCGCACTCGCCGCCTTCCTCCCTCGCTTTTCCTCCTTCACGCCCCGGCGTGAGTAGGAGCGGCACTCGCCTTCAAAATCAAACTATAGAGACCGGTCACTGCTCAGAGGGCGGGACGAATAAAGAACACCCAGCGCCGCCCCGCGGAAGCTTGAGCTAACTTTGGGTGGGTGAGAGCGAGACGGCTGGCGCGCGTTCATATATTCGGCACCTCTCGGTTGTTTGTTTCTACGATTATACGATTGCTTTTGAAAGGTGGCTCGTGCTTGAAAACTGTTCTGGCAAATAGTTTGCCCATGTCTCAAATGCTTGTGTGCGATTTCCGTCGGTCTCGCGTGCGCGAGAAGATAGAGTTTCTACGTTCCCGCTCGCGTGTCTGCCGTGAAAGAAATTGATGGGACAGACATCGTTGCGAAGTCCCATTCTCAGCAAGGAAAGCTTACCTGCAGTGCCAATTCAGGTCGGTATGTTTTTTTTCTTGTTTTTCAGCCTAATTAAGTGACCCCAGCGTATACAACGGCGCTTCAAGACAGAAGCTTGTTTGTGTTGTTTTCTCTTTTCGCGCAACCACACTGCAGTTACTTTTGCGGTTGCCCTTCTTCAGCTCGGTTGGTGTTGTCACTAATTAACAACGGATTCCAAACTTTATTAGCTGATGACAAAGTAAGCGCAGTTCAGACAGTTGGAAATCTGCTGCGGAGCTGCGGTTGTCTTTACGAGAGAGAGAGAGAACACACGTGTATTAGAAAAAACAGGGAAAGAAGTCCCCTTGACATGACCGGAGGCCTCGGTCAAGAGTCGGAAAAGGGATGGGAAGTAAGGAGTGGGGAGAGCGTGGGAAGAAAGGCAGCTAGAAGCAGTCCTCAATGCCGGCTTCTCTGATGAAAATTAGCAGAGTGTCCAGCAGGTGCTTCCTGTGAGGTGGGGCTCCAAGTGGATAGACCCAAAGTTCGTAGTCTGCCGGTCGTAGCGGGCCAAGGGTCTCTAGGCGGGGTTCTCTAGGAACACTGAGTGCTGAACATTCCCACAGGAGGTGTCGCGCACTGCAGAGGGCACCGGTACCAAATTTTTGGCAGTTCGGAGAGCTGTACGGGTTTCCACGCCCGAAGAAATAGTGAGCTGTGCTAGGCGTAAGGGCCATGCCCATTCTGATACGCCTTAGCCGCACTGTTGCCCATCGGCTGAATCCGGGGGGCAAGGGGTTTGGGGGTCTTCCGGAATTTCGTTTCGAAGAACGGCCTTCCGCTCGGCCTTCGCCAAAGCAGCACCGCCCTCTGTGTCGATGTCGGCCTCCGCATCTGAGTCAGCGGGTTCTGAACAGTCTTGCTCGGGGTGAATACGAAGTTTCTCCCGGGCAATTCTGTGTACCTCTTCATTGCCTTCAATCCCTTCATTACCAGGGACCCATCAGATTTGGTATTGAAGGCCGCTCTGTTGGCATTCAGCAATGAATTTTTTTATTCTGCGGACAGTGCGGCTAGTAGTTTTGCGTGAGCCAAGGGCTCGAATTGCGTCCATTGAGTCAGTGTAAATTATTATGCGTTCGGAAGGGCCGAGGGTGCTTGGATGTTTGCCTGCATGTTCAGTCAAGGCAAGCAGGATGGACCTTAGCTCGGCTTCTCGGCTGGAAATTTTGACAAAGGGCACGTGTGCCTTTGCGCTTCGGTCTTCGAGGCTGTACCAGCAGTGTGAGACGCGGTCATTTTCAACTGCGGCGTCTGTGCAGACTTGCAGGGTACGATTTGCTGGTGTATCACTGTCTCCGCAGGCTAGTTCTAGGATGTGATCTTTAACCTTCCTTTTCCTTCGTCTTGGGTTGTCGTGACCGACATTTTTTGGCAGTGGCTTGTCCATTGGCACAATAATGTCCTCCCAAGGCGGAACCGGCAGCTCGTGAGGATGTCTGCCGGTAAGCTCGAAACCAGCTCTGAGAAGAAGTCTCCTGCCTTCATTGGTGCTGTGCAGACGCTGAAATTGTCCAATCCCTGTCTTCGGCTACGTCGTCAAGTCTATTAGCTTGCGCTTGTGCGTACAGAACGTCCTTTGCTGTGAATTTTGGGAATCCTGTAATGACGCGCAGAGCTTCACGATGCAGGATTTCAAGCTTCTGCCAGTTTTTCTTTGTGAGGTATGTATAGTTGATGCCGTACATTGTTTTGGAAATTAGGAGACCGTTTACAAGTGTGCGTAGAGAGCTCTCGTCAGTTCCCCATGATTTGGACGTGACTCGTTTGATTAGGTGGGTTGTGCTCTTCCACGTGCGGAGAAGTTGCGACATCCATGTTCCGCATCCAGCATCTTCATCAACGGGGAGACCGAGAATACGAACGCTCTCTTTCACTTGCAGTCTCACTCCGTTCATATAAAGGATGATGTGGCCCTTCACTTGCTGCTTGCGAAGGCGGGCATTGGCTACCACTACAAAGACTGTCTTTTCTGAAGAAGGCGAGAGACCCACTGACTCCAGAAAGTCGGTGATTGTGTTCAGTCCTTGTTGCAGAGCCTGCTCTTGTTCGCCGAGTGAGCCGCCCTCCGACCAGATGGTGATGTCGTCGGCGTAAATGGTGTAAGATATGCGAGAAATCTTGTCGAGCATAGGTGGATGGTCCGCCATGACCATATTAAAAACTGTTGGAGACAGCACTGCCCCTTGGGGTACACCTATTCGGTTTGCTGTTTTGTTTCGAAAGGCCCGGCCCACCTTGACGCGGACGCTTTGCTCTTTCAAGAAAGAGCCAATGAACTTAATGGTCTTTCCTGATAAGCCTCGGTGTCGCGCTCCTTCCACAACGGAATCATGAGGAACGGAGTCAAAAGCTTTCCATACATCAATTTCTACTATTACCCTGGGGTCAACCGACGTACGAGCTTCTTTTAGCGTAGAATGGAGAAGAAGCAGGCTGTTTTGTGCGCAAAGGCCTGGACGAAACCCGGTTTGCGTGTCCCCAAGCTGTGTAGTAGTTTCCAGGTGCCATTGAATCCTGTTAAGAACCATGCGCTCCATCACTTTGAAGACGTTTGAAGTAAGTGAAATGGGGCGCAGGTTTTCCAGCTTGTCTGGTTGCTTCCCAGGCTAGGGAATTGGTATTACCCAGGACTACTTCCATTCCGGTGGTATAGAGGAATTACGACAGATATCATTGAACCAATCAAGTAGTTTTTCTAGGATGTTGTCAGGAAGGTTTCCGAGCACGGAAAATGTAATGCCTTCAGGTCCTGGCACGCTTGCTGACGCTGATTGGCTGATTGCCGTGACCAGCTCGGCCATCGTGAATGGAGTGTCCATAAGGTTTTGTACCGTTTCTGTTCTTGATGCTGCCGTGGGTTCCGCTTCTATCTTGTGAGTAATGTTAGAGTCGTCTCAGCGGCTAATTGTGATACAGTTTGTTCAGGCCGTTCAAAATTGTCCAAAAAGTATTCTTCCTCCTCATCATGTTCTGCTTAAACAATAGTAACCTCAACTCGAAGAGTACGCAAAATGCATTAGAGAAGTCAGAGTTAGTGAATGCCACCTTGCCTTTTATAGCTTGCCATGCTCTCGCTTGCAATGCGTGGCCGAACTCTGTACACTTCAGGGAACAAAGTATGGCAGTAATCGGGATGCGTATTGATTGTCTTGACATTGGTTTGGCATCACCCGCGAAGTCCTGTGAACACATTCTTCTGCCGCATTTTGGCATCTATTCGGTGCAGTGAATGTCGTTAAAAAAAGGTTACTGCTGATAAAACAATAGTGGCAGAAGCCGTAAAACCTTGTGTTATGCAAATACTACGACGGCATGCGATTCATTGCAGCGCGCGATGTGTATGAAACACTGAACGCAAACGTTTTATTTTACGGCCCTTCGTGTCTGCGCTCCGCATAAACAGTCCTCGTACTCATAATTTTACTCCTTCCGCGGTCACAAAAATGTCATGGCTTTCTTACTTCTGAAATCCATTTCTTGCGACGCTTATTCTCCACGGCTGCAAGAGAAACCTGTACAGAACGATGGCAGGCTGCCTTTCGCTATTGTGGCAGCCCTTCACGCAGCAGTATAGCGCTGTGGCCACTAATTCTTTCCTGCAGCATTTTGATCCTTTCGGACCCTGCAACTTGCAATTATAACTATGTTTCTCAAAAAAACTTCCGCCACACAGCGTCGAGCCGCACGCAGGGCGTGTGTTTTTACGTGCGCTGAACGGCCGGTCGCGACATCAACCGTCCCATAGTTGCTAAGCGGCGGCGAGAGATGGCGCTGCAGTCGCACGCAAACTTCAGTGTCCAGTGCCTATAGCGCACGGCGAATCTCGTCAGATTACGCCAATATGGCGTTCGCCACATATTAATTTAGCTTCAGCACAGAGCACCCTTGGCTTCTAATATTCAACGCATGCATGAAGCTTGACTACTGCGCCCAGTTTTGTCAGCTTAGGCACTAAGCATGTACTTTCGCTGGTCTGGTCCACGTAACGAGGGTAAAAAAATTCCTGGAGTACGCGGAGCACTGAAACCATCACTAAGGCGTTAACAACGACAACATGTCCGGTTATCTCGGGCAATAGGCCACAGCAGTCGATACAGTTCGCTGTGCCAGATACTTGATTTCGGAAACAGATCAAATTCGCAAGAATACGCCGGATGTTTTCAGCTACAAATTGTTCCTCTGCATTTAATCTGCTTGCTGACAAAGGCCTTGGCAGAGCCTCGCCCATCGCTCTAAAAAGTCCAAGAGCGGTGCGCGCTCCGTCTGAGAGTAAAATCATTCCTCCCAAATGTTTTCTTCCACAGTTTGGAGCTCAAGAACTGCGTCTTCCAGTTTAACGAAGTCTGCCGCAAGGTACCTTGGGGAAGTGATCTTCAGGCCTGGTGACATCGACATATTGTACGCAGTCTCGAACTGCGCAGACTTCAAGACCACCCGAACTGTTTAAGCAGCTGTCTGTTTCAGTCGCGCTGGAAGTCTTTCGTGACTGGAGCCTTTATAAGTGGACCACACTGAGCCAGCGAGAACCGGAGCTCTACTATGTCGACTGAATCTTGGCCCAGCGAAAGTATATCCACCCTATGAGGGTGGTGCTGTTGGTGCCTGCGGCCTCGGTATTGGGCAACGTCATGCCGTCGTCGGACGCGCGAACGTCATTATTTTAGAGGCCTTACACGTGTGGTCATTAGAAATAGCCTGCATTCTGATGAAAGTTGTGTCCTGATTCGTGTAGTTCAACATCCTCGACTGCATGGGCAAACTCAGGGTGCGGGGCTAGATGTTCACGGTAGTATTAGTTCTACGAATACTTTTCTTCCCTTAGGTTCCTGCATTTCCATCACCGTTCTGCCCCCAAACTTTGTACTGCTGACTCCGACATCCGTTTCGTCTAAACTACAAGAACGCACTTACTGTGATTGCCTACCGCCAACTTGTTGCTTCCCCCTGCTCGATCACCGCATCTTGGCGGCGGGGGAGTGTGTTGATGGTTATAATAAAGAGGCGGCTCGCACTTCACAGGGGCAGGGGCATAAGTCGTTCCTCGCGCTCGTGGCAGTGGCTCGTGTTCAGCCCAGGAATCGGGCGAGTGACTGTGCGGCTCCTTTTCTCCGTCGATTTCCGCGACAATAGGGTGCCTTCAAACCCGGGAGGTCGAACCAACAGCAGACTCGACTTGACGCGGCGCAGACGCCGAGTTACGCTAGGCTCGGGATTCATTTGGATCCACCTGATACGGGAAGCCGCGTCCTCGAACGTGGCTCGCCGCTCGTTCTCGTTCCGGAGCCACCCGGTCGCCTGGCTTCGCCGCCATCTGCCATGGAGGAGCTACGCCGCCACCGTGACCTTGTCAGAGAAACCGTCACAAGGGGCGTAGCAGCCATTGAATTGTTCCTAGAGGATCCAAACACAACGACAGACCAGATTCAATAGAACCTGCGTGCCCTCAACGATAGGTATGAGGAAATGAATTCCCTTGACGAGTGTGTCCTGGATATCATCAATTTGGATGAGTTAGAAGCTGACCTCTTCACTAACTTTGAATACCATAAAAAGGCCACCTTGAGCCGCTATCCTGTCTCCTTCGCAAGACCCTCCATGGTTCTTTCCCTAGTTGTTGCTCAGAATACCGGAGCGCTGAGCCCTGACTTCGCCGTCACCCGCACGGCAAGACCGCGGCGCTCCCCAATGACAACAAGACAACCGTGTAGGCCGACAAGGTGGCAAACGTGCACGCTGTGTGAGAGCCGCGCGTCTGCGACATACACATCCGCACAGCTGCAGGCGATTTTCATCGCCCGGAGCAACTGGAGGAGCTCGCGACAGATTCCCTTGTTACGATTGCTTCGTCCTCGCGGATGGCTAGGACACTGGGCTCTCTAAAGTCACTGTGACCACGACGTACAATGATGCTGCCGACCCGGACCTGCCCAGCTTGAGGTTCTCCGGTGGATCGGACATCACTGTGGCTCGTGGAGGCTTCTTGCTAAAACACTGTGTAAGTGACCGTCGTGAGAGAGAGCCATTCCCATTTGCACTCGGGTGGCCATTCTGCTCCGGGCACTGGCTTCTCTGCTGCCGTTGGCACTTCACGGAATCTCCTGCTCTAATCGGCACACCCACCAAATCGACCAAGGAACATGCGGCCCCTGACAGTTTGCACAGGTGAAGGTGGTGGAGTCAATGTTTTCAGTGGGTTGGTCATGTGTGGCACATTTAGCGCAGGTCGTTTTGCTGCTGCAAGACGTTGTGTCGTGCCCGAACCGCTGGCACTTGAAGCAGCAGCGCCGGTTAGATGTGTACGAAAGTACCCCACACCTCATGAAACCATTATTGATGTGCTCAGGAAGTTTTTATCTGTTGAATGTGCTTTGTTGGTATTTCTAAATTGTCACGACGGATGTTGATTCTCCGGACGGCTGTACCACCCTGGTCCTTCAAGCCTTCCAGAAGGTCATATCGACTGACCTTCTGACTGTCGGCGTTCAGTCAGACTGACAGTCAGTCAGTCAGACGGCGTTTCGACTGAACCACCAAGTGAACCTCGTTCCAGTGAAATGGGGAACAGCAACCTGTACTCTTCAATTACCCCACTCGGCGGCCCCTTGGAAAGATTTTTGCGCGCCCTTGGAATGGTTTTTGGATCGGCGGCCCCTTGGAACGGTTTTTGCGTGCTGTAGCCAATGTCTTATGATTACCGCCTATGCAAACAGTACAAACAAGACCTGAAAAATAACACAGTGTTTTTGGGCCAGCTGGCAAACCTAAAAGAACACTCTACCCCATAGAGCACGCAACATTTCGAGAGATGGAAAGTTGACACATACAGGAGAACATGCGGACTACAAATGTAAAAAAACCGGCTGCCAAGAGTGCTTTATACACTGCTTCAGGGAAACATCGAACCCGAAAAGATTACTATCAGGAAACTTCGCGAATACTTTGATGATGATGATCGTAAGTGTTTAATGGCGCAAGGCCAACGAGAGCAAAGAGCGCCAGATACAAGGTTATTTATTGAAGTGAAGTGGTTAGCACAAAAAGGTAGGGTGTCAACCGAACATAGTAAAATCAATTAAAGATAATGGTGATGGCTGGCGTATAGGGCCAGTTTGATTACGCGTGATAGGAAATGAGGTTTAAAAACTTGACTTCTGACAAATACTCAAACGCACGTTTCACAGAAACAATGACATCGTCACCTAGAAAAAACGATGAATGTAGGGGAATATGTTGTCTGTAGAGTTCTCTGAAGTGTTTGTGTCGTGTTGTGTGAAGTGCCTTGCATGTGATTAGTATGTGCACTACGGATAGGGCCTCTCCGCATCTGCCACACTGGGGTCTAGAAGATCCCGTCAGCAGATACGAGTGCGTTGCATCGGTGTGCCCTATCCGCAGCCTACCCAAGGTGACTTCCGTGTTTCTGTTGTGTGAGTCAGTTGTGTGTCGTCCCAAGTGTGGCTTTATTACGTGTAGTTTGTTATCTGTCTGTTCATTCCACTGTGCTTGCCATTTCCTACGAAGGTATTGTCGAATTTGTGGCTTAAGGTCACTCTGTGGTAGTATGGTTATATCTACTGTGTTCCTGAGTGCAGCAACTGCGGCCTACTGATCCGCAACCTCATTGCCAGCAATTCCAGCATGGCCTGGAACCCAACACAACACCAGAACAAGTTTTTGGGCATATATAGACATGATAGTGTTGAAAACCATATGGAAAATTCTGTTTTTGCATGGCTTGTATGATGCCAATGTGCGCACATCGCTCAAGGAATCTGTATATATAATGGACTTCGAGATTTTGTGTTCAAGAATATGTTGTGCAATGAGTAAGATGCCATATGCTTCAGCTGAGTAAATTGTGGTGAATGTGCTCATGGTTCTGCGTGCATCAAAGTTTGGTCCATGAGCCGCGCAAGACCATATGGTTGCAGTTTTTGATGCGTCACTGTAAAACTCTGCGCATTGATACTTGTACTGGAGGGAGAAGAGGTGCTGCAAAATTGCAGTTTGTGGTACCCTGGTTTTATCAATATTCATGAAAGACAAGGCACAACACACAGGTTGAAGCTGCCAGGGTGTTAAAACGTCAGTAAAAGATGTGTAAATGTCTGAAAAGGAGATGTTGAAATCCGAAGCTTCCTGTCTCACTCTAAGTGAGAATGGCAAAGGAACGGACGGGCGATTTACAAACACTGGTGATGCGGATGCATCATTAAAAACAGGTTTAAAAGGATGGTTATTCATCGATAAAATTTTGAAAGCGTAGAGCAAGTCCATGTACGTTCGTTGGTCCTCAAGGCACCATTTGTTACATTCAACGTATAGACTCTGCCGGGCTAGTGCGGAACGCACCCGACGCAAGGAGGAGGCCCAAGTGGAGTACGGGGTCAAGCATTTTAGTGCGGTTTTTGATGCCGACCCATACATGACGCTGCCGTAGTCTAACCGGGACCCGACTAAGGCGATAAAGACCCGGAGAAGTAGTTCTTTGTCTGCACCATAGGATTGGTGGGAGAGGGCCTTGAGAATGTTTAGTGTTTTGAGGCATTTATGTTTAAGTGCTTTGACGTGAGGTATGAACGGGAGCTTGTTATCAAATGTGACACCTAAAAACTTGTGCTCTCCTTTAACAGGAATAGATGCACGGCCAAGAGCAATCTCAGGGTCCGCACTAAGCCCGCGCTTGCGGGAGAACAGAACACAAGTACTTTTCCCAGGTTCAGTTTAAAACCGTTAAGGTCTGCCCAGCCAGGAAGCTTAACACCGAGCTGTACTTGACGTTCGCAAATTGACCGGGTACAGGATTTAGAGGATATTTGAACATCGTCTACATAGATGGAACAGGAAATGGTTGGTGGCAATGCCTTTCGGAGGGAGTTCATCTTATCTATAAACAATGTGCAGCTTAAAAGTCCACCTTGCGACACACCATTTTCCTGCACATGTATCCCGGACAGGGATGACCCAACCTTAACACGAAATGTCCTCGTGGACATGTAGCTGAAATATTATTTAACATGATATCTGACACACCAAAGGACTTCAGGTCGCTAAGGATGCCATATCGCCAGGCTGTGTCGTAAGCCTTTTCAAGATCAAAGAATACCGTAAGGCAGAACTGCTTATGAGCAAATGCATCTTTTATGAAGGATTCCAACGCAACAAGTTGATCGTTGGTGGATCGCCCCACCCTAAAGCTTGCCTGGCAGCTCTCGAGAAGACCGTTCTACTCAAGGAAGTACACGAGCCTGCGATTTATCATCTTCTCGAGCAGCTTGCACAGACAGCTTATCAGGGGGATGGGACGATAACTGGCGGGAGAGGAAGGGTCCTTCCCTTCCTTCAGGGACGCCACTACTATGGCCTCCCTCCAATAGTGTGGAATCTGCCCCGAAAGCCATATTTTATTGTATAGGTGTAGGAGTGTTTCAAGAGTGTCTGGGTGTAGGTGGTGTATCATGGTGTATGTAATCTTATCTGCCCCTGGAGCTGAAGGTTTACATGTGCTCAGGGCAACCCTCAACTCATAGAGTGTAAATTCAGAATTGTAACCAGATTTTGACCTGTTATTGTCATGTAGGGACTTCTTTTCACAAGTATTTTTATGTTTTAGGAAAGTGTTTGTGTAGTGTGCAGAGCTGGAAACGTGTTGGAAGTGTTGTGCAAATGTGTTAGCCTGGTCTTCTAGTGTGTCCCCTGTTGTACTGACCAGGGGCAGGCTGTGTTTCTGTTGTCCTTTAAGGTTACGTATTCGTGTCCATACTTTGTTAGTGTCGGTGTATGAGTTGATGGAAGTGAGGAAGGTGCGCCAACTCTCTCTTTTCGCCCAACGACGCACACGCTTCCCAAGAGCCACTGGCCGTTTAAATGAAATGAGATTATCTGGCGTGGGGTACCGGCGAAGGACACCCCACGCCTTGTTTTGGGCCTCTCGCGCCCGCCTACATCCCTCGTTCCACCAGAGCCTCCTTCGGTTGCGGGACGCACCGGAGGCCTGGGGCATAGACTTTTCGGCGGAGTCGAGTATGTGTGCCGTGACGAGTTGGGCTGCTTCCTCCATCTGTAGGTGTTTTATGGTTGTGTGGTGTAGTTTAGATGTTTCTGTGAATGTACTCCAGTTTGCTTTTGATTCATTAAACCTGTTATAGGAAGATGGACTGCATGGGCCTTTACCTATGTACGTTAGGGAAGTGGGGAAATGATCACTACCATATGGGTCTGTGCCCACACCCCACTCAAGACATAGAACGAGAACTGCGGAACCAATAGCCAAGTCAAGATGCGAGTATGTATTGTGTCTTAAGTTTTGGTATATAGGCTAATTTTTGTTGAAAAGGCATGCTCGGGATGATGTAAGAAACTTCTCTATCAGGCCTCCTCGGGCATCCGTTCTGGAGGAGCCCCAAAGGGAGTTGTGTGCATTAAGGTCGCCTGTTAGAATGTACGGTTCGGGCAGCTGGTCGACCTGCGCCTCGAAATCAGAGCTCAGAAGTGCAAAATCAGGAGAGATGTAAATGGAGCATACCGTTATCTACCTATTAAATATTATTGTACGGATTGCTACAGCCTGAAGGACAGTGTTCTGAGTGACAGGGTGGCAGGCTAAGGATTTCCGGGCGACAATTGCCACACCTCCTGAAGAGTGTGTGCAGCCAACCCTGTCCTTTCTGAATATTTCCATGTACCTATTCAAGAAATTTGTTTGTTTAGAATTGAGGTGTGTTTCCTGGAGACACATGATATTTGGCTGACTTCCATGCACAACCTCATGCACATCGTCAAGATTTTTAAGGAGGCCTCTGCAGTTCCATTGGATGATGTTTTCTGTTCCCATTATTTAAATTTAAGAATAACTGGAGTGTGTGTGTGTGTTTATGTGTCGTTTTTCGGGGCTGTTATTGTAGGATTTTCAGGCTTTTCTGTCGGCTTGGACATCGGAGGCCGCTCCTTGCGCTGCGTTGCAGGCAGGAACGGCGTGACATCCATCTTCTTGTCGGATGCCAGAAGGGTGCCCGGCAGACCAGGCCCCCCGGACTTGGCCCCCTTTCGGGAGCCCTTCGTTTGAGCCGCCACCACCGAGGGCGTCCGGGGCACCAGAGGTGGCACGGGAGGTGCGGTGGCGGTGGGAGACGATGCGGGGCCCCCGGTGTCCATCCGGTCGGCACCCTCCAACGGACTGGAGGACGGGAAGGCAGAGGTGGGAGCGGCACTGGTCCCTACAGAAGAGGTTGTCACCACAACCGCTGCTGCCTCAGCAAGCGGCGTGGCAACGGATTGGGATGCCTGAGGCACCCCAGGGGGTGGCGAAGGAGCGAGCAGGTCAGACTCGCTGAACTGGGTCCCTGTGGACACCAGACGCCGCTCCGCCCCCGGCGAGCCGCGTCAGCGTACCTCCCCAGGGGGAAAGAGGCGAACCTCTTTCGCGCCTCTGGGAAGGTGATGTTCTCAGTTACCTTTATGATGAATATCTTTTTTTCCAGTTGGAATTTTTCACACTTGCGTGAGTACGCTGCATGCGGCCCGCCGCAGTTCACACAACAGAGGGTGTCAGATTGACAGTTGTCAGTCGGATGATCGTGCGCCGTGCATTTTGCACACGTCGTTCGGCCACGGCAAGAGTTTGTACCATGCCCGAACCGCTGGCACTTAAAACAGCACCGCGGATTCGAGATGTACGGACAGATGGAGCAACGGATAAATCCGGCATGTATGTGTTGTGGAAGAACTGCGCGGTCAAAAGTCAAGATAATGTGCTTGGTGGGAATCTCCCTGTCGTCTCTGCGGATAGCGATGTGTCTCACGGCAGTGACGCCCTGATCCTTCAAACCGGCAAGGAGATCCGCATCCGGTTCGTTCAGGAGATCTGTTTCGGATATCACACCCTGCGAGCTGTTGAGGCTCCGATGGGGTGTGACCCTGATGTCGAGATCAGACAGTCTAGTCTGAGCTAGACGCTTTGCAGACTGCTGCTTGTCATTTATTTCGATTAGGAGTTCACCAGACCTTTGTTTTTTGCACTTATACGATTTTCCTATTATTGCTTCAAGACACTTGGTGATTAGGACGACTGACTGAGATGCTAGAGGGTGGGTTGGATTGAGGGATTCCATGACAAGAAATCGAGAGTAATGATCTGGTTCAGGAAATGTCAAAGATGGCAATGGAGGAAACGATACTTCGGTGCGGCCCCTTTTAGGGGGCCGATCACGGTTGGTGGGGGGGTTTAGATAATACCATACGGCATAGTATAAAAGTAGGGAGACGGGGGTACTTTCTTCTTTGACCTTACCCTTTTAGTCAAAGAGGTTCCGGAGCTCCCTGCCTGGTAGACAGGCAGGGAGCCCATCGGCCGGAGCTTGACCAAGGCTCCGACGGCCACCGTTACAGGTTTCTACCTTTCACCTTAAAAACACATCACCACGGTAGGTCACAGCTTATGTTGGGGGGCTCGGGGTCCGCGGTATCACCAGTACCGTCACCAAGATTACTCAAGGTGCCCCGTGCGGGGGCGAGTACTTTGGAAACTGGCAAACGAAAACAGAAAAACCGTCTCAGCAACCCTATCTTTTTGCTACTATATGTATGCACGTCTTGCTGCACAACTGTTAACTATATGACTGTCGTCAAAATGAAAGTGTCTTCTTAAAACAAACATTTGTGCACCTAGCTTTGTTATCGGCGTAATTTGTTGTGAACTGTTTGATATGATGTTCTGTATGTGTCATGTTTTGGCAGATGTGGCTTGTATTTCCCGAGTTTTGTAATGCCATACCGGTAAATTTGAATGTGTTGTTTCGCTTTATGTGCACCCAATTTTCATTGGAGTGCGTTTTATATCGTTTATAGCTTTTATGTTCAATGTTATGATTTTATTGACCACTGCCTAAAACTGCCAATGCGGGGGCCTGCGGCCTTGTCAAGCTGCCTTTATGACAGCTTTTTCCGTGGGCCTCCAGCGTCATGTATGCGTTATGTACGTGATGCGAATAAAGGCTCATTATTATTATTATTATTATTATTATTATTATTATCAGTATTATGATCAGTAAGTACGAGAGTTTCGACATATACTATCAAAACACTAGAGGTCTACGAACTAAGTCCTCTGAATTTATTAGAAATATTGTATGCTCTAAATTTTCTGCTGTTGTCATTACTGAAACCTGGCTTTCCGATGATATCTCGTCTTCCGACTATTTCCCTTCTCTATCAAATCTTTAGAAGCGACAGAAAATTAACTGGACCTAAACAAAAAGGTGGCGGGGTTCTCGTTGCCGTTGATCATTCAGTGCATTGCATGCGGCGTGCTGACCTCGAGACCCTAGACGAATCAGTCTGGCTTGAGGTAGGCCTCACGAAGGGCGAGAAGCTACTCATCGGTGCATTCTATATATCCCCGGATGTATTACCTTCTGAATTTAATCGAACACTCACATCCATAGAAAATGTCTCAAATGCACACTCCAACCATAAGCTCATCATACTTGGAGACTTCAACACCCCAGGTATTCGCTGGAACAGTCTTTCCTTTGAGCACAAAAACCATTATGCAGCGCAGAAATGCAGCATGCTATTAGATTTTCAGTCGTTCACCTCCATGCAGCAGTTTTGCCGCATAGAAAACTCTTGTGGTAATGTTCTAGATGTGTGCTTCTCAAACTTAAAAAAACGTACAAGTGTGTGCCTCCGAAATATCCCTTGTGCACCCCGACAAGTTTCACCCCCCTTTTTATTGTCTCTGTCTCGGTCGCGACCCAGTTTGGGCGGTGTTGAAAATTTTTGGTTAAATTCCCCGCGATATTTTTCAAGCGTGGAGATTATGCTGGGCTGTATCATTTTTATTCATCTGCTGAATGGTCTAGTGTTTTTGATGTCAATGATGTTGACGAACAGGTTCGACGTTTTACCGAAATGTCAGAAGTGGCATGGAAAAGTATATCCCTTGTTATAAGCCTGTTCCTTCCAAATTTCCCCACTGGTTTTCTAAAGAACTTCGAAGTTCGCTTAAACTTAAGGATAGCGCCCAAAAAAAGGCCAAGCGTTCGGGGCTTGACAAGTGGAAAGCGGAGTTTAGTCGGTATCGCTCACTTTGTAAAATCCTCTACCGGCGTGACCACCAGCTCTATATAGAATCGTTAGAGGCTGCTGCGTCTCAGAAACCGGCTGAATTCTGGAGGTATGTACGCGGCCGTTCTAAGGCGTCTAAAGAACACGTTAGCCTGCTTAATTCCGATGGTGAAGAGGTTGAGGATGTTGCCACCAGTTTTGCTCAGTACTTTCATTCTGTCTTTCAACTGCCAGATGGCAACGACGAACGCCTATCGTTTAATAACTCTAATTTTAACACACTTAGGTTCGATAAAAAAATTGTCAATGATAGCCTTCAACGGATGAAACCATCATTTTCCTGTGGTGCAGATGGAATTCCAGCAGCCCTCATGAAGGCTTACGGGAACATTTTTGTGCCTGTCTTAACTTCCATTTATAATAACTGCTTACTTTTAGGTAAATTTCCTCGTGCATGGAAGATCGCTCGAATTTTTCCAATATTTAAGTCTGGTGATAAGTCAGCCGTTTCTAACTATCGCCCGATCTCACTCCTTTGTGTCGCCTCAAAACTCTTTGAGTCAGCTCTGCACAAAGTTCTTGCTGCCTGCGTCAAGAACGTTGTGATACCAAATCAGCACGGCTTTTTCTCGGGTCGATCGACGGTCACAAATCTTGCAAGCTTTATGACACAGGCTTTGGCTGCAGTTTGTGAAAACGGCCAGTTGGACGTTATTTATTTTGACCTCAGTAAGGCGTTTGATGTGGTGAACCATCAGTTATTAATTAACAAGCTTGCTAAGTCCGGTGTAGACGCAAGCCTTGTTGCCTTGTTGTCCAACTATCTCCTTGACCGGTCCTTTTATGTAGATGTTAACTACAAAAAGTCTAGTGTTTACCCGGGAACAAGTGGTGTACCCCAGGGTTTTCCCTGCTGGGTCCATTATTTTTTCTGTCTTTATCAATGATGTTTCAACAGTGTTAACAAACTCTTCTTTTCTTCTCTATGCTGATGATGTCAAACTATTTAGGCACATTAGCGGTGTTCAGGACTGCTGTGCCTTGCAGAGGGATGTGTCGGAATTATCGGTCTGGTGCAGGAAAAACTGCCTAATTTTAAACCCCACTAAAACAAAGATTGTCACCTACAGCCGGAAAACCCACCGTCTGCTGTTTTCCTACAGTATTGAGGGAGCTCCTCTGCAAAGGGTTGAGGGATTAGGGACCTAGGGGTGCTTTTCGACAGTACCCTCTCTTTTTCTCCTCATATTAGGCTCATCACCCGGCGAGCACTCCGAAGCCTTGGAAATGTGTGTCGGATTACAAAGGAATTCTCTTCTCCAGATCCATTTCTAATGCTATACAATGCAATATGGATACCACAGTAGAATATGCTTCTGTTGCCTGGAACGGCATCTCCAAATCTAGTAGTGAATTAATAGAACGTGTGCAGAAGAAGTTTTTATCCATATTTAGGCACCGTCATCACAATCACAGTTTTTATCCTGATTCTGACTTATCCATAGTCCCTTCCATCCCTTCCTTGAACTGCAGACGTATGCGTGCAGACCTTACATTTCTTCACAAAATTGTTCATGGTGACCTTTCTTGCGCAGACCTGCTTAACTGTTTAGAGTTTAGTGTACCACAAAGGCCCACCAGGTCGCATCGCCCGTTCTTGACCGCTGCGCGCAACTCCAATCATTCTCCTGTGCGCAGAATACAGAATTGTTACAACCGCTTCTTTGAACGCCTTGACATCTTTCAGAAATCCTTTACAGTTTACCGTACAACGCTGTTGAATACAGTATGTTAAACACCTATGATATGTCTGTCGTTCTTTTTTTCTGGAATTTGATTTCTCTGCGGTTGTGTCTATCCAACTGATAGTTGCCTATTTTTGAAACTGTTTACTGTCATTTGTTCGTTTTTTCATTTGTCTCTACACTCTTGCCGTTGTTTTTGTTGTATTACTGTCAAACTTTGTTGCTCTGCCTGTCGTGTGGCCTTTACGACGGGCAGAGCAACACAGGCATCTTCTTTTTTTATTTTTTTACCTGTACCCAGGCTCCGCCTGTGCTCTATTTCTGTCATTTTCATTACTTCAATTTATGTGTGTCTTGTCGCTTGTTTGTTTCTTGCTATATGTTTCTTGTATTTTGTGTATTTTTTTTTCATGTAACTACCCGTGCGCCAGCACTCAGGCCTCTGGCTGTTCCTGGGGACGTAAATAAACATGATTGATTGATTGATTGATTGATTATTTGACCGCTGCGCGCAACTCCAATCATTCTCCAGTGCGCAGAATACAGAATTGCTACAACCGCTTCTCTGAACGCCTTGACATCTTTCAAAGCTCCTTTACAATTTACCGTACTGCGCTGTTGAACACAGTATGTTAAACATCTATGATATCTCTGTCGTTCGTTTTTCTTTTTTTTATTGCTGAAATTTGGTTTCACTGCGGTTCTGTTTAACCAATATAGTTGCCTGTTTTTGAAACTGTTTACCTATCATGCTTGTCTTATCATTTGTCTCTATACTCTTGTCATTGTTTTTGTTGTCTTACTGTCAAACTTTGTTCTCTGCTTGTTGTGTATTCATTACAATAAGCTGAGCCTCAAAGGCATCTTCTTTTCTTTTTTACCTGTACCCAGGCTCCGCCTGTGCTTTATTTTTTTAATTTTCGCTACTTCAATATGTGTGTGTCTTGTCGCTTGTTGTTTCTTGCAATATGTTTCTTGTATTTTGTTTTCATATAACTATCCGTCCGCCAGCACTCAGGCCTCTGGCTGTTCCTGGGCACGTAAATAAACATGATTGATTGATTAATTGATTGATTGATTATTATTATTATTATTATTGTTGATTGATTGATTATTATTATTATTATAGCAAGCACTGTACTGCCGAGGGTGACCGAAATTCGGGACGGGAGTAGTGTTTGATTCTTCTCTGACTCTCTCTTCCCACGTTACACAAATTACCGGACGCTCTCTTCGATGTCTGGGTGCTGTTTTGCAGGTATTCTAGAGAGTTTAAAAGTCCTCTTCCTTTCTTAAAGTTGTATTCAGCTCTCTGCTTACCTCTTCTCGAATACGGTTCTGTTGTTTGGAATGGAACTTGCAAGTCCAATAGTGACCGCATCGAAAGGGTTCAAAATAAGTTCCTTTCTATCTTTAGGCACCGTTTCCGTCATGTACAATAAGATGCAAACGGCAACATCTCTTGTCTCAAAAGTATTTCTTCCCTTTGGTGTCGACGAATGAGAGCTGACATTATCTTTCTTTATAAACTTCTTCATGGTGATATTTTGTGTGATGACTTGGTTGCACTTATCAATGTCAACTTGCCGAACAAACGTTTCCGAAGATTTCGAACGTTCAGAACAGATGCTTTAAGTAGCCGACGCTCGTCCATTTGCAGAATACAATGTGCATATAATGAATATTCCGATCGCCTTAATATATTCCAGAGCTCTTTGTCTGTGTTCTCTAATGAATTGAAAACTGTTGTAGCTTAACTGCCTTTATGTCATTTATGTGCCGTATTTCTGTTGCGTATTTATTTTATGCAAATCATCATCTTGCTTGTTTGTTTTTCACTTTTCCTGATTTGTGTTGCTTGAATTTCTCTCGGTTTAAGTGTCAGTGCTTGTAACGCTGAACTTCGTTTTTCCATTTTGAAACTTCGTAAGATTTTGTTACAAAACCTTTGTTTTATGTGTAAATCTATCTCCGTCATGTTCATTGAGTATTTGCTTGTGTATGTTGAATTTTTCACGTGCCCTCAACGTTTTGCTGGCCGGGTGTCATGGCTTCTAACACTAGGTTTCCCTTTTTTTTTTGCTGTTTTGCTTTCTGGGATCTCTGTAACTATGTTTACTTCATTGTTTCCTTCATATATATAGTTTTTGTGTTGTGTTGTCTTGATTTTAGTTTGTTTTTATGAATGCTTGTATATGGTGTACCAGTACCAAGACCCTAGGGTTGTTCCTGGGCACCAAAAATAAAGGTTGATTGATTGATTTATTGATTATTATTATTATTCAGAATACAATGTGCATATAATGAATATTCTGATCGTCTTGATATATTCCAGAGCTCTTTTTCTTTGTTCTCAAACGACTTGAAAACTGTTGTAGCTTAAGTGCCTTTATGTCACTGCAAACTTATGTGCCGTATTTATTTTAGGCAAATCATGTTCTTGTTTGTTTTTCACATTTCCTGGTTTGGCGTTGCTTGAATTTCTGTAGGTTTGAGTGCCAGTGCTTGTAATGCTGAGCTTCTTTCTATGTTGAAACTTCCCAACATTTTGTTATGAAACCTTCGTTTTATGCGATAATTTATCTCTGTCATGTTCAGTGAGTATTTTCTGTTTTTCACGTGCCTTGAACATTTCGCTGTCCGAGTGTCATGGCTTGCAACGCTAGGTCTCCTGTTTCTTTTCTTTTCTTTTTTTTGTTTTCTTTTTTTTTGCTGTTTTGCTTTCTGAGATTACTGTAACTATCTTTACTTTATTGTTTCTTTCATGCATACGGTTTTGGGTGTTGTGTTGTCTTGATTTTAGTTTGTTTTAAGTATGTTTTGTATACGGTGTACCAGTACCAAGACCCTAGATTTTGTTCCGGGGGCCAAAAATAAAGGTTGATTGATTATTATTATTATTATTATTATTATTATTATTATTATTATTATTTATTATTAAGGATTGCTGTATTCTATGCTCTTGTGTTTTTTATGGTAAACAAAATTTTTTTCCGCTGCCTTTCCTGTAAAAAACGCGTGCACGCCAAGTGTGTTGTGTGGCCGGACGCTGAGCTTCAACTCCTGAGTTCTGGCGCTCGGCCGTTCAAGTGCAACATCTGTGAAACGGCTGAGGCGGCGGCTAGGCCTAGCGGAGCCGGCGACGACATCGGCACGTCCGCAAGCGGGGCTCCTTCCCCCTTCTCCCTTCGACGAGACTCCCCGCCCGTCGTCGAGAAGGCCCCGGCCCCGCCTTTCCCAGCCGGTTGACCTTGACGCCGAAGCTGCCGGTCTTCGCGCACTCCTCATCGACGCGCGGGAAAGGAATTTCTTTCCTCACCGACCAAGTGGCCCGGCTGCGGGAGGACAACGACCTCATGCGCCGGGAAAACGCGCACTCTTTCGACCGTCTCCGTCAAGAAAGGGAGGGAGACCGCGGCCATTATGCGAAGGGGGTTAGTTCCCTGCGTGCGGAGGTGTGCTCCTTGCGTGCCGAATTGCTTCGTCGCCCCCCTGCCTTGCGGGAATGAAGTACGTCGCAGCTCGGAAAAGCCTTCTTTCACGCAAGTTGTCTACAAAGAAGTGTCGCCGTCGGCTACGTCGGCTCCGCTGCAGTCGGTGTCTTCGGCTTTTCCGACACTCCTCCCACTCCGTCCTCACTTTCCCCGGTGCAACCTGTGTCTGTGCTTGACCGTAACCTTCCTACTATTGAGAAGAAGCGACGAAGCCGGGCATGTGTAGGTGCATCGGACACATGTGGACTCGTCGTCGTTCCGCAGCCGAAGCGCCCCAAAGCTATGTTCCTCTCAAAGCTTTCCCCATCCACCACCTCTGCTAGCCTTAATGCCCATCTGTCAACCTTAGGTGTCTCGTCCTTGAGCTGCCGACGACTGAAGACTAAGTTTGACACGTACGCACCCTTTTTTATATACCCGTCAGTGAAGAGTTTCTCGAGCGCTTGAATGACCCCGCTGTTTGGCGGAAAGACTGCCTCTTTAAGGAGTTTCGAGGCATGTTTCGCGAAGGCATGCTTCACAGCTCTGAGCGCATCACATAAAAAAAGCAATGATGACTAGTACTTTGGATGTGTTTTATCAGAATGTGCGCGGTCTTCGTACCAAGGCAACTGACTTCTTTGGTAATGTTCTGGCTTCTTGTTTTCCGTTACTAGCTATCTCTGAAACTTGGTTGTGCCCTGATATCCTGCCCAGTGATTATTTCCTCAAAATTACCATGTATATCGTAGTGATCGTGCCTTGACGGGAAGCAAACAAAAAGGGGGTGGGGTCCTTCTTGCCGTCGACAAATCTCTCCCGAGTGTGCTTTGTAGTCATATTCAGAATGCAGATGAGTCTGTACGGGTTGAAATTCTTATCTCTAAAACTGAAAAACTTCTTGTTGGGGTTCTTTACATTCCCCCTGATGTAGCTCCTGACGCATTCAATCAGTTAGTCTCCTCCATGGAACAGGAGGTTATTACTAATTGCAACCGCAAGGTCCTCCTTCTTGGAGGCTTTAACGCTCCTGGCGTTCAGTGGAGCCATCTATCCTGTTCCCACCATAACCACCACTTTGAACAGAAGGGTAATAGATTACTAGATTTTTCGTATTTCACTTCCATGGCATACCATAATCACATAGAAAACTGCAGTGGAAACACTCTGGACCTGTGTTTTTCGAATTTTGATGATGTTAGTGTGTCACACTCTGCTTGTCCTTTAGTTAGACCTGACAGATTTCATCCTCCTCTTTCTATTTCCTGTTCCCTTCCCACAATGCTCCACCATTCCGCAAGTTCCTGCAACACGCAACCTCGCTACGCTTTCGCCCGGGGAGATTACGTTGGGCTGTATGATTACTTTTCTGCTGCCCCTTGGTCGACAGTCATTGACGAAACTGATGTCAATGAACAAGTTGACCGTTTTACTGAGATTGTACTTTTGGGTATGAAGAAATACATCCCGCAATATTTACCAAAGAAGTCCAAATTCCCACACTGTTTTTCTGCTGAATTGCGGGATGCCCTTAAACTCAAAGAACGTGCGCACAGAAAGATGAAGCGCTCTGGTGCGAACCAGTTCGCTCAGGAGTTTCGGCGCCTACGTGCCTTATGCAAAATATTGCACAAGCGTGATCATGCTTCGTACCTGGCGTCAGTAGAAGCTAAAGCAACCCATCAACCGGGAGCCTTCTGGAAGTACATTCATTCAAGATCATCTAGTAAAACTAAAGAATCTATTCGTTTACCAGACTCCAACGGCAATGAGGTTGCGGAGGTGGCCGACTGATTTGCTCGTCATCTTTCTTCTTTTTTTGGAATTAGCGGTGGCAGTGATAACAGTAGCGCCCCTTGTCACCAGGGCGGTAACTCTGGTTGTTTCCAACTGGATGAGAACATCGTGCGGACCAGTATCAAGCGGCTAAAGCCCTCGCTTTCTTGTGGACCAGATGGTATTCCTGCCGCCATTCTAAAAACGTATGCAAATATATTCGTTCCTGTGTTCACTTCAATGTTTAATAACTGTCTCCGGTCTGGCACGTTCCCTCGCTCATGGAAAATCTCTCGCGTATCCCTGTATTCAAGTCAGGCCAAAAAACTGACGCCATAAACTATAGGCCAGTCTCGCTCCTTTGTTCTGGCTCTAAAATATTCGAGTTATCTCTTCATATGGTCTTGTCTTTCTCACTTAAACACGTCCTCATTCCTAATGAACATGGCTTTATGCGTGGTCGTTAACTTCCACAAACCTCGCGTGCTTCATGGAGCAGGCCGTCCCAGGAATCGTTGGTAGAAGCCAGCTTGATGTGGTCTACTGTGACATGAGCAAGGCCTTTGATGTAGTCAACCACTCGTTATTGCTTGCCAAGCTCATTCTGTTAGATGTCCACGCTTCTTTGGTGGGTCTTATACGTTGCTATCTCCAGCAGCGATATTGCTATGTAAGTGTTAACGGTCAAAATTCATTTAAGGGACAAAGCAACCAGTGGTGTACCCCAGGGCTCTGTTCTGGGTCCCCTTCTTTTCTCCATTTTCATTAACGACGTTGCTTGTGTAATTCAAAATTCTTTTTTTTTTTTGTATGCTGATGATATGAAAATCTTTAAAAGAAGTGCGTAATATTCATGACTGTAAATTTTCTTCAGGCTGATATTGCGTCATTCCATCGTTGGTGCACCAAAAACGACCTAATTTTGAACCCCTCAAAAACGAAAATTGTCTCCTATAGTAGAAAACTCAACAGCTGCAATACTTTATAAAATTGCAAGCACTGCATTGCCGAGGGTGACTGAAATTCGAGACTTGGGAGTACTATTTGATTCTTCTCTGACTTTCTCTTCCCACGTTACACAAATTACCCGTCGCTCTCTTCGATGTCTGGGTGCTGTTTGCAGATATTCTAGAGAGTTTAAAGGTCCTCTTCTTTTCTTCAAGTTGTATTCGGCTCTCTGCTTACCTCTTCTTGAATACGGCTCTGTTGTTTGGAATGGAACTTGCAAGTCCAATAGTGACCGTATCGAAAGAGTTCAAAATAAGTTCCTCTTTATCTTTAAGCACCGCTTCCGTCATGTGCAAGAAGACGCTAACGGCAGTGTGCCTTTTCTGAAAAGTCTTCCTTCCCTTCGGTGTGGACGAATGCGAGCTGATATTATATTTCTTTATAAACTTCTTCATGGGGATATTTTGTGTGACGACTTGGTTACACTTATCAATGACAACTTGCCGAACAAACTTTTCCGAACATTTCGAACTTTTAGAAGAGATTCTTTAAGTAGAAGACGCTCGGCCATCTGCAGAATACAATGTGCATATAATGAATATTCTGATCGTCTTGATATATTCGAGAGCTCTTTTTCTTTGTTCTCAAACGACTTGCAAACTGTTGTAGCTTAAGTGCCTTTATGTGATTGCAAATTTATGTGCCGTATTTATTTAAGGCAAATCATGTTCTTGTTTGTTTGTTTTTCACAATTCCTGGTTTTGCGTTGCTTGAATTTCTGTAGGTTTGAGTGCCATAGCTTGTAAGGCTGAGCTTCTTTCAAAGTTGAAAATTCCGAACATTTTGTTATAAAACCTTCGTTTTATGCGTATAACGTATCTCTGTCATGTTCAGTGAGTATTTCCTGTTTTTCACGTGCCTTCAACATTTCGCTGTCCGAGTGTCATGGCTTGCAATGCTAGGTCTACTGTTTCTTTCTTTTTTTTTTCTTTTTTTTCTGTTTTTATTTCTGAGATAACTGTAACTATCTTTACCTTATTGTTTCTTTCATGCATACGGTTTTGTGTGTTGTATTGTCTTGATTTTAGTTCGTTTTTATGTATGTTTAGCATATGGTGTACCAGTACCCAGATCCTAGGGTTGTCCTCGGCACCGAAAATAAAGGTTGATTGATTGATCGATTGATTGATTATTATTATTATTATTAAGGTCGACAACAACTAATCTCTCCTGCTTTATGGAGCAGGCCTCGGCAGCCATTTCTGAGAGGGGCCAGCTCGACGTTGTCTACTGTGATCTTAGCAAAGCATTTGACGTTGTCTGCCACACGCTGTTACTTAAAAGCTTTTACAGGTAGGAATTGATACACCACTCGTGGCATTGTTGGGTAGTTATCTAGATAACCGGTTCAGTTTCGTTAGCGTTAACGGGCAGACGTCTGCTCTGTACAGATCAACAAGCGGTGTGCCTCAAGGCTCCGTGTTGGGGCCTCTCTTGTTCTCCATTTTTGTTAATGATGTGTCAGCCGCAATTAAGATGTCTTCTTTCCTTCTTTACGCTGACGACATTAAAATATTCAGACGGATTTTAGTCCATTAATGACTGCATTGCCCTGGAGCAAGATATATCCTCATTTTTCCCAAATGGTGCTCAGACAATAGATTAAATCTTAACTCTACAAAAACAAAGGTCATGTCTTATAGCAGGAAAACGAACCGCACTTTATTTTGCTACAGTATTAACGGCGGTTACTTGTCTAGAGTTGAAGAGATCAGAGACCTCGGCGTGCTTTTCGACAGTGCCTTAACTTTCTCACCTCATGTCACTCAACTTACTAGGCGGGCGCTACGCTCTCTTGGGGCTGTATGCAGGTTTTCTCGAGAATTCCGGTTTCCTTCTTCATTCCTAAAACTATTCAGAATGCTTTGTATTCCGCAACTAGAATATGCTTCTGTCGTTTGCAATTGAACCTGTAGTTCCAACTGTCAACGTATAGAGCGTGTACAAACCAAATTTTCATCAATATTTAGGCATCGTTTTCCTTCGGAGCCTATCCCTATAACTGTTTCTCTAAGTTCCCGGCGGACCCACTCAGACCTTCTTTTCATGTACAAATTGCTTCATGGTATTTTTTTATGCCCGGAACTACTTGAATCAATCAGTTTTCGCGTTCCACAAAAAGCTACAAGGCTCGCCCACCCTTTTAAAGCAGCTGGAGCTCTCAGCACACGTTCTCCTCTTCAAAGGATGCAGCATCTGCATAATGTTCACTCCGAGAAGCTCGATATCTTTCAGCGTCCTCTTCGGGAGTTTTTGGCCGGGTTGTCAGCTCTGACACACTAGGTTCATCTTGGCAGTGCTCTTTTTCTAAACTTATCGTCCTGACGTGTGCATTGACTTCACCGAGCTGGTTCTTGTTCCTGGTTATTCATGTATTGTGCGATACTGCGACTGTAATTATCGTAGAATTTTTCTTTTTCTGCCGTTTTTATCATTAAAAGTTGCCACATTCACTTCATGCGTCCATTTGAAACTGAAAATGTACGCTTCCAGAATCTTGTAAAACTTTCTTCTTTTCACTCACCCTTCCGTATAGTTACGCTTATTGTAAGATGTCTTCTTGCAATTGACCAGACATTACAGTTTCTATTGATTGTGTAATGTTGCCTAAAATTACACTATGGCATTTTTACTCTTCTGTGAAGTTGTAGTTTCTTCTTATTTTTTGCTCACTCACTGTTCTTTACCAGCTGTTGATGCATTTCATTGCTGTCTTATACCTTTCCCGTGCGCCAGCACGACTTGATTGTGTAAAGTCGGTTGGATTGCACTATTTTATTTCTAATCTTCTTTGCCGTTTTTGTAGGTCTTCCTTTCTTTTCATTTTTTTTTTTGCTCACTGAGTGTTTATTAGCAAATTGTTGATGTACTACAGTGCTGCATTTTCCCCTCTGAGTGCTCCAGCACGAAGGCCTCCGCTGTTCCTGGGCACTATAATAAACATTGATTGATTGATTGATTTTATATTATTATTATTATTATTATTATTTTATATTTTTATTATTATTATTTTATTATATTATTATTTTTTTTTTGCTCGTCACTTTTCTTCTTTTTTTGGGATTAGCGGTGGTAGTGACAACAGCAGCGCCCCTTTGTCACCAGGGCGAGAACTCCGGTTGTTTACAACTGGACGAGAACATCATTCGGACCAGCATCAAGCGGCTCAAGCCCTCGCTTGCTTGTGGGCCAAATGGTATTCCTGCTGCAATCCTAAAAACATATGCAAATATATTCGTTCCTGTGTTCACTTAAAATATTTAATAACTGTCTCCGGTCGGGAACGTTTCCTCGCTCATGGAAAATCTCTCGCGTATTCCCTGTTTTCACGTAAGGCCTAAAAACTGATGCTATAAACTATAGGCCTGTCTCGCTGCAGCAGAAGCAACGATGTTGCTTCTGCCATTCAAAATTCTTCTTTTTTGTTGTACGCTGATGATATAAAATGTTTAGAGAAGTGCGTAGTTCAGGACTGTAATTCTCTTCAGGTTGATATTGTGTCATTCCATCGTTGGTGCACCAAAAGCGACCTTATTTTGAACCCTTCAAAAACTAAAGTTGTCTCCTATAGTAGAAAAATCAACAGCTGCAATACCCTTATGAAATTGCAGGCACCACACTGCCGCGGGTGACCGAAATTCGGGACTTGGGAGTACTTTTTGATTCTCCTCTGACTTTCGCTTCCCACATTGCACAAATTACCCGTCGGTCTCTTCGTTGTCTGGGTGCTGTTTGCAGGTATTCTAGAGAGTTTAAAGGTCCGCTTCCTTTCTTAAAGTTGTATTCGGCTCTCTGCTTACCTCTTCTTGAATACGGGTCTGTTGTCTGGAATGGAACTTGCAAGTCCAATAGTGACCGCATCGAAATGGTTCAAAATAAGTTCCTTTCTATCTTTAGGCACCGTTTCCGTCATGTACAAGAAGACGCAAACGGCAGCATGTCTTGTCTCAAAAGTATTCCTTCCCTTTGGTGTCGACGAATGAGAGCTGACATTATCTTTCTTTATAAACTTCTTCATGGTGATATTTTGTGTGATGACTTGGTTGCAATTATCAATGTCAACTTGCCGAACAAACTTTTCCGAAGATTTCGAACTTTCAGAACAGATGCTTTAAGTAGACGACGCTCGTCCATCTGCAGAATACAATGTGCATATAATGAATATTCCGATCGTCTTGATATATTCCAGAGCTCTTTGTCTTTGTTCTCTAATGAATTGAAAACTGTTGTAGCTTAAGTGCCTTTATGTCATTTATGTGCCGTATTTCTGTTCCATATTTATTTTATGCAAATCATCATCTTGCTTGTTTGTTTTTCACTTTTCCTGATTTTGTGTTGCTTGAATTTCTGTCGGTTTAAGTGTCAGTGCTTGTAATGCTGAACTTCGTTTTTCCATTTTGAAACTTCCTAACATTTTGTTACAAAACCTTTGTTTTATGTGTATAATCTATCTCCGTCATGTTCATTGAGTATTTGCTTGTGTATTTTCAATTTTTCACGTGCCTTCAACGTTTTCGCTGGCCGGGTGTCATGGCTTCTAACACTAGGCTTCCTTTTTTTTGCTGTTTTGCATTCTGGGATCTCTGTAACTATTTTACCTTATTGTTTCTTTCATATATATGGTTTTCTGTGTTGTGTTGCCTTGATTTTAGTTTGTTTTTATGAATGTTTGTATATGGTGTACCAGTACCAAGACCCTAGGGTTGTTCCTGGGCACCAAAAATAAAGGTTGATTGATTGATTATTATTATTATTATTATTATTATTATTATTATTATTATTATTATTATTATTATTAGAGGAATCCTTGCTAGGCGCATCTTGCATCGCAAGATCACGCCTAGCAAGGATTGCAGTATTTTGTGCTCTTGTGTTTTTTACGGTAGGCAAGAGTTTTTCCGCTGCCTTTCCTGTAAGAAACGCGTGCACGCGAAGTGTGTTGTATGGCGGACGCTGAGCTTGAGCTCCTGATATCTGGTGCTCGGCCGTTCTAGCGCAATATCTCTGAAACGGCTGCGGTGGCGGCTAGGCCTAGCGTAGCCAGCGACGACATCGGCCGTCCGCAAGCAGGGCTCCTACCCCCTGCTGCCTTCGACGATACTCGCCGTCAGCCGTCAAGAAAGCCCTCGCGCCGCCGTCCCAACCTGTTGACCTTGGAGCGGAACCTGCCGGTCCTCGCGGATTCCTCATCGACGCGCTCGACGGCATTTCTTTCCTCAGCGTCAAAGTGGCCCGGCTGCGGGAGGAGAATGACCTACTACGCCGGGAAATGCCCAAGCTTTCGACCATCTCCGTCAGTGGAGGGAGGGTGACCACGCCCATTATGCGCAGGTGGTTGCCTCCTTGCGAGCAGAGGTGTCCTCCTTGAGTGCCCAACTACTTCACCACCCCGCCACGTTGCCGGAAGGAGTGCGTCACAGCTCAACGCAGCCTTCTTTTGCCCAAGCTGTAAACGAGGAAGTGTCACCTTCGGCTACGTCTGCTGCTGCTGCAGTCGGTGTCTTCGGCTTCTCCAGCATTGCATCCTACTCCATCCCCACTTTCCCGGAGCATTCTGCGCCTGTGCTTGACTGTCTCCTTCCTACTGTTGAGAAGAAGTCCCAAAAGCCTGGCTTGGGATGGTGCTTCGGACACATGTGGGTTGGTCGTCGCTCCGCAGCCGAAGCGCCCCAAAGCAATGTCCGTTTCGAAGCTTTCTCGGTCTACGACTTCTGCTAGTCTTAATGCCCATCTGTCAACCTTAGGTGTCTCGGCCTTTAACTGCCGACGACTGAAGACTAAATTTGACACGTCCGAATCCTTTTATATTTCCGTCAGTGAAGAGTTTTTCGAGCACTTGAATGACCCCGCTGTTTGGCTGAAAGACTGCCTGTTTAAGAAGTCTCGAGGCATGTTTCGCGAAGGCATGCTTCACAGGTCTTAGCGCCGCACATCAGAAAAAGAATCATGACTAGTTTAGATGTTTTTTATCAGAATATGCGAGGTCTTCGAACTAAAGCGACTAAATATTTTGGTAATGTTCTTGCTTCTTGCTTTCCGTTATTAGCTATATCTCAAACTTGGTTGTGCCCTGATATCCTATTCAGTGATTATTTTTCTCAATATAATATGTATACCTAATGACCGTGCCTTAAGGGGATGTAAACAAAACGGGGGCGGGGTACTTCTAGCCGTTGACAAATCTCTCTCGTGTGTGCTACGTAGCGATATTGAAAACGCAGATGAGTCTTTATGGGTCGAAATTCCCCTCTTTAAAACTGAAAAACTTCTAGTTGGTGTTTTTTACATTCCTCTTGATGTAGTTCCTGACGCATAAAAAAGTTAGTCGCCTCCATTGAACAGGTGCTCACTACTTATTGCGACCTCAAGGTCCTCCTCCTTCGAGACTTTAACTCACCTGGCGTTCAGTGGAGCCACCTCACCTGTTCCCACTACAACCACCACTTTCAAGAGAAGGGTAATAGGTTACTAGATTTTTCGTCTTTCACTTCCACGGCACATGGTAATCACATAAAACTGTAGTGGAAACATTCTGGACCTGTGCTTTTCAAACTTCGATTCGGTTAGTGTGTCGTGCTCGGATTTTTCTGTAGTTATACCCGACAAATATCATCCTCCACTTTCCTTATCCTGTTGCCTTCCTACAATGCTCCACCATTCTGTAGTTCCAGCAATGCGCAACCTCGCTACGCTTTCGCCCGGGGAGATTACGTTGGTCTCTATGGCTACTTTTCTCCTGCCCTTTGATCAACAGTCATTGACCACTCTGATGTCAATGAACAAGTTCACCGTTTTACTCAGATTGTGCTTTCGGGTATGAAGAAATACCTCCCGCAATATTTACCAAAGAAGTTCAAGTTCCCACACTGGTTTTCTTCTGAATTTCGGGAGGCCCTGAAACTCAAACAACGTGCGCACAGAAAGATGAACCGCTCTTTTGCAAATCAGTTCGCTCAGGAGTTCCGTAGCCTGCGTGCCCTATGCAAAATATTGCACAAGCGCGATCATGCTTTCTACCTGGCGTCAGTTGAAGCTAAAGCAACTCGTCAGCAGGGAGCCTTCTGTAAGTACATTCATTCTAGATATAGTACAACGAAATAATATATCGGTCTAGGGGATTCTAATGGCGATGAGGTTGCAGATGCGGCCGACTGCTTCGCTCGTTAGTTTTCTTCTTTGTTTGGACTTAGCGGTTGTAGGGATGACGAAAGCGTCTCTTGTCACCAGGACGGCAACTCCGGTTGTTTCCAATTCGATGAGAACATCGTGCGGACCAGCATCAAGCGGCTAAAGCCCTCGTTTTCTTCTGGGCCTGATGGTATTCCTGCTGAAATTCTAAAAACGTATGCAAATATATTCGTTCCTGTGTTCACCTCAATATTTATTAACTGTCTCCGGTTCGGCACGTACCCTCAATCATTGAAAATCTCTCGTGTATTTCCTGTTTTCAAGTCACCCAGCAAAATCTGACCCCATAAAATATAGGCAAGTGTCGCTCCTTTGTTCTCCCTATAAAATATTCGAATTATCTCTTCATACGGTATTGTCTTTCTCACTTGAACACGTTCGCATTACTAATCAACATGGCTTCATGCGTGGTGTCTCAACTTCGACAAACCTCGCATGCTTCATGAGCAGGCTGTCCCAGCAGTCGTTGGTAGAAGCCAACATGATGACTGTGACATGAGCAAGGCCTTTGATGTAGTGAACCACTCGTTATTGCTTGCCAAGCTCATTCTGTTAGATGTTCACGCTTCTTTGGTGGGACTTATACGTTGCTATCTCCAGGAGCGATATTGCTATGTAAGTTTTAACGGTCAAACATCATTTATGTACAAAGCAACCAGTAGTGTGCCCCAGGGCTCCGTTTTCGGCCCCCTTCTTCTTTCCATTTTCATTAACGATGGTTGCCTCTACCATTTAAAATTCTTCTTTTTTGCGGCATGCTGATGATATGAAAATGTTTAGAGAAGTGCGTAATGTTCAGGACTGTAATTCTCTTCAGGCTGATATTGTGTCATTCCATCGTTTGTGCACCAAAAACTACTTATTTTTGAACCCCTCAAAAACGAAAGTTGTTTCCTATAGTAGGACATCTGAACAGCTGCAATACTCCTATAAAAAAGCAAGCACTGCACTGCCGAGGGTGACCAAAATTCGGGACTTAGGTGGACTATTAGATTTTTCTCTGACTTTCTCTCCCCACGTTACAAAAATTACCAAACGCTCTCTTCGATGTCTGGGTGCTGTTTGCAGGTATTCTAGTGAGTTTAAAAGTCCTTTTCCTTTCTTGAAGTTGTATTCGGTTGTCTGCTTACCTCTTTTCGAATACGGTTCTGTTGTTTTGAATGGAACTTGCAAGTACAATAGTGACCGCATCGAAAGGGTTCAAAATAAGTTCCGTTCTATCTTTAAGCATGGTTTGCGCCATGTAGAAGAAGACGCAAACGGCAGAATGTCTTGTCTCAAAAGTATTCCTTCCCTTTGGTGTCGACGAATGAGGGCTGATATTATCTTTCTTTAAAAAATTCTTCGTGTTGATATCTTGTGTGATGACTTGGTTGCCTTGTCAATGTCAACTTGCCGAAAAACTTTTCCGAACATTTCGAAGTGTCAGAACAGAGGCTTTAAGTAGACGACGCTCGTCCATCTGCAGAATACAATGTGCATATAATGAATATTCCGATCGTATTGTTATAGAGGACAGAAGAGAACTGGGAGTGGGATTTCTAGTCAATAAAAGCATAGCTGGCAACATAGACGAATACTACAGCATTAACGAAAGGGTAGCAGCTCTTGTAATTAGGCTCAATAAGAGGTACAAGCTCAAGGTGGTGCAGGGCTACGCGCCCACATCCAGCCACGACGACCAAGTAGTGGAACACTTCTATGAACATGTGGAATCGGCAATGGCTAAAGTAAAAACGCAGTATACTGTAGGTATGGGGGACTTCAATGCTAAAGTAGGCAAGAATCAGCTGGAGACAAGGCAGTTGGGAACTATGGTCTGGGCTATAGAAATAGCAGGGGGGACTACTAGTGAGTTTGCAGAACGGAATAACCTACGCATAATGAATACCTTCTTCTGTAAACGGGAGAGTCGGAAGTGGACCTGGAGGAGCCCGAATGGGGAGCACAAAAATGAAATAGACTTCATATTATGCGATAACCCTGGCGTCGTGCAGGATGTGGAAGTGCTCGGAAGGGTAAGGTGTAGTGACCACCGTAAGGTAAGATCTCGAATTAGGCTAGAGTTGAGGAGGGACCGCAACAAGCTAGTACGAAAGAAGCCGATAAATGAGCAAACAGTAAGACGTAAAGTAGAAGAATTCAGGATCGCGCTGCAGAACCGATATTCCGCCCTTAACGAGGAAGCCGAGCTTACGACACAAGAAGCCAGCGACAACCTTACACGCATTCTCACGGAGTGTGCAGTAGAAGTCGGGGGCACTATGGCTAGACAGGATACTGGTAAACTTTCACAGGAGACGAAAGATTTAAACAGGAAACGGCAAACCATGAGAATCTCTACCGCAGCTGACAGAATAGAACTAGCAGAGCTCTCGAAGTTAATCAATAAGCGCAAGACAGCTGGCATACGGAAGTATAATATGGAGAGGATCGAATACGCTGTAAAGAACGGAGGTAGCCTGAAAGCAGTAAAGAGACGTCTTGGCGTGGGGAAAATCAGATGTATGCACTCAAGGATAAGCAAGGCAATGTCATCACAAATAGGGATAAAATAGTCACAGTGGCCGAGGAGTTCTATAAGGATCTGTACAGTAGCCGGGACATACAAGATAATGCCGAACGAGACAGTAGTTCAGAGGAGATAGACATCCCACCAGTAACGACCGAAGAAGTAAGGAAGGCTTTGAAAGAAATGAAAGGGGGCAAAGCACCTGGTGAGGATCAGATAACAGCAGACCTCTTGAAGGATGGCGGAGAAATTGTACTTGAAAAACTGGCAAACCTGTATACGCAATGCCTAATGACCGCAATGGTACCGGAATCTTGGAAGAACGCGAACATCATCCTAATCCATAAGAAAGGGACATGAAGGACTTGAAGAACTACAGGCCGAGCAGCTTACTGTCAGTCGTCTACAAGGAATTTACCAAGGTAATCGCTAACCGAATTTCTGCAACCTTATATTTCAGTCAACCTAAAGAACAAGCAGGGTTCCGTAAAGGTTATTCAACAATGAACCATATTCACACGATGAATCAGGTGATAGAGAAGTGCGCTGAGTATACTCAACCCCTATATATAGCCTTCATAGATTACGAGAAAGCATTTGACTCGGTCGAAACCCTAGCAGTCATTCAGGCATTACAGAACCAGGGGGTAGAAGAGCATTATGTAAGAATACTAGAGGATATCTATAATGGGTCTACAGCTACCGTCATCCTCCATAAGGAGAGCAGTAAAATACCTATAAGGAAGGGTGTCAGAGAAGGAGACACAATCTCTCCAATGTTATTTACAGCATGCTTACAAGAAGTATTCAGAACGTTGGATTGGGAACAGGTGGGAGTAAGGGTTAATGGAGAATACCTCAGTAACCTCAGATTTGCTGATGACGTTGCCTTGCTAAGTAACTCGGGGGACGAATTGCAAAGCATGCTTTCCGCACTGGCCGAACAGAGTGGAACCGTGGGCCTGAAAATTAATATGCAGAAAACTAAAGTAATGATCAATAACCTCGGGACAGCACAGCAGTTTGAGATAGTTGCGAGGCAGTGGAAGTGGTAAGCGAATATATATACTTAGGCCAAGTTGTGACCCCAGATCCCAACCATGAGGCAGAGATAATTAGAAGGATCAGGATGGGGTGGGTGCATATGGCAGACATTATCAGATAATGAAAAGCAGCCTACCATTGTCTTTGAAGAAGAAAGTGTATGACAGCTGCATGTTACCGGTACTCACCTACGGGGCAGAAACTTGGAGGTTCACTAAGAGGGTTCAACTTAAATTGAGAACGACTCAGCGGGCAATGGAGCGGAAAATGATAGGTGTAACATTAAGGGACAAGAAGAGAGCGGAGTGGGTCAGGGAGCAAACTGGTGTTAAAGACATATTAGTAGAAATTAAGAAGAAGAAATGAACTTGGGCAGGGCATGTAATGCGAAGGCAAGATAACCGCTGGTTATTAAGGGTAACAGAGTGGATCCCTAGAGAAGGCAAGCGCTGCAAGGGGCGGCAGAAAGTTAGATGGGCAGATGAGATCAAGAAGTTTGCGGGGATAAATTGGTCACAGTTGGCACAGGACCGAGGTAATTGGAGAATAATGGGAGAGGCCTTTGCCCTGCAGTGGGCTTAGACAGGCTGATGATGATGATGATGATGATGATGATGATGATGATTGTTATATTCTAGAGCTGTTTGTCTTTGTTCTTTTATTAATTGAAAACTTTTGTAGCTTAAGTGCCTTGATGTCATTTATGTGCCGTATTTATGTGCCGTATTTATTTTATGCAAATCATCTTCTTGCTTTTTGTTTTTTACTTTTCCTGGTTTTGTGTTGCTTGAATTTCCGTAGGTTTGAGTGTCAGTGCTTGTAACGCTGAACT